>CM053514.1:61239388-61250338 GCA_028627145.1 Eidolon dupreanum | reverse complement strand
CCCCTCCCCCTCCCCCTCCCCCTCCCTCTGTTCCTATTGGCGCCTTCGTCTCTGGTTCCCTGAGAGTTGAATCTATCAAGATGAGAGCATTAATTCACTCCTGCAGACCTGCGTCAATTTGCGCAGGAAAGAGAAAAAAAAGGGGGTGGAGGTCGTGGGGAGGTGCATACTCAAAACCAGCAAGGACCGGTTGGGGGTCGACGGGGAGGGGGGAGGAACCGCTCTGCAGGCAGCGCCGGGAGTGACAGCCCGCCTGGGAGGAGCAGGATTCTAGAAGCATCGGGAGGAAAATCCACCGCTGCGACCTGTGTACCTTGAGCACGTTCAGGGGCCGTTTTTCGAAAGAATACCCAATATTCACTTTGCTCACTAGGCCAGGGTGCTCAGCCGCGAGGTTATCCATTTCTTGGGAAATCTGAAATGTTTAACATGAATAAATAAACACATTTGCAAATGAGTCATCTGATGTGTCCATTAGCGACTTTCCTCTCCCTTACATTCCCCCAGGACGAACTGGCGAGGTCAGCGCGGCAGATGCCGTAAGATTAGGGACGTTGAAAGCAAAGCTGAAAGATGAGTCCCTGGGCATCTGCAGGGGCCGGGACGAGGGAAGCCATTTTGCGGCAGCGGAGCCTGCTCCTTCCAGCTTTGTCCTTAAGACAAAATGGCACTTCTCTGGCTTCCCTGTGGCTTTCCTCAGCCCAACTCTGAGGTAGGGCTTCCCCTGTCTGAAAGCTGCTCGCCCTCACTAGCAGAGGGACACAAATGGTGGTGGCACCAAAAAAAAAAAAAAAAAAAAAAGTAAAAAGAAAAAAAGTAGGTTTAGAAGCGAGGCAGGCGGTACAAAACGCAGCAAGGCTAGTTCAGGAAAGGGCATTAGGGTGCCTGTCTCAGATGCACTTGTCGCCAGCTACAAGGGCGCCTATTTGCAAGGTTGATTGAAATTCCGCGCAGCTGGGGCACCCAAGCTGTGTCCATTGCTGGGATTGAGACATGTCTGGGCGTGTCTGGAGAGTGAACAGCATGAACACAGTTCCTCCAGCTGTTGCCAGCATTTGTCCTCCAGGACACAGACACCAATCTGTGAGGCCCACAAAGGCGAGAGCCTCTTGTGTCCCTCGCTGCCTTTTCTCCCTCACTGTATCGGTCTCCAATCCCTTATCTGAAACCCTTAGGGGCCATACATGTTTCAAATTAAGAGTTTTTTTGGGTTTTTTTGCTTTTTTTGAACTTTAGGAAGGTAGGAAGTGCTGTATGTTACGCATGTGGCGTTGCTCCATATTCAAATATATTAATATTTTTAGCCGTGACACAATTGGGTAGTCAGTTCAGGTCAGCTCTGCCCCCAAATGAGCTTAGGTTATATCAGGTTTTGCCACCAAAAAATAAGTGGGGAAATTTTGTTTTCAGAGTTCTTTGCATTTTATGATTCCTGATTTGGGGAATTAATACCAATCAGATACCTCCCCTCTGGGTCTTTCCTAATTCCCCAACTCTCCCCTTAAAATCCCAAATCCCTATCCCCTCATCCATTCCCCTCATCTCCCACCCCCATATCAGTTTATGCAAATAAACCCCTGTGGGCCGAAGAAAAGCTATCCGTCTCACAAAGGCAAATGCAGCACTGCTCAAGTGCCCAGGTGGCAGCATGTGACCCAGGTAAAGGAAGGGCATTCTTCACACCAATAAAATTAGGAAAGACAGCAAAGACTGCAAAAAACTTTGCTACTTTAAGATCTGGATGCTTTGGGCAGAGACCCCACCCTTGGCTGGAAGTCAGAGGTGCCAAGGTGTCCCCTGATTCTATCATCGGTGACAGCCATGAAGCATATCTCTCAAATGGCTTTGTGAGCAGCACAGGTCAGAAATCAGCAAGGGGGCAGAGAGCATGAGCATGGGAGGCTGTTTTTGTGCTCACCTAAGACACTCCTAGACCTTTCCGAAATAATGGGATGGCTGCTGGGATAGGCAGATGGGCTTTAGATCCTGACTTAAGTCAGTGATGCTAACATTAACTATGAAATCCTAGGGAAACTTGCAGAAAGAAGTTAGGAACTACGAGAATAATTTCCATTAAATCACCAAGTGGATATATAGGTCTTGTCATCTGAGAAGAGAATGGTCCATTTCTTTGATGTTCAATTTGAAACACCTACCTTTTCCAAGCTATGATAAGCTGCAAAGTTGAAATTACCATTCCGTTCTCTTTTCTGATTAAATAACATTTCTTCATTCTCTTTGTCCAATAGAACCTAAGATAAACCAGTCATACCTATGATTAGTTTATAGCAATGCATTTTAATCTACAATAGTGAAGGAAATGGTGGCACTCATGTCCCCAGTCCCGAGCATTTCTCTTCATGTGCTATAGGCTTTGGGGTCATGCTATCCGCTTATTCTGGTGGCACGCTGAAAGTGGATGGGGCATTAATGGGACTTCCAGCCGGCCAGATGCTGCAAATATAGGATGACAGTCTCATGGTTGTCCTGTGGCTCGTTCTACCAATCTGGGAATCCAGGGTGTATAAATGTAGATGTGAACAAAACCAACTCTGTGTCCTAGATTTCATTTCATTTTTAAGTTTCATGCTGTGATCTTTGACCAACTTCATAGCCCTTAGCAAGCATATCGAAGCTTTCTAGTTAACTATTGGTGTTCCTTAAAATGTAGCAATAAATATTTTTGTTAGCAACATCTGGAATGGCATGACAACCAAGATAAATATCAAACTAGTAATAGTATTGATTATAAACAATTGTCTTGTCACAAGACTACCAGGAAGTATGGCTCCTGGAACTACTGAACTCTTTGTGCCTTCGTCTTGCCAATCATTAGTACCCAAGTGCTATTATAGGAAAAAGTACTATAACAGGGGTCTGATACAAATTTGCTTAAAACTGCTGAGCCATCTGTCTGCTCTGGCTCTGAAGTAAACTACCCTATAATAAATTCTGTTTTAGTTTATGGAGTTGCCCGCTTCGTCTTTTGGTCTGAAGGTACCTTCTCATTACAGTGGCCATTACACCTTTGCTCCATTGTCAGACACAGGGCCTAAGGTAACCTCCAATTAAAAACTCGATGAATAACATCTTACTTTTACCTGCCTTGACTAACACCCATCAGTTTGCATTTTATATTTCATGCAGGAGACTCTTTTGCCCTTTCCCTTAAATTCTTTATTACCATTTCCCATTTGTGTCAAATGCAAAAAAAACAAACAACAACAACAAAAAAAAAACAGAGAGAGAGAGAGGGACAATGTCTCCCCAGGTGGCCTAAACTGCGGGTAGGCCATAGTGGAACCCACGGGTCCCTTCCTTGGCAGAGGGTATCCAAGGATCAAAGATGATAGCCCTTCAGTTCATGTGGACCAGCAAGCCTACCAAAGGGTAGTCTGTGGGGTAATTACCTGAACATCTTCAATCATGATGGAATAAGCAATGCCTTGGGACTCCAAGAAAACTTTGACTTCCTGGACATTGTCAAAGGGAACTCGGACATGGGCTGTCTCCCCTGGGATGGTGGGTGACTTCCAGAAATCAAGCTGAAAGGGAAAGAAGGCTAAAGCAATGAATGTGACCCACAGAAATGGACAGCTCAGCACTGATAGATTTCAAGAAATCAATTCGTATCTATTTTATCTCGAGCCCACAAGTCTGGAATCATCATGTAATCACTACAGTATTGTAAAAAGGGTTTTTAAATAGCCAAGCATCGGCATGTGTGTTATAACCTCCCCCGTGGTCAGATATTAAAACTGACAGAATGAAAAGATTATTTTAAACTATGGCAGGTTTGTTTTTTTTTAACAGTTGACATTCAAGTGATCCAATTCATTTCATAACAGAATATTAATACTATAAATTATTTTAGGAGGGAAATAATGCATTAAAGTTGTGTGAATTTTTTTCAAAGTAACTTCAATCTCTCTTTACATTCTTACAATAAACCTGTGAGATAGAATGGTTTATTTATCCTCATTATACTGAGTGGAATAATGAGACACAGGAAACATAGGTGACTTGCCCAATGTCACATAGCTGGGACAAGAGCCCAGACTTTCTGTATCCCAGCTCCATGAGTTAGCATTCCATACACTGTCAGAGAAGATGAGAAACAGTCCAAAGTATGAGATCTCAGTCATCGCATCTAACTGCAGAGTAGTCTCTGGGAGACAAACTTCCGTAGGACAGATACCTGCAGAAGTTCTTCAGCCTCCAGTTTCACCAGATTTTTTACTTGCTCTTCATTCCTTGGTATGATCTCAAGAACTTGGTCTCTGGAGAATATTAACCACAGACATGACCTTAAAAGCAAAGCCTGGACATTGTTTCCTGTTACTTTCTGCTTGTTAGTCTCCGCATGCCAAGGGGTTAATGCAGCAGTCAATAATCTCTTCCACGATCAAGAAACTAATAAATAGTACACTGACCCACATCCCCAGAATGAGGAGTTGATAGAATGGCTTACTCCCCTCAAGGGTATGTTATCTAAATACTAATTAAGAGGTGTACCTGCTCCTAGCAGGAAGCATGCTATTTAAGTTACCTTTCCTTAGCTAATGATTATACTCAAATAACATCTGCTGCTCATAAAGTATTGGCTTTTAAAATTTGTTCTTGTTTTTCAGAAATAGGTTTTTAAAAACTGGAATAATTAGTTTGGTGCTTGTAAGAGGAATTGAATTCACATCTGGGTAGACCTAGGGTGGTTTTTTGATGCTGTCAACTGAAATGTATCAGAGTTCCACCTCCAACCCCATTTACATAGCCCAAACTTGGGGTATGCCAAGGGACAATTGGGACCCAGAAAAATTATGGTGTGCCTCTCTCTCCATGCACACATACACATAATGAAGAATAAAGGATATCAAGGACACCTTGACAGGAAAGAGAAATTGCAATACAAGCAACCACCTATTCTTAGAAAAAAAGTAGGGTAGTAGAGCTAGATCTTTACAACCCTTCCCTGGTGAAAAATGTTTCTCTTCTATTCCTTTCTCCAAGTAGACTGACTTCCTGTGTCCCTTCTCTTCCCATTTTTGCAGTGAGGAATGGATTGGTAAAAAGAGCCATATAACAGGGATGAGAATTCAGGTCTTCTGAAACCAAATGCCATGCAATTTCTAATAAACTCTAGTGGAATACATAAGTGGTAGAATGGGATCTTCAAGATTCTCCTGCCTTCAAGTATCCACCTGCCACAGATGGCCTGAAAATTTTTCCATTTGAGTCTCATTCCTTTTGGTTAATGCATAGACTCCCAGGAGTCCTCCTTTAAAATGAAAAGGCACTGGGAAAAGTAATGCATTAGGCTAATATTTCTTGGTATGTGTGCTAAGGAATAGTAGCCCTCTGAGTTGCTCAGCAAAAAAAAAAAAAGGGGAGAGGAGTGCGATAATGAAAAATACTGGGTAGATGCAGCACCCAGATCCCCTGTTATAGATTTACAATGCACACTAATTTAGTAAAAGTATCTAGAAATCATATAGTTTATTTAACTCTCTGATTCCTAGATTTATTTGAATAACTACTTTTGGAGGCTAAATTTATTTGACCACTTCGTTAGTTCCCTGAAACACTCTTCAAGAAATGCTGCCTAAAGCTCTTTGTAGAAACTCGGAACCAAAGTGTTTTGAAGCAAAGATGAATCCTACAAAGCCATGAGAGTTGGATTTGAAATATGCAGCCCTGGTCCTCCCAGTTCATCAGATTCCACTGCAGGGCAATAGGTCTGAAGATGGGGAGGCCTAGGGCTGACATGGAGGATGAAGCCCAGAAAGGTAGGGAGGAAGGCAGTAGGGGAGTAACTCATCTCTTACTGAGATGGTGCTGAGACAAATGGCCAAACCGCTTTATTTCCATATCCCTACATTCTGATCATCAGAGGGGGAAGTGAGTAAAGGCCGAGAGAAATAGAGTATCATGTTGTTTTCATTATTTTTCTTTAAATGTCATTCATCTCTTTTATTGATCACGCACTCCTATTACTTCCACTATGCCCTCTCTAAATCTAAGAGAATTCTGAAAATGCTGAACACTCACACCCATTATTCTTCCACAATCCAGTGAGAGACTCTCTGAATCAGGTAAGCAAAAATCAAACAGGCATCAAGAGTAACTTACCCCACAAATGTTACTTGACAGTAGATATGCCCCAAAAGGGAACCAAAAAACAGGATCAACTTCATGGTTAAGGGTCTTCCCCAGAGTCTAGAATTCAGTGTCATTCCCGAACTTTATTTATAGGGACCACAGCTGAGGCTGATATGTCAGCAGTCTTAGATATGTCAGCAGTCTTAGAACTCAAGTGAATTCCCACATGGTAAAATTCCCACCTACAGGTCAAATTCTCAAGGTTGTAGACATCCACCTGTATGATATCACCTGTGTGATATTTTCCATTCCTACAGTGAGATAACAAACTTTGATGGAAAGAAAGAAAAAACACTAGCATATAGCAAGGGCAAATCCTATATTTATGCTTTAGAATATAAAACGCTACTAACTCTGTTCATTGATAGAAGCCAGATTAATAGACCTAGAGGTTAAAGTCCTTTCTGGGTCTCTGAGATAAAAAAAAGGGGGGGGGGGGTACAGCATGTATAGTAATTACATGGGCATCCTATCACATTCCATTAGTTTGCTCATTTGTTTATTTTTATAATGTTTATCCTGAAATGGTGCAATCACTCAGTCCACACCTGCAGAATCTCCCTGTAAATGTGGCTCAGTCCAGTCCTCACACTATATTAAAACAAAACAGGAAGGCCCTCAAGTATTCCATTTGAACTGTCTCTAAAGTGATCCATCTGCATTTATACCAAATTGATGTCCCCGTTTCTGTGCTTTTTCCCAAAATGAAAACATCTTTCTGATTGTGACAATGAAATTGCTTGTTATAGAAAGTTTAGATAAAATGGAAGTGTTTTACTTAATCACCAGTAATTTCTCCACCTAAAGAAAACCATTTGGTGTATATCTTCCTAAATCTCTGTGTTTTACAACTTTTCCTGAAACAAAGATTAGATCAGATCATGTATTCTGATTTTTAAACAAATACTTTTTTAAACAAAGGCGATCTTCTCTTGTGTATAAGCATTTATCTACATTAATCTGACTTCCTCTTCCTTGCAAAAGAAGAAATTACACCTACCTACTTTTAGGAATCATACATTATTACATTAGTCATTTGCACACATTATATTCTATCTAACAAGAATCAACTACAGACACAAAGAAATTTTCATCTGTCCTCTGTGTGTCAAATTCTTCATCTGCACACATTTTAACTCCCTGGGTTAGAATTCTTAGGCACCTACTTGAAGAGGAAAGGCACATATCTGGTGTTTTTGGTTTAAGAAACTCCTGGAATCACTTGATTTTTTAATTTTCCCAGGCATCTAGAGAAAATGGAAACCAAGAGACAGAGGACATAATTCATCCTTATGTCCCAGCATCTATGGAGTAAAAGGTGGTCACGTGAATTGAAATGGGTGTACTTGGAGAAACATTAAAAGTTTCTTGAAAAAGAAGAGGTTTGAATTGAGTCTTAGGGCAGGTAGGATTTGCCAAGGAGAGCCTGGATTTCTGGCGGTAAGGAAGCATGAGAAAGGTAGAACATGGGGAAAACGCACTGCGCACATTTGGGTTAGGGAGGAAACGTGCCTCACTCAGGTTGACCTGCCCCCCGGTGTGGTGGGAAAGGTAAAATATGAGAAGGCAGGGCGGGATGGTAGAGGGCCTCACAGTCCAAGCAGAGGAGTTTATACTTGACAAAAGGGGAAATGGAGAGACTCAGAGGGTTTCTGAGCAGCTAGGTGATGATGAAGGCAGTATTGAGAATGATGAACCTTAAGGAATGGGTTGCACAGCAGTCATATTCTAAGCAGGGAGCCAAGTAAGGAGCTTCCTAGAGAAATCCAGATTTTAAATGATGCATGCGGACTAGGTGGTGGCAGAGGGAAAGCGTGAGATGGACTCAAAGTGGAATAATCATGAGTCCATGGTGAGCGACTGGTGCCTGACTGAGTGGAGAAGTCAAGGAAAGGGTACTTTACAGTGGCCAGATGATCACCTCCATAGCAGCCTCTCAGCAGTTCTTCATCCAATTGCCACACCGTGTGATGTACCACTTTAAGAATTTGTTTTATCTCCCCTATAGTACTCTCTCAAAGAAGAGTTTTCACTGAGAAGTACCACCCAATGAATTGAATTCACTATAACTGTTAGGGACATGCTAGCTCTTATCCTGACAATGATAGGGAAGATGAGCCTAGAGCCACAGTGGGGATCCAAAAGAAGCTTGGATCCCTCACTCCTGAGCCTATAGTTAGTCCAAAGGAGAAAGAAGACTCCAGGATGAAGCCTGAGATGAGGAAAAAAGAATATTCCCCAGAATGGATGAAAATAGTACTTAAAAACAAATAAATAGAAGAAGTTGGAGGAGGAGAAAGCACAAGCCTTAGTAGGAGGCTGTAGGGAAAACTCCAGAAAGCACTGTGGTTTCTCTCAGTTAATGACAATACAAGCAGATCCTTATCAAAACAGAGCTCCATCCTTCTGCCCCTCATTATTCTAGAGGCTGGATAAAATCTGTTTAGATAGCTATATTGAAGTATGCATGACATACAATAACCTGCATATATTTAAAATATGCAATTCAATAAGTTTTGACATATGTATACATCCATGAAATCATCATCATAATCAACATCATGAACATATGCATAACCCCCAATAAAACCTGTTTTTGAGAACTACTGAGAAAATCTCCAGACGGAAATAGATCATTGAAGCCCCCATTGCTTTGTGGATGAGGAACCAAGACCCGAAGAGAGAAAGTGATTTACACAAAGTCCCAGAGCTGATCTGGGGTTGGAGCAGTTCCATCCTCAGACTCAGGGGCACTGCTCTGACACTCTGGACTGTCCAGTTATCCAAGGTAATTCTTCTCAGCTCTAGCATTTCAGACCAAACACTTACTTATCAAGCTATCCCTGGGGAAGCTGTAATTTGAAAAGAGAAAAATGATAGCTCTCTTTAGAAAAGTGCTCTAATGGCATGTTACTTCCTATTAAGGATGATGTTAGGCACACTTCTCATTTTTACCCTTTAACCTTAGAAAGTGAGTAGCCTAATAGGAGGAAGAGTAAGACACTAAATGGAACCACAGGAGAACCGCCTACAAATTCAATCCTCTAGTAGTTACCAGATTCAAAAGCACTTCAAAATCAAAACTCTGAATGCCTTTGCAAATAGAAACAGTATTACTTATAATAAAAAGAGTTTTACAGCTCTGTAAACTATTAATGTTACATTTCAGAACATTACAGATAAAATAGACTTCTGTGTTCTAACTAAAAAATACACAAAATTATAGTGTCTGAAAAAGATGTTCTTCAAATCTCAATCAACCAAACTTGAAACCAAATTTTCCATCAGAGAAAGATAAAAATTATATCAGAGTTGCTTGGTTCTCTGCCGCACATGAGCAAGGTGACTCAAAATTTTTATGAGATTGCTTTGTTCTGACAAATATGCCATGGTTATGTAATATGTTAGTATCAGGGAATCTGGGTAAAAGGAGCACAGGAACTCTCAATACTATCTTGGCAACTTTGCCATAAATCTGAAGTTATTCCAAAAATTACTCCAAAATAAAAAGTGTTATGAAAAATTAAAAACCTCCAGAAAGTCACAGACCAAAACAATGAAAATGCAGTCAATCTACAATGGGAAATATCTGCACATATATTTTAAAGGGTTAATATCCTTACTATGTAGACAGCACTTACAAAAGTCTAGAAAAAAATATCTTGTGTAAAATGGACAATAATAAAAATAGGCAGATCAGACACACACATATATATATAAAATATATGGCCAAATATTAAAAAATGTTCAATATCTGTAGTAACCAAAGATGTGCTATTTTTTAAAAAGAGATGGCATTTTTTTCAGTAATTAGGTTAACAAAGTTGTTTGCTTTTTTGGTTACAGTGGATGTTTGCTTAGTTGTTTTTGTTTTTGTTTACTTTTCAATTACATACAATATTAGTTTCAGGTGTACAAAATAGTGATTAGGTAGTTATAAACCTTACAAAGTGATCACCTCAGTAAGTCTAGGACCCATCTGAGACCACACAGAGTTGTTACAATATTTTTGACTATATTCCCTTTGCTGGCCTTAGACTATCCCTATGACTATTTTTATAACTGACAATTAGTACTTCTTAATTTCTTTCACCTTTTTCACCCACACCATAGAATAAATTTAAGCAAGGGGGTAAAATACCTATACTCAGAAAACTTGAAGAAAGAAATTGTAGATACAAATAAATGGAAGGATACACTGTGTTCATGGACAGGAATAATTAACATATTAAAATGTCCATACTACTCAAGGCAATCTACAGATTCAATGCTTGTTTTTAATACCCAGAATTGGTGAAGATTTGGGAAAATGGGCACTAGTGGAAGAGTGTACGCCGTTACAGCTTTCCGATAGAGATTCGGCATTTCAAATCCAAAAACTTACAGATACGTACCTCTGTGCTTATCATTCTTCTTTCTTTTAGGAATCAATTCTGAGGCACTCATCATGCACACACACAAAGATTTGCCTACAATTTATATTGTTTAAAATGTCAAAAAATTAGAAAGATCCTAGTATTGGTTAAATCGAGCAGAGCAAATCCACACCAACCAAAAATGAGGTGACCATTAAAAATGATGCTGTATAAGAAACTATGAATATGTAAAGACATGAAAAGATGTTTATGGAATATTAAGTTGTTTTTAAGGAGGCTTACAAAACAAAACATACATTCAAAATGATTATATAGGAAAGAGATACACCAAAAGAATAACCCAGTGATTTGGCTACACAGATTTGCCAAAATTTCTGTGTAGTTACAGTTGCTTTAATGTTCTTCACCTTGCTTATAA
>CM053514.1:61003970-61239288 GCA_028627145.1 Eidolon dupreanum | reverse complement strand
AAGTCAGTTCGGAAGAACGGACAGGCTCCATAGATTGTTGCCGTTTGCAACACCAGATTGGAAGACCTCCAGTATATAACTATCCGTCCTGCCTCAGCTGGAAGTAAATAGAGCCATCCAACACCATGTATGAAGATCTATCTCCTCATCCTCTCTTTCTGCATCAGGTTTCCATTTATGACTGCCCCAGTCCTGGATCCATGAATGGATTACTCATTTCTGGAATACTTACTTTGCGGTGGGTACTGTTAAGTCATAGGGCTCCAAAGATTAATAAGATTTTATCAGCTAAGAGCTCAATGTCTAGACCAGCATTGTCCAGTAGATGAGGAAATGTGCTATATCCACACTGTCCAATAATGTAGCCACTAGACACACATGGCTATTGACCACTTGAAATGTGACTGTTGTGACTGGGGAACTGAATTTTTTATTTTATTTTAATTAGTTTAACTTAAATTTGAAAACTGAAGCAGTGTAAAATATTTTTGTCTTTAAACACACTTTAATGATTTGGTAGGACATTGTAACTGTTGAACATTTAGCATCTAAATTGAGATATGTTGTAAATGTAAAATACACACCAGACTTCAAAGACTTAGTATGAAAATTAGAATGTAAAACATCTCATTCACAATTTTTATATTCATTACATGTCAAAGTGGTAGTACTTTGGGTATATTGGGTTAAAAACATGTTATTGAAATTAATTGCACTTGTTTCCTTTTACTTTTTTATGCAGTTACTAGAAAATTTTAAATTCCGTATGTGGCTTGCATTAAATTTCTGTTAGATAGCACTGGTCTACAGAAAAAAAATAGTGATATTTAAATAGTCTCCTGCTAACATACACTATAATTTCCTGGAAACATGTACAAAATCTAATGCATAAAAGTTAAACAATACATTTACCTGGGGTAGTTTATTCTCAAGAGCTAAAAAAAAAAATCACAGAATCCCTAATTTCAACCTGCATTAAATAACAGCCTTTTTCCCAGTTGCAAAAGTAACTCATGCTACTTATTAAAAATTGAAACATTACAGAAATAACTCAGTAAGTTAAGGTATCCCCAGAGATAATTAACAGTTTGAGCTATATAAAAACATGTTGTTACTATTGGCTATTTTTGTAAGTGTGATATTATACTACATTTTGGCAAGAGCTGAATTGTATTCCACTATATGCATATACTATAATTTATTTAACCAGTCTCTTATTTATGGTATCCAGTTTTTACTATTTCACAGCATACTACAAGGAACACTCCCGTACTACCTTTTTTATAGTTCTTAGATATATTTTTTTGCTTCTAAAATAATATTCTCATAGTAAAAACATTCAAACATTACTGAAAACTATAACACAAAAATGTGACAACCTCTCACGTTGCCCACCCCGACTCCCCTGCCCTAATCTGTACCTCTAATGACTGTTACCAGTGGTGTATATTCCATTAGAATTCTTTTTTCTGTGTCTATATTTACTAGTTTATCTTTTTCTTTTAAAAAAAATTTTAGACAGACTATACATAGGTCTAAATTACTTTTTAACTTAAAAATAATATTTGGACACCTTTCCATGTCAGTGCATATACTTAAGCTACTTATTTATTTTGATGAAATAAATGTTCATCAAAAAGAAACTAGTTTAATAAATAATTATATCTATATACACACACAATTAATCCTGTGCATTTATTAAAAGGAAATTAGATAGATCTTTACAAATGAACATAGAATGATGTCAAAAATATATTTATAAGCAAAAAAGCCAAATGGTTGAATGGTGTGTATTACAATTCAACTTTTGTAAGAAAAATCATATTTGTACAATTATCCCAATTCAAATCTATTTATTTCTAAATTCAGACAGCAAGAGTTAAAGTTTGGGTAGTGAACTCCGGTAGTGAAGGACATTAAGTTTTCTAAATGTATTCAGCTCCAAAGTTTCAGATAGTGAATAGCAAGAGTTGGGATGAGGAGAAACATAGCTCAAAATATTTATCTGAATCTATTCAGTTCCTAGATTTGGAAAGCAAGAGTTCAGCTTATCACATGTGTTTATGCACAAAAATGGTCTGGAAATAATACGCGTAGAACTGTTAGCAGTAATCATTTTTGGGATGGAATTTTCTTTCTATTTTAACATAACTGTGTTATTTGAATTTCTTACAATGCACATGGGTACTTCTATTCAGAAAATAACACAATAAAAATGTCACTTTAAAAAAAGCAGATTTAGGGAACATGGCAACCTAAGCAGATATGATACTTCAATGAATATTCTATCTATATTTTTTGTATATCTTAAAGGATATGTCTGTTGGATCAGTTCTTTTTTTTTTTTTTTTTTTAATGCCTACAGCACTCATTCTTCCTAGGCAGTCTCCCATCCAAGTACTAACCAGGCCCTACCCTGCTTAGCTTCCTAGATCAGATGGATCGGGCACCTTCAGGGTGGCATGGCCATAGACTGGACCAATTCTTAATAATGGAATTGCTAGGTCACAAAATGTGAGCATTTTTTTGTAATCCTAGATTGCCCTCTGAAGAAATTACACCAGTTTTCTTTCCCACTAACATTGCTTTGAGGCCTGATTCCCACAGCTTCCCAATACTGGCGTTATCAGTTAGGGGACCTATACCAATCCAAAATAAGAAGAATATTTCATTGTTTTATTTTGTATTTCTTTAATTATTTGTGAGGTTGAGCATCTTTTTATGTATTTATTGGTCATTCAGAATTCCTCTTCTATAAACTTTCTATTCACATATTCTGGCCATTTTTCTCCAAGTTGTTTGACTTTCCCTTATTTTTAAACTCTTTATGAATTCCCAGGCCTTCACGAAACAATTAAATCATAATTTTCACAGGTATGCCACAGGCTGCAGTGGTTTTAAAGTTCCTAGAGTGGTCCACTGTATAGCCATGTCTGAGAACTACTAGGTAGGATAAATGCCAGCAATAAACATTGGTAATAATAGAGGAAAGAGGCATGAGAACTACACAAATTGACTAAATATTAAGCCAGGTTAGGTTCGGAGCTTGCCACATGCTGCTAGGCACGGGAACTTGGCTGATCAGCAGAGGGGAACCTACAGGAAGATTCTTGCTGAGATTACAAACTACTTCCCCATGACTTTAGTGCTACATATCCATACCCAGAAAAGAAAACAGATTTGAACTAAATTCCTTGGACACTCAGTCTCTCTCTCATTCTGTCTTTGAGAGGAGACCATGTCTCTGTCTGTGGAGTGTTATACCTTCTCTAATAAACTTTCCTTTCGTCTCAAAAAAAAAAAAAAAACCTCTTTAGGTGTTAGGGATATAAAGGCTTGCCCTAATTTTGTGTTCCTACGTTTTTCTCATCTCGTCTTTTCACTTTATTAACTGTGTTCCTCTCCCTCCTTCCCCCTCTCTGTTTAAATATGTTTATGCAGTCCAAGTATCAGTCTTTTCCTTTAAGGTTCTGGATTTTATCTATATTATGCTTGGAAAAGTCTTCCTAACTTTAAAATTAGGAAACTTTTTACTATCGCTTTTTTCTAGTTCTTTTATGGTTTCTTTGTTTTATCTTTCAATCTTGTTCCATCTGGAATTAATATTTATATTAGAAATTAGTTCACATCACCTTTCAGATATATTCTTCAGAAATATATTTTTCAGCATTTTATATGTGTTCTTTAATTTTGATCCTTTCCCACCCCCCAAAGAACAGTCAACAGGCTTAAGTCCAAATATGTGATTGATGCTAAAATGCACCCCTTCCAGCATGTCTAATGATTTCCAGCTTCATCTCAACTGAACTAAATTTATTAAAATCTACTCTTCTTATCACTAACATCGACATATTCATTTTTCCATGTATGAATGTCAAGGACTAAATATGCAAATAGATGTACAAATACTGATGCACAAAGATATTGATGCCATTAAAACTAAACAATGTAGTCATTTGAAAAGTTCATTCAGGAGCTCAAATACAAAAAATCAAGTTCTGGGAGTTTAATCAATGCACACTGTCCAAAATGTCCAGTCGTTTGAACATCAAACATATGAGAAGAAAGACTGGGGTTCATTACAGTAAGACATGATCAGGGCTACAACAGGTCTCAGCTTTCCTGGGAGAGCCACAGAAAATATTACAGAGGGGTGGTTTTTGAGACTTGTCTTAAAACTGAAGAGAGGTTCAACATTTGAAGTCCAACATTTAAAGATTTGGTGACTGGCTTTTCAGGCAGAGGAATCAAGTGTGGGAAGGTGGCCAGGCCAGAAAGTGTTTCCTAAAGTCCTGATGCCACCTTTCTCCACCCTCCCAACTTTCCCCCATCAAGAGGGAAAGATCTAACACACCAGTCTTACTCTAACTGATTAGTCGACCTCATTCACACAGTATTACTCCAACCATGCATTTAAATTTTTTTATCTTATCTTATTTTTAATTGTGTAATAAAAGGCTTTTCCCTACTTAAAAGAACTTCAGACAAAAAGCAAAGCAGGTCAGGAGATTTTACAGGAGATGGCCGAATGACCTAATTTAGTCCTTTGTTGGTATGGTAACCTGGGGTACCAAGTGGCCTTGGCTTCTACCATCATGCCCCTCCTCAACTGCAGAAGGTAATAGTCTGTTTTTTTGTCAAGGCCTGGACCCTGCCCTCCCACAGATCCCTTCCTTCCACACCTGCCCAGCTGCACACCCAGCCTCTTTCCCTTCCTCAGTTCAAGCCCCTCACATCCCACTTAGTCCCAATACACCCCAATCATTATGATACTGAAAAAAGTATTTTTTCAATGTTATTTAAAAACTTAATCCTACTTCCTCTACTCCCTGAGCCCCAGGACTCTGCACATCTGAAATTAATTAAAAGATTTTAATACCAGAATTCCCAATTTAGCGGCCATCAGTATATATCCCTGAATCTCCTATGTGACTTATGGATTTTCTGAAAAGCGTATTGTGCGTTGTTCTTGTTAGGCAGTGATATGCCAGAGCCATCTCGGACTGGCTCTCTAGAGATAATGTGCCCATTTCTTCCCAGTTCCACATTCAGCGATGTCACTTTGGTGGCCTGAACTAAGTAAGTGTGGGAGCATTTATATCATGGAAATCAGCAACTGCAACAAAATCAAGGCTTTTAATGATCAGAGGCGACTGTTAAACATTTACCAACACACCACTGTTTTAAGAATTCTTTTTGTTTCCAGTAATAGAAACCCACTCGAGCTAGTGTAAGCATGAAGGCAAATTTATTATAAGAATCTGCTAGCCAGGTGTCATGATGTCTATGGGTGAATAAACAGACGGGCTTCAGGGAGTAACAGCTCTAAATCCAGTCACCTAAAGAGAATGATATCTTTCCTGGTCCCAATTCCAAATTCTCAAGAAGAGACTTTCAGAAAGAAGTCCTACTGAAATCAGTGCCTGGATGAGCTGAAGGTGGGGTGGGAACAGACAGGATCACACTGCACCAACATTCATGAGACTTGGGGAGTAAGAGGCTCCCAAAAAGAAGAGGCAGTCAGCCCAAAAAGGCCCACCCACAACATTTATAAAGACATTTTCTCAGCTATCAGTAGCTCTCACCATCATCGCCACAGGCAAAGCCAGACACCCCATCAAAGAAATGCATGCAATTTATTCATTATTTAACACCTGAAGCATTATAGAGCTCTTTCTAGGTAAAAGGAGCAGTTTTAAAAATTATAGAAGATCAGAAGATGACTAAGACCCTGTATTGGCTGCAAGTAATAGAAAAGCCGACTTAAAATGCTTAAATAATAAGGGGAGTTGCCTAATAAGAAGTCGAATAGTAGGATGTTTCCAAAATTTGTTAATTTAGCAGCTCAGGACCCAGTCTTCTCCATAGTTTCACCCCGACACGTTCAGAGTAATGCCTTTTACGGACAAGGGTAATCACGGTTGCAGTGATCATGTGCAGATTTGACATCATCCACCAAACAAAAAGGAACCATTTCTTCCCTGTGCAGGTCTTTTTTAAGACTGAAGAAACTTTTCTCAGATCACCCCCACCGGCAAACTACCCTTTCCAGAATTAGATCATGAACCCATGCATGAACCATTCATTGACAAGGGGAATGGCTCTGCTACGGTTGGCTTACACCAATTGGGACCAAACTCTTAAGTCTTTAAGCGAAGGGGAACAATGGAACAAAATGAGGATCTGCTAGAATGGAAGGAAAACAATCAAAGGAGGCGGCCACAGACGCTTTCCGCTTCTGAAGGGGTACAACCAGAGAAAAGAGACAAAAAGACTCTGGCCCTAAATAGCATTTCTCCAAGCCCTTTTGTCTCTTACTCAACTCTGACCTGCCAGTCAGTCTTACTAACCCTGGCTGCAGACCTTTACACTGGGATCTGGTTTTTATCTCCCCGCTTCCTCCTTTTGATTTATACTAATTAGTAGCAGAGTTGGCTCCCTGCCTGATGTTCTCACTGCTAAATCAAGATTTTGAACACATGAAACTTCATGGTGAGAGAGGGCCCTAATAAACAAAGACAATTATAGACAACAGACCCCTGTAATAAGGCAGCTTGAGGAACCGCCGGTGAAAGGAGCCAAGCTCTGAAGATAAAAGATAAGGACTAGAAAACAGTATTACCCAGGATTAAAACATTTTTGTTGTTTGGGTTTTTTGTTGTTGTTGTTGTTTTTTAAGTATATCACGCAGTTCCTTTTGTGCTGAGTGGAACTCTGCTGTGAGAAATAAGTCATTCAAAAACGGACAAGTACATATATTTTTTGTAATAACATCTTTCCTCTGCCCACTTTTCTAGGCCTCTCTAACGACTTCCAGTCTACATGCAAAAAAGTTGTTTTCTATTTTCATCTGTATCTTTGTTAAATTTAGATGTAAAGTACAGCTTTTTTATACCAAAAAGTGCATATAATCTGATATTCAGTTAACATATAATAGATACCTCCCAAAAAAAGCACTTCCCCCTTTGTCTCCTTCCCCACTCCTGCATGTCTGTGTCTGATTTGTATTTCCCCTCACCCTCCCATGTACCTCTGTGACCACATGTTCCTGACAGATAGAGAATATCCAGGTGGCCTGGTACTTGGAAACTTGTCAGATGTTATTCAAAGCAATAAAGAACACATCATACGAGTCTTTGGTATATTGTTACAGGGAAACCCTGTTTAGAATTCACTAATTGGGAATTTGTGATAATTTGAGGAAGGGCTGGCTGAAGTTAACCTTTGTGCTATCTATGGAAAGAGAGAGTGAGAGAGAGAGAGAGAGAGAGAGAGAGAGAGAGTGAGTGAGTTCACTGAAGTTCCGAATAGTGTAAACAAGATTGGAAGGGGAATAATTATCTACTTAAAAGAACCAGTTGTTTTGAAAAGCTTTAGAAGTATCCTTTTACATACAAACAGGGTAATTATGATTTAAACAAAGGCTGGCCTGTTTCTAAGACTTCTTTGAAATGTCAATTACAAATTACTCTTGTCTATTCACCAAGGCTAAACCAACCCCTGTACACCAGGCAACAGTTGGTTACTTGCTTCCACTTACTCTATTTGGAAATAATAAACCTAAAGTTCTTTCAAAGTAGTATAATTTAATTCAAGCTTTTCACCAATCTAGGCAGTTGGTCCACCCTAAAGTATAGATGAAGATTTTACTAATTACTAGCACACAACAATCAGGAATGCACAGGGTCACAACTGCCTTTACTAACTTAGTAAAATAGCTGGTTCATACAGAAAATTTACAAAGAAAACTCCAGAACAGCAGCTTTCATTTTTTATTTTACCATAGCAAGAAACACAATTCGCATTGCAACTGAGTACACACATGCACTGAAACAAAAACAATACTTACCCTTATTATGTGTGATGCTCTGTTATTTTCTATTTATTTTGTAATAAATGCTAGTCACAACTCACTAAATTGATTTCACAATCTATTAATGAGTCGTTGTTTTGAAAACACTACTCCAGAAACTGTTGGGAGATAGTATTCTTTCATGAGAGAAAGGGGGGCGGTGGGGAAGTACTGTGGTTGCTCTCTGGTTTTCTCCACGGTTTCCTCTCCAAATCCTTGGTCATCCACCTCACTTCTCTATCATTCCTGCCTCGTTCCTTGACATTTAGTGCAACGCTCATTCCTACTCTCGCCAACCCTTTCCATTTCCCCTCTTTTTTCAAAAGATCGCCCTGAATTTCAGTCTGATCTCCTGGTGGGGAAGCTGGCCAGGTTGACCCAATGCAGATAAGGCAAGAGATGTTCATGTGGCCTCTTCATTCAATGGCGTGAACCCTCTTCAGCTTTGCTGAACTGCTCCCATCTCTGCTTCGCTGCTGACTCTTGGCTCCATTTTTCATGATCAGGCCTGTGTTCTTTTTGGACTGGGTTTGGTATTGGGTATTGTTCTCCCAAGTTCCTATCTAATCACTCTCCACTGAGAACATGGATAATGTATTATCATCATGGTAAAAACAAAATCTTAGTGGTCAGACAAAATCCAGCTCCCCCATACTCATCAGCTATATGATCTTGGGTACATCATTTAATTTCTTTAAGCCTCAGTTTCATCATCCATAAAATTGGGGAACTATCTATTCCACAGGCTTATGAAGGGTAAATAATTCTCATTAAATGCTTTCCTTGGTGCCTGGCATATAGCAAGCACTCTCTAAACGCTATCAGTATTATTATAGTTGCTATTATTATTATTGAGATTTTACCTACTAGCTCATCTCTCCTCCCACCAAAACCATATTACCCAGTCCTTAAGGGCAGATACTGGTTCAGAGTTTGAGACTGTCTACCCTGTAGCCATAGCTCACAGCTCCCCCATGTCCAAACCCCCTCCAAATACCTACCATGCATATACTCTAATTTGTCACCACATCCATCTCAGTTGGGCCTCTCCCTGCATCCCATAGTTCCCTGCATAGCAGCTCCTGACAAGAATTGCAATGATATAGGTGGGCATTGCTATGGGCATCAGTTCTGATCAGCTAGCTGCACGGAAGGGCCACAGGTAGGAGGCAAGTCCAAGAATTTCATATCTTTCTTCAAACAAGCCACCCAAACAGGCCGCAATCTTCTACCATAAAAACCAGAGACAGCCTAGCTGATCCTATTTAGCAAAAAGGGCCTAAAGAGGAGACTATCACACAGCTCCAGGACCCTACCCTGCCAGCTCACACCAGACTCTGCAAATAAGTAACATCCAGCCATGACTAATGTTTGCAGCCCTGGTTTCGTGCACTGTCTCCCACCTCACTGGCTCTGTACCTCACTCATTAATCCAGTCCCAACAGGCCTGGCTATGCTTTCACTCCATATCCCACCATATCCTTGCTTTAATATTTTGATATAGAGCATTTCTTTCCTTGTCTTTAGATGTCATCCCAGCCATGTTTGGCCTGTTTTTGGTTTAATGTACTCACAAATTACCCTAGCTAATCCCCTCACATTTACAGTCCTTGGCTTAACTCAACCCTCATTCCTTCTTCCTGTAGGTGGCTATCTTCCACCCCATAACTCTGATCTGTTCTAGCCCCAGGGATAAGACCCATGTAAAGTAGCAGTCTTTAATATAAATAACTCTTCAGATAATAGTGTCTTTGGTTTGTGTTCCAAATCCACAAGCAAAACATTTGTGCCCTTACTCTGTTATCTAGAAAAAAGTCATCTTTTCCTGGTGAGATTATATCTGCTTGGCCATCACTTATGGCTGTGTGGATGGTAGTGATTAACTTACCTTAAAGCCAGGATCATCCATTTTCAGAGAATAATGGGCAAAATCATAGTAAGTAAGAGCCCAAACTCTGAAGTCTGGAGACTTGGGTCTAAATCCTGCCTCTTCAACTTATTACTATATTTTGACCTTGGTTTTTGTTTTTTTTGGTTTTGTTTTTGGTGCTTGATAAACAAAACAAGCATCTTGATTATATCAAGTTAGAAATATCAGAATCATTCACTAAGGTTTAGATATTGTTCCTGCCTTGCTTTCTCTGCCTTTGCTTTCCTAAGCTCCTCCTGTTTGAATTCATGAATCCCTGTTATATATTGATTCAACTGGTTTATTTATCTGTCATGTTGTCTGGCACTGTGCTGGATCACAGATACACAAAGGTGACAAATCATGGACTCTACCTATAAGAGTAGATAAATATATATAAGGGAGAGAGAGACTTGCAAACAAATATATTCATTAAAATGTTAAGGGTGCTGAGATGGAGGACTCTTCGAGGTACACTAGAGCATAAAAGGAGGGCATAGCGAGTTTGCCTGAAGGAATATAGTGGAGGAGGATGTTGAGAAATAAAAGCAGTCTACATGGAAAAGGTTGCTGCTTGAGCTGAATCTTGAAGTAGTCCTGCCTTTCACTCACAGCTTCAAACCTGTTGTAATCTTGAGACAATTTAAATAAGGGAGACTCCACAAATAAGCTTATAAATGGCTCCCCATACCCTGGATTTCAGTGGTTTGGTTCTTATGGTTGGGGCTCCCACCCTGCCCCCCTGTTATCTCTTTGTTGTAATCAGTTAAGGAAGCTGCTATTATCAGAGTGACTCCTGAGCCCCAAATCAGAGCTTTGTGATCTCTCCCTCATAAAAGGCTCAATCCTTAGTATTATGTTGCAGACTTTATCAAATATAGCACAGAAGTCCTCCCCTAAGACTTAAAGCCCTTCTTTGAACTCTAGCCCAGTGACCAGAGTCTCTGCTGCTTATCTTGTCCTGGCCAGCCCTCTTCTCTGGGATCTGGATTCTGTTTTATATCCCAGCTGAAGAATGATCTTCAGAACGTTCACCCACCTACCTAGCCCTAATGAATTCCCCACTGCTGGGATCCCCACTTACCTGGAAAACCCAGCACCAACTATGTCTGGGTTGTGGCTAACTTGCAATTAAGATTCTCCTTGACCAAACTTTAGTTAGGCTCCTCTGAGCCCTCTTCTCAACCAGATCTCAGCTTTGGTGCTCATCCTATCTTTGCCCTGCCCAGCCCAGTTTTAGCAAGAATGCTGCTAAGTAAGTTTAGTGAGAGTCCCTTCACCTTTGATATCTGATCAAATTCCTCATCTTCCATCTTTGATGTGTGTAAGTCCTTGGCCTGCCTTTAGCAAGGATCCTATTAGGTCAGTTTACCCCTGAGGTTTCCTCCTAGTAATTTTCTATCCACTGACCTCCTCACCCTGCTCCCTGGCCATAAATCACTGCTTATCCTTGCTATATTTGGAGTTGAGCTTGATTACTCTCCCCTATTGCAACAGATTTGACTCATGACCGTCTTGAATAAAGTCTTCCTTGCCACTTTGACAAGTGTCAGAATAATTTTTTTCTTTGCCATGCCCTTTGGACAATAACCATGGACAGCCCACAGCCCAGCTCCCCTTCTGGGTCCACCTTCCCTCCTTGCTCTACTCTAGGAATCAGAGGTCCTATTCCAGGGTCTTGAGCTCCTCCACCTCACCAGCCTCTAGCTGACACATGTGCAGCAATCCAGCTCAGGTAGAGTCAGTCACCTAAAAATATGGACCTGGAGAATATGGGCCATTTCTCTTCTAACCAACTTCACCTAATTCATTCAGTCAATCAGCTAATCAAAACATATGAATAAATGTAAATGGTGGTTTCTGAACATAAATATATTTTCAAAGAGCTTCCTTATTAGTATTACAGACATAAACAAAATACATACACTCAAGGAATAAAATATCTGTCTTGTGCTCTATTGAATAAAAAATCATAGTGGATGATCTTTGATGTTCCAAGGGTGCCATAAACAAATTCACTGGCCTGTTTTTGAACAAAGAATTATCTGAAATTTTACTTCTTGGATTCCAAGTATGTTTTTTTGTTGTTGTTAGTTGAGAGACTTTATTGTAAATCCTCCTCGCCTAGAGAGCTCTGATGATTTTTCGTGTTGTATTCATTTCTTTCATTTGGCTTCAAGTAAGGTAAGGACTTGATATAAATCAGAATTTACTGAATTTTGTTTTAATGTCAGGAACAGAGTTTTCCTCTTGAATATCTCTCTTCGTCGGGGACGTTTCTGAAGCGTTGCCGAGGAAATGGCGCGTCAGCCATTCATTGGTTCTCAGGGCTTTGCAGTGGAGGCAGGGCCTTTCCCTGATTTGGTAACTCCCCGCGTTCTTTTGGCTCTGAGCTATTTTTCTCTTCTTACCACTGGCCGGTGATGGGTGCTCACTTTCACTCTCCTTCCACGAGGAGGCTCCCGAGTTAGATTCTTCACTGTCACACTCAGTAGTGTCACTGTCATGTTGGGTCTGCATCACCTGGCTGAATTGAGAATGTCGCCTGGCTCGCCTTTGTGCAAGGTAGGCATTGACCAAGGCCACTTCGGAGTCAGTTACAGGGGTAAGTGGGCTCTGCTTTGGCTTTTTCGTCATTGGTACAGCGTCCCAGTCACCGTCTTTGTTTTGCTGCTTAGAGGAAGTATCTTTGCTTTCTAACAACAAATGAAACAAATTAACAAGTTAGGCACACTGTTGGTTACTATAACTTCATATTGCCTAAAGAAGCCTATGGCACGTGTGGGTTCATTCTTAGTTGCCATTTGCCAAGACACCATTTTTCTGTGCTCATTTGCAAGTGTTGGCTGCTGACAGCATTTTCTAGTACCATATCAAGTCTCCCAAAAACCAGAAGAGTCAAATAGATGCTTAACATATTACTTTTGAAGTTTCATGGACCTTGACAGCAGTTAAAGGGAAAAGTCTCCAAACTTTTTTCCTTTGCCTTGAACTTTTAAAGATGCAAGTGCATATGTGAATGTGATTTGGGTAGCAGGAAACTAAAAAAAAAAAATATTTTCTTTAAACACTGGTGTGCTGAAGTTGGCTTGCATCAGCCAGCTTGCAAGAACTGATTGCTAAGCTTTCAGGAATTTTGTGAGATGGTTGTTAAACACGGACATTAGTAAAAATTAAATTATCCAAATTTACCATCAAGTCAATTTAAACAAATAAACATAATGCTCAAAACATTGCTTCCTAATTATTTTATTACATTTTATTATGGTGTATGCTCTTGAAGCTATTTGTCTGTTGTATCTGAGTGTTGGAAATACCATGTGCTCCTGTGCATCTCTTCCCAACTCCATGTTTGGTGATGTCGTGTTGATAACTTGAAAACAGTTTGGGTGGGATAAAAATCAACAAGCACTAAAAATCAGGTCTCAGTTTATGGTTTTGTTGATTGTCTAGGTTTAAAGTGATAGAGAACATGTTGCTAACAAAGATTACATTTAAAAGTATCATGCCCATAGCCACTACATTGTGAATAGCACCCAAAAATAAGGAAATGTTCCTCCAGAGTATTCTAAAACTATTATCCAATTCAGCAAAGAAGTCACATCATTGACAACCAAGTTATGTTCCAACATATATCATCTAGTTTCTTTAATCTCTCTCTTTAACTTAAGGGAAAGTAAGAGTCATCTTGTACCTATACTTGTTTATCAGTTGCAGCCGTAGGTTGGCTAAAGATGTGAGGGTTTGACAAAAATCAAGAAAAGTATTCTTGAGAATCAGTGGTCTATATGGAATTTACCATAAAGAGTATTATATATTTTATTATTTGTAAATTTGTCACATTCTTTTTTTCAGTATATTTTAAGAATTATATACACATACACTCATTTTGGAGGAGCCAGTTGTTAAATATTTTCCAGCACACCACTGCTTATAGGCTATTGAAAAAGATGTCATTTATAGCTCATAATCTTGTAGTAAACTCTAACCACAAGTGTATGTAAAAGGGAAGCTGTGTGAAAGGAGAATGCTGAGGAATGAAAAGAGAACTTGAGCTTTGCCTACCAGTAACATACAGCCTTTGCTAAAGCAGTTAAGTTACCTGCACTACAGCAAGCAGCTCATCCAGTGGGCCACCACAGGTCTGGGGAGGCCCTGTAATGCTCTTGGCTGATCATCTCTGTTCTTTGCTTTTCACAGTCAGCACATACTGCTCCCATCATAGTCCAATACTAAATATGCACTGGCTCTCACCTTTACTTACTGAAGTGCTTGTCCCACTGTCTTCATCCTTTTTCTTCTCAGACATCTGTTTCAGAAATATAGATTAGTGATAGTGATCTTACATCATTCACACTCTCAGATCACCCACACCCTCAAAGTCCTAATTATTATGTAGGGATGCAAAAGCTGAAGAGTGAAGACTGATAGGGGGAAAAAATGGATTCATTTGAAGTATGCTCTTGCAGGAAAGCTCTGTAGATACCCTGGGCTGTCAGAAAGATGAACAAGTGCATCGGTCCTAGGGCAAATTAAACTTGAAACACCGTTAGAGACAAAAATGATAAAACTGAAGCTGCCCTACCTCGGGTACATCATGAAAGGACAGGGTTCTTTGGAAATGACACCAATGCTGGGAAAAAGAGGAGGCGACAGGAAAAGAGGAAGACTAAATAAGAGGTGGGTGATTCCATGAAAGAAGCCCTAGGCATAAGTCTATAGGAGCTGAGCAGGGCTGCTGAGGACGGGACATGGTGGACGTCACTCGCTCATAGGGTCACCAAGAGTCGGAGCCAACTCCATGGCATGTAACACACATAATAGTCATCTCAGTTGGTTGTTTTTCACTTATATGTACTTGTTAAAAAATACTATTGCCCTAGGCCTTTTTACCACATCTAATTTTAAACATTCAATGCAGTTCAGTAAATACTTATTGAATTCCTATTACAGTATAGTGATCCCACTTCTGCTGCCAATTAGGCAGACCATGCTTTGGTAGCATAATCTAACAAAATGTTTTGAACTAAGCAGAATGGAACAAAATTGAGAGAAAATAATACTGGTAAGGAGCTATAGGTTATAAAGTTTTACTGTACTCACTTACATTATAGAGAAATATCATTTATCATTTTAAAATGGATTTGATAGTACTAAGGTTAGTTTTAAATTACTTTGTACAGGACATTTTATCAATTATCAAGAGTTCTTTCATATCTTTACTGAATTCATAGGCTTAATATTTCCTAAATCCTTCAGAAACTTTCCTCCAAAATGCGACCATAATATATTATCTCCAAAATGCAACCATGATATCCATAATTTACTATCCACAATATGGAGACCAGAATAAATGGATTTCTCTGAATAGTTATAATTTCAAATGTTCTCCCGCAATACTCCATAAATATATTTGTCTCATTTTTCAGGTCAGTGTTCCACTCTTTGATGTTGAAAATGGTTTTGCCGAATGATACAAATATAAAGCACCTCTTCTCTTCCATAATGTATCAGAAACTTTAGAAATACTCATAACACTTTGACACATAATAATTCTTCTGGGAATCTATCACCAGGAAATAACTCCCAAAAGAGAGAAAGCTTTGTATACAGAAATAGTCATTGCAGTGTAATTAGGATAACATAAAATACAAAATTCAAAAGTAGGCAATGGTTAAATAAATTGTTACAATTATACAATCATAATATATAGTTGTAAAAGTTATTATAATAAAAGTATGCCATAACATGAGGAAATAAGTGTTATAATATTAAGTTAAAAATCAAGATGCATATATATGCAGTATAATCACAAGTTAGCTAAAAATATGAAAAGAAAAGAGACTTTAAGGGATGTACATAAGTGTTAGCAGTGGTTGGCTTTGAGTGCTGAAAGTGATTTTTTTCCTTCTAATTTTTCAGATTGTCTACAATGAGGGAAAAAATGAATTTACATAGAAAGTTCTTTGGGATCAGAACGTACCATACTGGGGTATTTAAAACGGCAATCTAAGATCCTCCACCCATTCCTTTCTTAATATCTGATCTCTACAATGGTAGGCAAGTATCTCTAACAAGGCACCTCTTTGTTTTTTGGGTTACTGCAACCATTCCCTAAAAACCTTAAGAGTGAAGTCCTCGTTTAAGATACCTCTTTTTTAAAAACTTTTTTTTGCGGGGGAGAGCTTATTTTAAATTTAATATGTATAGAGATGATTATTAAAAGATTAGATATTTATAAACCTAAACATTAATAGTAGTTGGTTATTTCATGTAGTTTGGAGTGGTTTTTATTTCATTTTTCTACTTTCCTGTCATTTCCACATTTTCTATAATGCACACTTTTGTAATGGTGGGGGAAAGTGTTTAAAAACACATTAGGTTTATATCATTTTCGCAGAAAGCTTCCATATTTGACTTGATGTCAAATCAAAATATAATCACCAAATCAAAAGAAAGACTTTACATCAAGCTAAGAGGAATCATATGAACTGTAGTCACCAAAAGTGTTTTACTGTCTCTTATGTGACTCAATGAATGAAAAGAGCAGCAGGGCCTGACCTGGGGATAGAGTGGGAGAGATCTGGGCTTTGGCTAAGCCTTTCTGCTTCTAACCAACTTTGATTTTACCAAGCCACTTAACACCTCTATTTCCTCCACTTAACAGCTCAGTTTCCACATATGCAAAATGAGAAGCTTGGACTGGTATTGTTTGGGAAAATTCTAGCACTAGCAGTCTGACTAAACACTAAACAAATACATGAACTAAACAGAATACGGTAGTCTCTGAAAGCAAAAGGTTAAATGCATCTTAAAAAGTGGCAAGTCCAGAGGCAATCACTGTGCTTCATGTCTAAGGATAATTACCACCACATTTCCATCACGCTTTTACCATTACTTCAAGGGTTGTAAATAAAGGCTCAGAGTTTAGCAGTGAAAATGAAGTTCAAAGTGAAGGGAAAATTCCATCCTCCCTGACTAGTTCTCATATGGTTCTCACATTTCAAATCTGGGACCCTTCAGAAGAAGCAGTTTAGCTGATTTTAGCTGCCATAAGGGAACAAAGTGAAAGATGAAACCTCTAAGATAATTAAGGTTTTAATCAGCACTGGATAGATTTAATTCAACATTTCAACTACGCTTTGAAGCAAACAAATGATATGGCAGGAAACTTGGGTCTATTGCCCCCTCTGTCACTAACTACTTGTGTGAGATTGGACAAGTCACTTAATTTATTTGGGCCTTATCAATTAAAAAAAGGAGAGAAACTGGTATCTTATTTGCCTACAAGCAGGAGACTGGACTGTGTGCTCTCTTGAGGACCTTGAAGTTCAGAGATCTATGACCCGAAGAGCTGATGCAAGCAAGGGAGCATAAGACTAGCTTAGACCTCTTAAGTGGTCTTCATGATGAAATTGCCAGGAATCAATTTCAATTTTTTGTTAATTTTCTAAAGTAGCTTTTCTTGCCAGACCAGACAAATTCAATATACTTAGCTAGGGAGTCTAAGATACATATAAGCTATCACTATTCTAAATCTCCTTTTGGCAAAGTATCTACCTTAAGAAGCATTTAGACTTTAGATAAAACTTCTTAGGAGGAGGTGGTGGTAAGGGAAAGAGTCTTTGATTATTATAATGGAATCGGCTGGCATAGACTTAACAAATCTCTCCATCTAGAGCTGATACAGCACTCAGTCTAGCTGGCCATTGCCCATTCAGCGCTCTGGCTACAATACTAAATGGTGGTGATTTGATTAATAGTCAGCCTGGTATTAATGGCCAGCAAGGATTCCATGTCAGTGATTTATAAGAGCTCAGTTACTCATAATATGTCCTTATAAAGTGGGCTATCTCATTCCTAAGAGGATGGCATTTTCTTCTGCTGGTCAGCGGTCTAAAGTGGTGACTTCGGTTCTGTCTAGATTAGTTAGTTCTGCAGTTCATTCTATGTGGAGAGCATATCACTCCATTCTGAAACACCAAAATGCTACAACATGCATCCTATGTATATGACAGCTTTTTTTTTCCTCTGTGATTAGGATTACATGGCTACAAAAGGAATTTGGAGGTCATTGACCAGTAGAGTAGTTTATCTCAGCGCTATGCAGCATATGGACAAACTGCAAACAACATAAATATCTCGAAATTACAGGTTTCTTATGGTTCAACCATAAAATAAAATTATTCAGTCACTAAGGGTGTTGCTGTGTGAATATAATTTGAAGAAGTGTTACAATACAACATTAAATTTTAAAAAGTAAGATAAGAAAATACATACTTTAAAATAATGCCAAGCATGGAAGATCAAAGAAAGGTGGAGAGAAATATATTAGGATAAAGGAAAAAAAACAAACTAGAAGAACATACTCCAAAGTATTAACAGTGATTACCTCTAAGAAATAGGATTAACAATAATTTAAAATTTCTTCTTCCTCCTTTTCTATATTCTTGGATTCTCTGGGATGAGAACTGCATTATTTTTAATACTAGAAAATAAACTTTTAAAAATTAGTTTCATCAAAGTAAAGTGAATTTATTTTATGGCAAATCCCTTAGTATACAGTAAACATTATTTAAAATGAAAAAGGATATCCTACCCAGATAGAAGCCCGAGAGAAGAACATCAAGGCCAATATAATGACAAAATACCAAAGCAAGAAGCTCCCTATTGCCCCACAAGAGTCATCCTTCCGGCACTCATAATCCTGACTTGGAATGGTAAAACTTAAAGGTATGGGGGGAGGATCCACCTCCCAAAACAAGGAAAGAAGGTCTCCCATGATGGCTTCTTGCTTCAAAAATAAAACATGCTCCAAGGGATGAAGATGACTGGGAAGTACTTCACTCCATGTGTATGACAACTTCCTTGGCAACGTATTATGACACACACTTTAGCAACTGTGACAAGAACTGACAAACACTTCTTGGATTTCTAAGTTTTTGGAAGATTTCTCTAAATTACTTTTATGAAAGTTTATGATCTTTCCCCCATATCTCAATACAGTTATTTCTGCCTTTATCTTTTTTCCCCTGAAATCTGTATATATAGTAGACCTTGAAACAACATCAGTCCACAATTGTACGGGTCCACTTGCACTAAGATTTTTCTCAATAAATGCCTGTACTGTTTTTCCACCACGTTTTGGAGTCCAAGGATGCAGAGAGCCAAATGTACGTATTGATCTACACCATTTTATATGGGGGACTTGAGCATCTGAGGATTTTGGTATCCGTGGTGGTCCTAGAACCAAACCCCTACAGATACTGAGGGTAGTTCAGTTTTGGAGGAGTCAAAAGTTAAACTCAAATTTCCTACTACACAGGAATTGGTGCCCCTAACCACTGTGTTGTTCAAGGGTCAACTGTACTGTATTTTAAATACAGTATTTTAATGTCTTTAAACTCTAAGGCTCTGAAGTATCTACTTTTTTCCATCTCTTTTCTATGTACCATATCATTGTAAATTAACACAGTTCTTATGGGTTATAGACTGAACTGTGTTCCCCAAAATTCATATGTTGAAGCATTAACCCTCAATGTGACTATAATTAAAAACAGGGCCTTTAAAGAGGTAATTAAGGTTAAACAAGGCCATAAGGATGAAACCCTAATCCAATATGACCAGTAACTTTATAAGAAGAGGAAGTGACACCAGGGATGTGCAAGCACAGAAGAAAAGCCCATGTGAGGACATGAAGAGAAGGCAGCCATCTGAGAGTCAAAGGAGATAAGCCTTAGGAGAAACCATTCCTGCTGGAATCTTGATCTTAGATTTTCAACCTCCAAAACTGAAAAAATTAATTTCTGTTGTTTAAGCCACCCAGTCTGTGGTATTTTGTTATAGCAAGCCTAGCAAACTAAAACATAATACCAAAGATAAATCTAATTTGGGTAGTAGAGTGCTCCTTTTTAAGCCTTGAATAAATAAATGTACAGTAATTTATAGATTACATTAAGAGGAAGAATATCCATGTGTCTGTCATGAATTACATCAAATGTGTACAATTTTTTCATATGAAAAAGTCAGATATGGAATGGGGAGGAAACTGGTCTTCTCAATTTGAGAACTGTACATTGAAACCTTTCACTTCGAACAATTTTCAAGTTAATTCATCTCTAAATCTAAAACTAAAGCAAAACACCATTGCTGCTAAGGCAATCTAAAAATTATTTTAAAATCTCACTTTAAAAAAATCTGTCAAATCTTTAAGAGCACAGTATTTCTGCAGCTTTTCATTAATATGTAATACCACAAGGAAACTTCATTTTCTTCTATTTGATCTTAGGAGCATTTTAGGAAAAATTTTGGTCATTGGGACTTACATAATGTAACAATCCACTAGCTTATTGTGACATGGTGTCTCTGGATCCCCAAGGGCAAGACCCCAGGCCCTGTGCATCCTGGCCTTGCCTGCTGTCTGCCTTAGACCATCATAGCCTTCTCCAGGGAGCTGGAGCTGGGCCCATTGTACCTCCTTGGGGCTCACAGTGCCCCACCTTGCCTGACCCTGCCAGTCTACCCTGGGGCCCAGCTCCTCCAGGCAGTAAACATAGAGCTTTTCCATCTCTGAGCCTGGCTCAGGGGCACACTGTAGGCATTTATATTTGTTAAATAAAACCACACTGAACTCCATGATGAACCTTTCCTCAGGATTAGTTTTTCCAAAGAAAATGCAGGAAAATAGATTATTTTTTAAACCTCAAAACCACTAGCAACTTTAACGAAACACATTTTGTTTTTCCTTGTTACTGCTGCACCCCCACTACACGAATATATAAAAAATATCAGATCAGAACACTTGACTTTTTTTTTTAAGATATGTGAGAAATGCTTTGTCATTGCTGATAGTGTCTGGACACATTATCACATACTCTATCCTACAATTAACCACCCTGCTTAATAAAATCTGCTTTAAAATAGGTCCATAAATGCCCTAAGGAAGCTAAAGTCATATTAATATATAGAAATTCAGCTTGCTACAGTTATTACTTTTAACTGCGGGTTCAGAACCTGGTCTGAATTTTTGCTTTTCAGCTTTCTCCCCACACCTGAGTGGGAGCCACAAATCCGACAGCAGTTTCCCTGGTAACACTCTTAGTCCCGGTCCCTCTCCGCCCCCTCCCAACTCTCCACTTCTCGCGAGGAGAGAGAGCCCCGTTCTTCCGGTAACTGTAGACGCGCCAGTCGGTCTCTTTTGCTTTAGCGATTGGTTTCGCGCAAGTGCAGTAGAGAGTGGCGCGAGCCCGCGGCTTCCGGCCGAAGACCATGGTGCGTTTTCGGGGTCACTTTTGTGCTTCCTGGACGCAGAATCCACGCGGGCCGGGGGAGTTCCGCGCCTGCGGTTCATGCCAAAGGAGCATGCAGCTAAGTGTCCCGCCACCTGTAGTGGAACGGAGGACAAAAGCAGTAGGGGTTGCTAAAGTTTGTGCTGGGAATGCCAGGGAGGGAAGCTGTCCGGACTGGGGAGTTTTGACTCCGGCTGGGTGGCGGGAAGGATACTTCTTTGTACTCTGTGGGATTCGACTCCAAATAGCTGGAACACATCTTACACTCGTCTGCAAGCGATGAGGCCTAGCAAAACAAAGTAAATATAAATCCCAGTGTAGACCACAACTGAATGCACACTTCTCTCCGCTTGCCCTCATTCCCTTCACACCATAATTACTCGCCTTTCTAAAACTTATACTTTATCAAAAACACGAAACGGATATCTCTGGCGTGCTTTGGTCCGAATGCAGAGCCATTTGGGATCCTAGGCATTTGATGATTGCACAAGGCTGGAGGAGAGTTTAATGGCTTATTGCTTCAATGGAATATTTTCTCCTAAAGCTTGGTATTTTGAGTTTCTTAAATTAGCCCTTGGTCCTTGTGACATATTCCAAAACAATATAGAGTAATTGGCAGACATAACTATCCTTAAATTACAAAATAAGACATTTTTATTTATTGGAAGTATTGTTTTCTGAAGTGACCAGCCGGTTCTCTGTTGATTACAGTACGTTGCCAATGAAATTATAAAGTTCCCTTTTAATACTAAAATGTAAAAAATTTTGGAAAGACATTTTAAAAGTGAAGAAAGGTATGCAATTTTTAGTTACCGTTATGAAGGACACATGTTATATCTTAACTAGTTTCTTCTAATTAATTTTTATGCTTTTTGTTTTTGGATAGATGCAAGGAGAGCCAAACCCTAGTGCTTCCCTTATTGACAGAACCATCAAGATGAGAAAAGAAACAGAAGCTAGGAAAGTGGTTTTAGCCTGGGGACTCCTAAATGTATCTGTGGCTGGAATGATATATACTGAAATGTAAGTTAATTAGCAAAAAAAAAAAAAAAAAGAAAGAAAAAAAAAAAAGAAAAAAGTTAAGAGACTGGTGGTTGGTTCCACCAGTTTTTGTGTTTGTTTTGATTTTTTTTTTTTTTTTAACATTGAAAAGCCTTTCTTATTTTTTCAGGACTGGAAAATTGATTAGTTCATATTATAATGTGACATACTGGCCCCTCTGGTATATTGGTAAGTAATATTCACTGTGATTTAGAGTTACTACCAATGAAAAACTGCATTCAAGTTTAATTCAATTTAGTATTCATGCCCTGATTCAACAAATATTTGAGTGCCTACTGTGTTCCAAAAACTTGGAATACATCAGGAAGGGAAAAGGGTCCTTGCCCTCATGGAAGGAACATTCTTGTGGAGGAGACGATCAAATTAAACAATGCAATTCTAAGTAATAACGAGCTTTGTGACGAAAAGTTTGAGGGTGGTGAGATTTGTATCTGTTACTCTCCCTGAAATGCCTTCCCTACTTCTCTGCCTTTTCACCTTTCAAGATCAACCAGATATCTACTCCACTGCTGCCTCCCTCCTTCTCTTCATTTCTTCCTCTCCCCTGTCTGCTGCTGTCTGCTCTTCAGTAGTCCTTGAGTAGAAAGAATCCCTATGGCCATTAAAGTAAATTCTATAGTCTAATACATACATTCACCTAAAGTTTGTGATAGAGGTGGTGTGGCAAGGGGAAGAGCAAAAGAGTTTTGGAATCTGCATACCTGAGTTAGAATCATGGCTTCAGTAATTAGCTCTGCTCTTGGCAAAAGTCACTTGGCTTCTCTACAGCTGTTGATTGATCTTTAAAAGGAAGGTGAAAATGTTGTACAAGTTGTAAGGATTAGTAATAGTATTTTGAAACTCACAAGTGTCCTACACATAGTAGACTTTCATTAAATGGTAACTTATGAGGAATAAGAAGGTTGTTTTCAATTTTGTTGTTAATTTGTTAAAGTATGAAGAGTTCGTTTCCCCACGTTTAATTGTTCCACTCCCCCCTCCTTTTTTTAAATAAATTGTTTTTCTCTTACAGAGCTTGCCCTTGCATCTCTCTTCAGCCTAAATGCCTTATTTGATTTTTGGAGATACTTCAAATATACTGTGGCACCAACAAGTCTGGTTGTTAGCCCCGGACAGCAAACACTTTTAGGGTTGAAAACAGCTGGTAAGTGTTTTACATCTTTTCAAAGGTGGGGGAAAGGTTGGCAATAAATCTTTCTCCATTTAATTTTCCCTTTTAATAGACTCAGCTGGAAGGGACTTAGGCCATCTGGTTCAACTATATTAAACAGGTCTATAATAAATTGTCTTAAGACCAATGACTATCATTCCTATTTGTATAAATTGAGTGGAACTAGCATTCAACAGCCTTATGAAAGTTTGTTCCATTATTGTAATTTAAAATTACAATTAAAGTGTAATTACTAACTCTTGCTTCATTGAAGCTAATTTCTTATTTTGAATTCTGTGGAAATGGTAAAAAACTAATTTGGATCTTTTGGTAATAGTACTTTATGTAACTTAACAACCAGGTCACTCTATTTCCTTTTTCCTGAAGAAAAATATTTAGTTCATTAAATGTTTTTATAGAAATTTTGTTTATATATGTATATATACATATACACACACACACATTTTATTTTTTTATTTACTATTTGTTTGTTTATTTCTAGTTGTACAGACTACTCCTCCACATGATCTGACAGCAACCCAAATCCCTCCCTCTCCACCTTCTCCTTCAATTCAGGGTCAGAGTGTGTTAAGTTATAGCCCATCTCGTTCACCCAGTACCAGTCCCAAGTTCACCACCAGCTGTATGACTGGATACAGCCCTCAGCTCCAAGGTCTGTCATCAGGTGGCAGTGGTTCTTATAGCCCTGGAGTGACCTACTCACCCATCAGTGGTTATAATAAGGTAATGATTCTTTTCTCTTGGCCAGTCACATTATTTTAGAATTGGGAGGTACCTTGAAAATCTAGTAAGTTGAATCTGTCATTGAGGAAACCAAGGAACAGTAAGTAATTGACTTGCACAAATCGCCCATTTAAGAGCCAAGAATAGAACCCAGATTTCCTGACATGTAGTTAGAGGTTCTTTATACCACATTTTAAATTGAAAATAAGATGTAGCCTTTGCAAAGAAATGAACTGAGGTTCACCATCTAGGATCATTCTGTAGGATCTCTACAAGTTGAAACTATGATGATTTTTTATTTTAATTTCCTTTATTAATATTTTCCCTTCTTTATGTGAAACTTTTGCATATCCTTGTAGAACTTCAATGCTTTTCATTATGTTGTAACATCTAAGCTAAAAACTGGGATTGTCATGTAGTCTGACTTTTGAGTATGGACACTCTCCATGGGATGAGTAGAAATATTCATTCCGAATCCCACAGTGTTCTAATTTTTAGTCTTGATAGAAGCAAAATTGACAGATTTGAAATTGTCAAATTTGAATTTCCTGGCTGAAGCATAAGACTATAAGGGCAATTAAAAGGGGAGTAGTCACATTTTCAGGTGCTCTCACTTGTTGGATTGTAGCTACTGGTTAAATGAGGACTGTCTGGAAAGGAAATCAACTCAGTCTGCCCTTACTTTTTTATATAATATTTCTTTGTGATGAAATTCCATACTACTGGTTATTCAGTAATAATTTCGGCAAGTAATAGAATTTAGAAAATTTTGTACAAGTTAAATATTATGTGGAAATGTATATATAGTGATAATTCATAACCCATAGGTAAATATGACTCTAAATTAGTTTTAGCTTGTTTTCATGAGACAAGTAAGTAATATATGATCTTATAGAAAGTTAGAAAATGAGAAGAAAAATCACGTATAGTCCTGTCCCTCAAACATTTGTTAATGGCTACTTGATACTCATCTAGTGATTATACCATGGTTTACTCTTGAATATTTGTTATCTTCATTTCTTAAAAACAATTATTAATCTGTACTAAATAGGTCTGTATGTGAAGTTCATAACGTTGCTGAATTATATTTTTTCAGCTAGATTGTAACCTTGAACAGAAGATCATTTTTATTCATTTTTATTTTCTTAGTGTATGGAATATTTATAATATAAAAGTGTTAACTGAATTAATACCTTGGAAAAGTTAATGAATTGAATAATTATTTTTATGGGGAAAAAATGTCAAAATTTACTAGTGGAAAACCTAAATAAATCAAGGAAGAAAACTTAAAAACTGTTAATCAAATACATCCTCAATACATAAGGGCCCTGACGTTTTACCATTGAATTCTTTTAAATTTTCAAGAAACAGTTACCTTTTAAACGTTCAGTTATGGAATTTTTCAGACATACACAAAAATAAAGAGACTAGTACAGTGAGCTGTGTATCTATTACCCATCTCCGACAATTATCAACAATTTGTTATTGATTGAATAGATATTCTGAGCCAATAAAAAATGTTAAAAGTGTAAACTCTACACTCAGAAAACTGGATTGAAATCTTGGTACAATTTTAAGCAAGTTACCTCATCTCTCTTATCTAAAATTAGTACAGTATTAATATTTACCTGTTATTGAGAGGATGAAATGAGATAATGTACATTAAGCATAAAATAGTATGCCCCTTGAGCAAGAGTAAACCAATGTATTCATAGTATATAAGGATTTAATATATTCATTGAAATAAAGGAGAAATCAGTGTGGAAGAGAAGTAACATTTTTATTTTCAGCTAGCATTAAGCAATTATAAGATTTATTAATCTTTAATTTATTACAACTGAATATATATTTATCATGAAACCCTAGCAGAAAAAAATTGTCAATGTACTGGAGTAAATAGTAATGTAGATAAATACCAGTGACCAGTAATTGTATTTTTAAAGTGTTTAACTTCATAAGTATAAGGAAATGCAAATTAAATATACATTTTAAAAAATTCAGTGGGTCAAATAAACGTGTACAATAGCAATGCTGATGGACATATGCCAAAATAGTTACTCCTGTCTGTTCTCCTTTGATAGGCGTATAACTTAGTGCAATATTTTCACTGAATAGAATGTGAAATGTCATATGCTTCGATCAAATCATTTCAGTTCTAGTAGTCTCCTAAAGGAAGTCATGAAATTAAGCAATGGTTTATGTACAAAGGTGTTATTCATAACGTTATTTAATAGTAGCAAAAAATTATAGACAATCTAAGTCTAGAATAAGAGAAAGTAAGGATAAATTATGGCATATTTATACAATGAAATACTGTACAGCCGGTAGGAATGATATTTATAAAGGATTTTTTTATAGAAAAATGGTTAACTTTAAAACAAGGATATAAAACTAAACAGTATTGTCTCATTTATGTGAAAACAAAAATATATTGACTTAGCCATATAGGTTTAAAGATTTGAAAGTACATAGAATGCGAAAAGAATTGTATTATCTCTGGGTGGTAGAGTTATAAGCATGACTTTTTTTTTCATACTTTTCATTTTTTAAAACATGCATATATTACTTTTTTAAAAAATAGACTTTATTTTGAGAACAGTTTTAGGCTCACAGAAAAACTGAGAGGAAGGGACAGAGATTTCTCACACACACCTGCCCCCACACAGGAACAGCCTTGCATCAGTCACCAGGTGGTCCATTTGTTAACAGCTTATGAACCTACACTGACACATTATTCTCAGCCAGAGTCCATAGTTTACATTAGGCCCACTTTTGGTGATATACATTCTATGTGTTTGTACAAATATATAAGGACATGTACCCACTATTATGGCACATAGAGTATTTTCACTGCCTAAAATTCCCTGTTCTCTACCTATTCATCCTTCCCCCCACCTCCACCCTAACCCCTGACAACTGATCTTTTTACTTTTTCCATAATTTTTCCTTTTCCAGAATCATATAGTTGCAGTTGTACTGTATGTAGCCTTTTCATATTGGCTTTTTTCACTTAGTAATGTGCATTTAAGATTCCTTCATGTCTTCATGGCTTAATAGCTCATTTCTTTTTAGAGCTAAGTAATATTCTGTTGTCCAGACGTACCACAGTTTATCCATTCATCTGCTGATGAACATGTTGGTTGCTTCCAAGTTTTGGCAGTTATGAATAAAGCTGCTATAAACATCTGTGTGCAGATTTTTGTGTGGAAATAAGTTTTTAACCAAGGAGCATGATTGCTAGATCATATGGTAAGAGTATGTTTAGTTTTGTAAGAAACTGTCTTCCAAAGTAGCTGTACCATTTTGCATTCCCACCATCAGTGAATGAGAATTCCTGTTGCTTCACCTTGTTAGCATTTGGTCTTGTCAGTGTTCTGGATTTTGGCCATTCTAATTGGTATATTACTTTTTGAAAGTCAAAAAACAAAAATAAATTTCAATTAAAGAAAAATAAGATAAATTTCTTTTATTTTGTGTAGTTGGCAAGCTATAGTCCCTCTCCTCCTCCTTCATACCCTACCACTGTTGGACCAGTGGAGAGCAGTGGGTTGAGATCTCGCTACCGTTCTTCACCCACTGTCTATAACTCCCCTACTGACAAAGAAGACTACATGACAGACCTACGAACTTTGGATACTTTTCTTAGAACTGAAGAAGAGAAACAGCACAGAGTTAAGCTGGGTATGTATGTACTTTATTTAGATCTAACATACATGTTTTTAGTGTCACTTTTTATTATCCTTAACATATTTCATTACTTCGATTACCCGTATATAAATATTTAAGTCTCTTTTACTAATATACTTTATGTAGCTTAGCAGAAACATTTTGTTTTCTATTTTATGCATTTAGAATTAAGCTCACCAAACTTAAGAAGTAAAATATAGCTGAACTGAGAAATCTTGAACATTTAATCTCTGTTAAGATTGGAAGCTTTTTCACATAACGGAAGTTGTAATTTCTCTTTAAATGTTAAGGTTATAAAATGTTTTGAAGTGGCTCATTGCAGAGCTCACTGAATTGACAGTTGTCCTTTCCCTGGGGACCTTGGGAAGGTTGATGTGGCCAAGACGGATAAAAGACAGAGCGTGGATTTACCCTAGAAGTGCTGCTGTTTTTTCAGAACATTTTTGAACTTATCTTTAATTTACCTGGGGAAACACTGTTAGCAAATCTTAATCTGTTTGGGGTGGATTTGATTATTACAAAATCAATTATTTGAAACCAAATTAGGTTATTGAGCAGAGTAATGATTTTTCCCCCTCAGGAACTTTCACAGAAAGCACATTAGGTGCTAAAGCATGGCCACAATGAGGAAGCCAGTTATTGGACCATGGCTCTTCGTGTCACTTTAAATCTCTCCATTGATTTTTAATATAATTTTGCCTGGAAGTGCCACAAATGTCAAAGAAACAAATCAATATTATCTTGTTATTTGTCAATACATGCTTTTTCTTCTTTTTAAATTTTGAAATATTTCAAGTATACTGAAAATTATAGGGTATAATACAAAGAACAACCTGTTTACTCTCTGCATATCTTTGTCATATCCAGATTTTTTTTCTGACTTCTTTTTTTATTTCTTCTTTGACCAATAGGAGTATTTACAATTATTATTATTATTGTTTGGAAGTATTATTGATGATTGGTGCTTTTAATTTCCAAGCATATTAAATGAAAGGCTTGGTTATCTTTTTTTCTCTAAGCTGATGGTACTGTGGCTAGAGATTCTGATCTGTACCCTGTTAATTTTTTGGTATTTTTTTGAGACTTGCATTTAGGCCTGAAATATGATCACTTTTTATAAATGGTTCTTGGTATATTGAAAGAATGCATGGTCTAAATACCGGGCTTCATGTTCATTTAGTCAAGCTTCTTGATGGTGTTCTTAAATTATTTTATCATTGATGATCCTTTTCTGAGTAAGTTAATACAATGGTGGTTTCAAAATGGAGATTTTGTAATACTTTCATCTCTTCTAAATTTAGTAGTTTGGCATTCTTCTGTAAAGAACTTTCTGTTTTACTCCTTACAACACAGTTTGTTTTAGCCAGTTTGGACTCATCATTGTTTCTTTCTTTGGCAGTGTCTAAACTTCTGTTTAACTAACTCATTGAGTTTTTTAATTTGACTTTTTTTTTTCATTTTTCAAAGTTTTGTTCTCTTTCAAATATGCCTAATTTACTTTAGAGTATCTTGTTTCTGTGCTTTCAATTCCTTTTCCTATCTCAATCACTTTAAACATACTTTTACAAAGTTTCTGTCCAATGGTTCACTTATCTAAAGTTCATGAAGATTAATACTAACATTTTTGTCTTGTTAACTCATGCTTGAGCCTTCTTTCCTTGTGATTTATGTATCTTTCCTTTGTTTTTGGTAAGCTCATTTTCAGTAGAGTATTATCTGTGCTATTTCTGTCCTGCTCAGACTGGATGTCTTATCTCCTCCTAGCAGTTTTGTACGTGCCTCTGCTTGGTGCCTAAGGAATATCTTTGACTTTGAACTAACTTAAGTAATTTCTAGGCTTGAAGTACCCGGATTAATCTCCCAACAACCTAAAACATACAGGTTTTCTTGTTATTTCCTAGTGCTAGTGGGCAGATTATTTTCTTATTCACTGAGAATGTGGCCCTTTGAGGTTCCTGGCCCTGTGCCAGGTACAATGGATGAAGGAAGGGGAAAAGTCTCTACCTCTACTTCTTGTGGGCCTACCTCTTCATTTTCTGTTCCCATTTGGCCACTGATATCCAAGCAGATAGGTTTCCCAAAACCTACAAAATTTTCCAGAGCAGCTGCAGCATCAGCTTACGCACAGGCCACTCTGATTTTCAATTCCTTCTTCATTTCTAGATGTTCTTCATACCTTTTTTGCAAGTTCCATTATTCATTTAAATGGGTGTTTAATAAACATTTTTAGATCTATGTGGTGTGAGATACCTGGTTTGTTATGTTGCCAGAATTCCAAATCTCTTCGTGCTTTGATTCTTAGGTCTTTGGAGTTCTCCAGCTACAGATTTTTTGCTGTTCTGTTGGTGGTGGTGGTGATTACAGAGGGGTCCTATTTTGTCACTGCTTGCTCTATATATTTTGTTTGTATTTTGGTTGATGCACAACAGATATTAAAACTTATTTCTGTCATTTTTATCATCTAGGTAAAACTCTTTTCCTGTAAAGCCAGTGTTCACTGAAATTTTTCTCAAATTCAAGTATCCTCTCAGAAAGCTTGATTATTTTTGAAGTTAATAGTCAAAATAGAATAATTTTGTGTTCTATCATAACCGTGTCTTTTACCTTCCTTTTTTATTCTCTATTGTTAAATTGTTTGTGTTGGTTAAAGACTTGTTTTCTTGACATTAATTCATTCCTAGAAGTCAATTTTGCTAGAAGTCCTACCTGAAAATTTACCTTTATACCAAGCATGATATGTCTTTACATAATTATTTATTTTTAGGCCAGCACGAAACATACTAATATTCACCCAAGCTACTACTAGCACAAGACTGGCTAACCTTTAGGGTTTTGTTGCTGTGAATTAAAATATTGTCACATATTCTTTTCATGATTTCTCATCCTTTGTGCTTGTAAATAAATGTCATAAGAAAACCAGTTTTATCATTTTATAGTTACTCCTCTTAGAAATTCTGCTAAGATTAAAAAAACGTTTCTATTTATGATTGTGTGTGGGTATGAACTATCAATTGATATTTTTATATCAGTTAAACTAAAAAAAAATAAGCGCTTTATGAGTATCATATAATTATCTTTGAAAACTTGCTGTTTATTCAGATACTGTGCCAAATGCTAGGGGGAAAAAATATTCCCTGCCCTCAAGGAGCTGGAATTCTATTTGGGAAAAGAGATAAACTATGACCTTAAATGTAATAATTACTCTGGTATAGTGCAAGGGAGAGTGAGTTTAGCTGCTAGCCCAAAGAATAGTTTATTAACAGGAGGCTGTAGTTACCCCATTCAGAAAGAGCTTCTGAAATTTCAAGGAACTTCTTTAGCCTATTTACTTCCTGAAGAAATTTGTCTTTTTTTTCCTCACTGAATCATTTGAAACTCTTAGAGAATGAAACAAGCTTAGTTTTACAACAAAAATAAACACTTCCAACCATTTGAATTTTAAATTAACACTGCTTAGAAATGACCTTGTTAACTTTTAGCACAAGTAATGTTGGGGAGGAGGGAGGCGAGAGCCCCTCGAGGCTTTGCCTTCCTTGGTTGCCATTGTCTTAGTGCCTGGATACCCAGTGTTCCTGCACTAACTCTGGATGTCAGAATTACCACAACACACTGATACTCTTTGATTTGATCATTGTAGGGAGCCCGGATTCTACCTCGCCTTCCACCAGCCCTACTTTCTGGAACTACAGTCGTTCTGTGGGGGATTATGCACAGACTTTAAAGAAGTTTCAGTATCAGCTTGCCTGTAGGTCTCAGGCCCCATGTGCCAACAAAGATGAAGCCGATCTCAGTTCTAAACAAGCTGCAGAGGAGGTAAATGGAAAATAAAAATAACATAATATTTATGATTTACAGATTGTTGGAGAGTCTTTTCTGTTTCTGGAACATTTGTTTTCTGTAACCTCTACTTTTACCAACTAGAAACATAAATCTGGCACACACTGAACAGTGGAAAGGCTCCTTTCTAACTTTGTGTGCCTAAAACTGAATTATATTGCATGTTTTACTCTTTATGACACATAGTTGACATTAGTGTCCTGCCTAAAACTTTTCTGCATTCATTTATTAAAGGGTATCTCAAGTATCAGTTTGTACTTAACATGTACAAGACTCTTGCTTTTAAAATATTTGGATTAGAACATTTGACAGTCTGTAACTTCATCAGTTTAAGACCAAATACAGGATTTTAATTTTGTTCTTAAACGCAAGAAGAATGTTCTTTAAACATACCAACATAAGGATATGTCTGCATGGATAGCAACCAAGTACATAATTAAGAAAATTATTGCATAACAATTAGATCATTACTGATGTTCGTGAAGTTTGTTTCAAAGTGTTCCAAATATTTTTGAGGATGGGGGAAAGAATGATTGCTGGCAAGATTTTTTCTCACTGAGTATTCATCTTAAACATTTTTAATAGGTTTGGGCAAGAGTGACTATGAATAGACAACTTCTTGATCATATGGATTCATGGACAGCTAAGTTCAGAAATGTAAGTTTGACTTTACTCTTTGGGGACAGTATTAGTGCCTTTTAATATATAAAGTATGTTATTAGAACATCAATTAAAGATGTTAATTAAATAACAGAATTAATTATCAAAAGTGCAGTGTGGCTGGCGCAGGATAAATATGACATTTACCTTATGGTGTCCATTTTTATAGGTTATTTTTTCCCCTCCATGTTTAGTAAATTAGTATATTTTTAGTGGATAAAGGAAAAATATAGTTTATTAAGATCTTCATCCCTTTCCCAGCATCTTAATTTTATTTTTAAAGAGCTTTCATGTTAGAGGCTATTACTTGTCTAGAAATGTGAGAGAAACAAAAATGAGGGCCTTGCCCTCGGAAAACTTAGTTAGAAAGAGAAAATAATATATATGCTTAAAGCTATGTCAGAATATATCAATTTCTTTGATTTTTCCAGAGAAGAACCATCTCTGTCTTTGGCCTAGAGGTTGAGAAGGCCAACTCTTAATGTACAGAGTGAGTAAGTTCCCTTGTCTCAACCCTGCCTTTTTCTGGCTCTCTGTAGTGCCTGTGTGCCCAGGTTCTGTTGGGCAAATTGGCCCCTCCCCCACTGCAGGTGTCCACTTAGATTCTGTAGAGGCCGCCATTTTTCCCATTTCATCCTGCAACAGTCATCCATCAACTCTGCATCATCTAGAAATGTGTTGAAATCACTCGTACTCCTTTTTTATTCTTTTGCAATAATTTAAAACATATCAAGAGGGAGTGGTGAAAAACAACCTACTTTCTTGAACTAGAAGTCTGGATGGCTTTTTAAAAAAATTCCTGAGCCCAGCCCTAGAAATACTCAATCAGACTTTCTGGGAATGGGACCTAGATCTCTCTCCTGGACACTTTAGATCATTTCGTTGCAGCCAAAGAGTGGCTGGCAAGTAGTATACAATTAATAAAAATTGGAAGAATGAATGAGTGAAATGATATCTTAGGACTGTGCTCTTTTATTTCCACTTACAGTCTTGTCTAAAATGCTAATATATTTAAATTATATGAAGTCTTGATTGGGAGTATTAGCTTAGAAGAAATACAAACAATCCCTTATACAAATTCCTTAAGCTACAGTATTCTGAAATGGTTTTTCTTTTGTTTTGTTTTTTGTTTTTTGGATTTTTTAAAAAGAATTGTAGACATGTATTTCACCTGAAACTTTTTTCATCCTTTTGTTTTATGGTTAAACAGAAGCATGGAAACAGAAGTGATAAAAGATGCTGCAAAGGCACACACAAAATATATAACATACAAACAAACCAGAGGGGCTATTTCCTTAGACAGTGTTTTTATTTCCCAGAATTACTTTTATATTAGCCATGCAGAGTGGCATTTGAAATTCCTAGTCCTAAAGTAATATATTAATATTCACAAACCAGTTTCAAATATAATACATCTGTTTTCTACATGGTTAGGGAATTGGGTGAGCCTGCTGGGACTTAATCAATTATGTTAGTTTGAAAAACTGTCTTACTAATTACAAACCAGTATAAACACTACATGAATAAATGTGTGAATAATTACCCTAGAAACGTAAACTGAAGATTATCCTTGTAGCTAAGTATAATAATTATAGAAACATATAAGAAAAACTTAACATATAACTGAAAGTTTTACATTTTCTTCAGGAAAAAATAGGCATATATGATTTAAGAATATAACTTAGTTAACTTACAGTCCAGTAGCATATTTACTTAACTCTCTCTAGACTTCTGGTAACTACTATGCCCATTCTTTTTCACCATACTAATTAATATTCAAGTACAAGACAATAAAAAAAATCTTAGAGTTTTATGAATAATTATTTGAGAAATGCTTTAGAATTATATGTATAAAATCTTTACCTCATTTCTTCCTAGTGGATCAATGAGACAATCTTAGTGCCACTTGTACAAGAGATCGAGTCTGTCAGCACACAGATGAGACGCATGGGTTGTCCAGAGCTGCAAATAGGAGGTATGTGAAAATTGAGCCCAACGTTTGACTTACCTTCAGTGAATCTGCCAAGTGGAAAATTTCTCCTTGTAGTGGGCTATTTAACAACTTCCTTTGTTATCTTGAGGTGAAGAAAAAAACTGTTTATAATATAGCTTTTTTTATATAACAGTTTTATTGAGACGTAATTTACTTACCATACAGTTTACCCATTTAAGTCTACAATTCAAAGAATTGGGTTGTGCAGCCATCACCACAATCAATCTTAGAATATTCATCATCCAAAAAAAGAAACTCCACATACCCGTTAGCAGTCACCGGTGGCCTACCACCAGTCCTAAACAACTACCAGTCTACTTTCTGTATCAAAGACCTGTTCTATATAAATCGGAGTATACAATAAGTTGTCCTTTGTACTGGCTTCTTTTGCTTAATGTAATGTTTTCAAGGTTCATTCACATTGTAGCATTTATCAGTACTGCGTTTCTTTTTATTGCCAAATAATATCCCATTGTATGGCTCTACCACATTTTCTTTACCCATTCATCAGTTGATTGACATTTGGGTGGTTTTCACTTTTTGGCTGTTATGAACAGTTATGTACAAGTGTTTGTGTGGACATATGTTTTAATTTCTCTTGGGCATTATTATCTAGGAGCGGAACTGCTACATTATATGGTAACTTCGTATTTAACCTTTTAAGGAATTGCCAGACTCTTTTTCTAAAGCAGCCACGCTATTATACATTCCCACTAGCAGTTTATTAAGGTTCCAATTTCTATATCCTCAACAATACTTATCTTTTTTATTATAGTTGTCCTAATAGGTGTGGTTTTGATTTTCATTTTCCCGATGGCTGATGATGTTGAACATCTCGTTATATGCTTATTGGCCATTCATATATACTTTCTTAGGAGAAATAACTTTTCATATTCTTTACCCATTTTTAAATTGGGTTATTTATCTCTTTATTATTGAGCCGTAGATGTTTTTTATATATTCTAAATACAGTTCCCATGTCAGATATTAATTACAAAGTTGTACAAAGCATAAAGAGTGTTTAATAATGCTAATTTAAAAATCACCTATTTTCAAATCTCTTATCTGCTAAAAATAAAACTGGTAAAGTTCTGTAAAATATAATTTTCTAAAATATATACTGTAACTTATTTAGTGTTAAGTAATTAGGTTTCAAAAGTAAGGAACATTGTAGTCACCTAGCTCTTTCTGGAAAATAAATTTCTCCTTGAAATATGTAAGTGCTTTGGATTGCACATCAGCACTTTCTACTTGCTTTTGGCATTGTTTAATCAATCTTTATTCCCTGGACTGAGAATGGAATTGTATGCCCCTAAAGTGTCTTATTTTTTGGGTGTCCAGATGCATCATATGTAATTTACATAGCCTTCACATTAACCTTGAAGGCTAGTTGTTAGTGCCCCATTTTATGGATGAGGCTACTAAGACTGAGATTGATTAACTGGTCCGGTATCACAGAGCAGCAATTTGAGGCCACAGCTCTCTGACTCCAAAGCCAGAATACTTGCTTCCTAGGTCTCAGTCATGTTATTTGAACCTGTGCTTATCCTTTTTGAGCTTTCTTTATAAGCTATAAAAATATGTATCTTTTATAACATACCAGTGTGATATGCTTTTTAAGAAAGAACATTGCTTTATGACTACAAAAGCAGTATACATATGTTCAAGTAGAAAATTTGAAAAGTACAGAAGTACACAAAGATTATTATTAACCATTAATTCTGCTTCCAGAGATAACCTCCACCAATTTAGTCACAGTTATTGTTTTTGGAGAAAATACTATGACACTAACTATATCAATTGTAAGTTATACTGTAATTTAAGAACATTAAAGTATATATTTTAGAAGTTGAGGAAATATGGTATATATATCTGTATATATTTCTAATTGAATTGAGGTTATACTATTTTGTAACCTGCTCCCCTCCCCTTTTCTACTTCAGATATTCTCCAGTATTATTTTCAATGGCCGAATTGTACTTTTTAAATACATATCTTTTTTTATGTATCTTTTGCATGTAAGTTGTTTATAGGTCTTACAACATGAATTCGGCTGCTGCTTTTGAAGAGAGAGGGAGTGTGTGTGTGTGTGTGTGTGTGTGTGTGTGTGTGTGTGTGTGTGTCTGTGTGTCTGTCTGTCTGTCTGTCTGTCCATCCGTCTGTCTGAATCTTGCCACCTTGCCAGAAATGATAAAATAGATTAGACGTAAAGTAGATAATGCAAATTGTTAAGATATAACTATTATTGCCGTCATTTGTTCCTTCAACATCTATTGAGGGAAGAGGATTTTACGTTCTTTCAGAGATGTATAATAATAACCTGTGTGCTGTGTATTTTATTTTTAACAGAGGCTAGTATTACTAGCTTGAAACAAGCTGCTCTGGTCAAAGCGCCTCTCATTCCAACTCTGAATACAATTGTGCAGTATCTAGACCTTACCCCAAATCAGGAATACTTGTGTGAAAGGATCAAAGGTAATTATTGATATGAAGAGGGAAACAATGAGAGCCTTTCACTACTTTGAGATTTTATAAATAAAGGTAACAAGGAAAATGTTCTTTGAAAAATTTAAAGTATTAACTAAGTGTGATCTTATATTAAATATATATTTAATTATGGCTTGATTAAGGCTTGTACTTGAACAACTTTTGGGTTTTATATCTTATGTGCTTAAGAATTGTCAAAATAATATACTTAGTCTTGAATATTTTAATTAGTGATTTTGTTCTATATAGGGAAGCTTAAATATAAGCTAAATAGGCCCAAGTGAATAATTTCACTCATTTTCTATTCTTAAACTACCAAGAATGGGTGCTATTATGACATTTTTTATGATTTCATATTTTGAATTTTTCTTATTTTTTGAATTTTTTCCTATTTCTTGGAATTTTTATGTCATTTGTAATGTTGCTTTTTAACATTTCTATTGTATTCTGATTATTTGGGGGAAATATGATCTTCTGAGGAGGCGGGCCGAGAAGCAGGAAATTTAGCCTCCCTTCTATTCCCACACATTACATTCTCTTTTTGCCTCCCTACTTGTTGTATTTGGATAAACTGTAAAATGTTCTCATTAACAGAGCAAATTTTAGAAATAGTATTTTATTCTACAGATTTATCTATCATAAGTCTTCATTCGAGAATGTTATGGTGCCCCCTCCCCCCCTCTCACCTACGTTTGGTCTGGGGCCAGGAATAAGCATTTATTATGACTTTAAAAACTTTTTACCTAAGGAGAATTCAAACATACATAAGAAACAATGGTCTGCTCAACCCTCCCGTACATAGCACCCGGTCCCAACAACCAGCAGTCTCTGGTTGTCTCTGCCCTGTTTATATCCCTGTCTACCTCTTCTTTTAACAGTTTCTTTCTATCATGAAATATATAGTCTATATACAAATTTCCAACTGTCTCAAAAAATGTATAATTACTTTTTATGGTATTTATTTGAATTGGGATTCAAATATTATCACATGTTGTGCTTGTTGACACATGTAAGTTTCTTGCAAGCTTATAGGTTTCCCTGTCTGTCCTTTTTTAATTTGTAACTTAGTTATTCAAATAAATGGTTGTTTGTCCTATAGTGTTTCTCATGGTGTGGATTTTGCTTCCCCGTGGAATGCATCCTCATGGAGTAGTTTTACATGATCCTCTCCTAAAAATTCAAGCTACAGTTTTTTGGCAAGATTGCCTCATAGGTAGCAAGATATTTGTATATCCAAAAGTATGTATGTGTGCATACATATACAAAGTATACATAAAATATTATTATATATCAAATATACAAAAAGTTTTAAAAGTACAATGAACCCAGTATGGGCCTTCTAGATTGAATAGTTATCAATATTTTCCATATTTGATTCTCTCTACATACACTTTTTTTTGCTGTGCCATTTCAAAGTACATTGCAGGCATCGTTACTTTTTAGCACACAATTCCTAAAACAAATAACATTCTCCTACATTACCACAGTTATCAGACCTTAAATGTTAACAATATTTCTATAATGTTTTCTAATACACAGTTCATATTCAGGTTTCCCAGTTGTCCAAAGAATGTTTTATACCCTTTTTTTCCTAACCAGGATAAAGTCTGGGTTCACACATTGTATGTGTTGTTTAATCTTTTTTTGGATCTCTGTCTAGAACAGTTCTGCCACCTTTTTTCCTCACGTGGCACTGATTTTTTTAAGAATTCTGAATAGTAGTCTTGTCTCACATTTTGGATTTATCTGAATCTTTCTTCATGGTAAATGTTTAAATTAACCTTTTATATATTCTATTTGGGTCTTTTGATCAGGTTTTTAAGACGATATGCTTCTCTTATTGTAACCCCTTAGCCTTTTTCCCTTTTTTGCATATTCTTAGCTTTTTTTCATTTCACCTTTGTTGCTACAGAACTTTCTCAAGGAGGCTGTATGAGTTCATTTCGATGGAATAGAGGTGGAGACTTCAAAGGACGCAAGTGGGATACAGACTTGCCCACTGATTCTGCTGTAAGTCTCTGGTTTTATTTTGTTTTTTTTAGTTTCATTATTGGATTTATATTTTTTTATAAATTGAATTCTAGCATTTCCCCCATTATAAAAATAAGTATTAAAAAAAATTTAGAGACTAAGGTAAAAATAAAAAATTTAAATTGTACCAGCATCTTAATCCAATCACTGTTAATATTTTTGTCTATTTTTTTATTTACTTAGGTTTTGATTTTTTAAATGTTTTTATCATAGTTGCAGTCATTATGTATGTAAAATTTTATATCCTGCTCTTTTTCACTTTTGCAATGTTTAAGTATTTTTTTACTCACTATCATTTAACTATTCTCCTTTGTTGGACCTAAAAGTTTGAGAAACGTGGTAGGGGAAGGGATTTTTGTTTTTCTATCTTAAATAATGTTGCAAGGAATATCATGATGCATATTTCTTCCTTACTTGGGTTAATGACTTTAAGAAAAATTCCTAAAATTAGATTTATAAGATCAAAGAGTATAAAGTTTGGGGGCATTTAAGAGTTTTTCAAAATCACGTTCTTTAGTTTTATATAGTGACTTTAATGTGTGAAAAATGAAGTTTTAAATGCTGATATTCAAATTGAGAATTGAATATATGTATATTTTATCTTGGTTTTGCTGTTAATTAACTGTGTATATGAATGATCCACTTTTAACAGGAATGTCTTTTATCTCTTCATTTTATAGATTTCATTTTATAAATAAAACCACTTGAAAGCATTTTTGCTAATTTCCTCTTGAGGGAAAAAAGTTAAAAATTGGAGTCATTATAAACAGATGTTTTTAAAGGGCTATATCCATGATAGATTTTAATGCTGACTTTGAAATATTATTTCCTCATTTTTAGATCATCATGCATGTATTTTGCACCTACCTTGATTCCAGATTACCTCCACATCCTAAATACCCTGATGGAAAAACATTTACTTCTCAGCACTTTGTTCAGACACCAAACAAACCAGGTATGAGCCTCTTCTAATAGAATGAGCTGAGCTCTCCATATGAAATACATCTAGTGGTTTCCTTTGTTTTTTCATGTAGCATATTTCCTTTACAGATGTGACAAATGAAAATGTTTTCTGCATTTACCAGAGTGCTATCAACCCTCCCCATTATGAGCTAATATACCAGCGTCATGTCTACAATCTTCCAAAGGTACTTCCAAATGTAGAAGTTGCTATTATAGAATGTTATGGATGATTTGCTTTGATGATATTTTTTAAATTAGTCTCTCTTGTTTATGGAATAGGTAAACTTTTTAAATTAGAGGAAATGTGTATCTCCCTTTTTTCTTTTAACTATAAAAGTATTATATGCTTAATTTGGAAAAGTATAAAGAAAAAAATCACTCATTATTCCATTCCTTAGAGGCAGCTATTGTTAACATTTTGGTGTGTTGCCTTTTGGTAAATTTCATTTTGGTCTTTCTCTGTAATTTTTTGTGGGTCGAAATCATTTATGTAGTTTTATATGCTTTTAATAATTTTCCATGCCATTAAAATTTTTCATAAAGATACTTTTTAATGGCTATAAAAAATTTATTGTAAGATTATAACAATTTATTCAACTATTCCCTACTGTTGGACATTTTGGATGTTTCTAATTCTTCATTATCATAAATACTTCTGAATATTCATCTTCATGCATATAGCTGTCTGCATTTTGAGTAATTTCTTTAGCCTCAAGTCTAAAAGTGAAATTCTAGGTTACAGAATATTTTCAAGATTTTAAAAATATATTATCAAACTACTTTATAAAAAAGGTTATTGTATCAATTTACACTTCTATCCATGTATTTTACTCTTGATTACAAACATCAATTCTGCTGATGACCTTTACAGTTATTTTTGTTACCAGGATCTTTACTAAGGAATATTACATTGACAAATTATGTTCTCCATCAGATTCTCAGAGAAGATTAGTTTCATTTTTTTGAAAATTAATAATTTACCTTTGTTAAGTGTAAACATTTGGGACCATTGAAGTTTCTTCGAGTACCCATGTAAATTCTTTTTTTAAGAAATGCTGTCTTTTAAAAATACATCCTCAGATTCTTGAGGAAAAAACACTAAATGAATAAGCAGGTACAAGTTAATCAGTGAATTGAAAATCTAAGTTGGGAACTAGTTTACAGACGAGAAATTTCATATAATAGTTTGATTTTAGGACTAGCAGATGCTACCTTGTAGTCCCTTGTGGACAAAATAAATTTATATTTAACATGTTACTTATACTGTTATTAACATATACTGTAATATGTTTTCAGGTGTGATTAAAAGTTTTTTAATCACCACACTTTTATTTATGATGTTTATTTTTGAGGTAGGGCATTTTTGTGTGTAGTCTACAGGGGTACCAGCCTCCGACTAGCTGTCTTTCAGGCTTCCGGAAATGCTGCTCCCCATGTGTGGAAACTTACCAGTCTCTTTACTTTCTGCTGATCTTTCAGGTCTCAACTTAAAAATCTTTCCCTCGGGGAGGCATTCCCTGCCTCACCAGTCTGGGTTAGATGCCCACATGTGTTCCCATGGCACCCTCCACCTCCCCTCTCAGAACATTCATCGCACTTTTTGTAACTCTGTTTACTGTCTGCTTTTCTACTAGACTTTAAGCTCCTTGATTACATGGATCCTCTGTCTTATTCACCACAGTGTTCCCACTTCATAGCACAAAGTAGGCACTTTGTTCAATGAGTGAATGAAAGTCTGAATTACATGTAATTCTTAGTAGAATGTGAATTGACAGGATCTGCATTTACCTATCAGACTGAATCTTTTGTTCAGTTTGGTTTAAATCTTGCTGTCTTTTTTGTCTTTGTTCCAGGGCCGAAATAATATGTTTCATACATTATTAATGTTCCTTTACATCATAAAAACCAAAGAGTCAGGAATGCTTGGGTATGTATTTAGGCTTTAAAAACACAACTAAATTTATTTACTGTTTTTCTTCCTATGTTAAGATTGTGCAGAAGGCAGTGTCACATACTAAAAATATGGCCTGAAAAACAGGAGATATCACTTCTAGTACTAGATCAGCCCTTTCACTAACCAGTGCTGCTACCTTGGGCAAGTCCATTCATTCCTCAGAACCTCCATTTCTCTGTTGAGTAAAAAGGCAATTGGACCACGTCATTGGCCTTACAGTTATGTCCCTCAGAGCAACTCTGAGGTCTGTATCAGAGTCTTGCCACTTTCAAAACAAAACAAAACAAAACAAAATAAAACAAAATAAAACTGGAGCCTGGTTTTATTCAAGCCATACCATTTCAGACACGAAGCCTTCAGTAAAGTGTTTATACTTTCAGAGAGACTGATTAGCCCCATTCCATAGTATTGTTAACTGGGATGAAAATAATTGAAATTCTTTTTTACTTCATTTATTCTACATACAGAGTAATGACGCTCACATACTATTATAATAAATTTCAAATTGCTGTATTATTATGTTGGTGATTTGAAATGTTAGTGTATCAAATAATTGAAGTAAGTAGACCCTGCTAAAGCTGGAGAATTCTGGTGCTACAAGGTCTGGGAGTCTAAAAACCTGGGTTCTGGGTTCAACTCTGCCCAAACTAACCTGAGGCTAAGAAACTGTAAAGGGAAGTACTTAGATTAGAAAACAGGTGGGGTCCATTCCAGTTCTGTTATGCATGCCTCTTCAGTTTCATTTACGGGTCCTGTCCTGTGTGTGTTCTAGAACTACATTGTCTGATATTGCAGCCACCAGTCACCTGTGGCATTGGGCATTTGAAACATAACTAGTAATTTAATTGTTCTATTCAGCAAAAGATACCATAAATAAAGTTTAAAGCTAAATGACTAAGCATTATAGCTGCAACATATATAGCAAATCCAAATTATATTCATCATATATAAGTTAATTAGACTAAGTGTATAAATGGTTAATAAAAACGAAAAGATGCTTAGCCTCATATACAAACAAGCCAAAATTAAAACATTTTTTATCAGATTTAATTTATCATTTGCGGTGTTGGTGATGGTATGAAGAAATGGGAAGACAGTTCATAGAAATTACCTTTTTTGAAGAACGTTTTTGTAATATATCTATATTTTTAATTTTTTATAAAAACTAATGCTCATAATTTTAAGTCACACAGTACTAACAGTCGATAACAGAAATAAGCAGTTCCGCATATTTCCCAAGCCCACTTCCCAAAGGAAGCCACTTGAAACTGGTAGCTTTTTCTTCTGATGTTACCCATGATTCCAAATAAAGAGGTTGGCAGCTTGCTCTTGATTCTTTAGTGTTGGACATCATTGCTTAATTTCTTGTCAGATGAGTAATTTACCTCTCTTATAGCCCTCTTCTCCTCCCTCATACTTTGAATACAGTTATATTACTCTCTGGTGTAAGTAGGAGTAGACTTTTCTTCCCATTATATGCAATCTGTTTTGGTTTAAGATATATTAGTAATACCCGTTTGCAAGTTTGCTAAAGTATCTCTGATAATTAGAAATTTTTAATTTAAGTCAAATAGGTAAAATTCTCTAAGAGGCCTATAATCTCTATAACCACTATTTTTTAAATTTAATTGACACTTTTACTTTGACTTGTTAAAATCATCTTAAGTCTATCTGATGTAATAGTTCTTGATGTCTACTGAAAAATTAATTTTCAACACAATCCATTTATTCCGTATTTGGGTTTTAAACAGTTAAAGTAATTACTGTTACTAGAACTCACCTGATGAACCATGTGTAGTATAACATTGCAGAATAGCATTAAATGTTATTAATTAAACATGTATTCCTTGTTTTAGTTATTTGAGAAAAGACCTTCAATGCTTGGCAGTCAATTCAACTAACTAACACTTTTGTTTTTCTCTTTGTAGGAGAGTTAATCTTGGTCTATCCGGTGTGAATATTTTGTGGATTTTCGGCGAGTAGTGGGTCATCTGATTCTAAACATTTGGACTTTTGTATGACCAAATCAGAAGTGAAATCTAAGCATCTCTGAGCTACCACTTCTTTTAAGACGTTTGTGTATGTTACAGACGCTTCAGATTTAACAAAAAAATTAGCTATTATAAAATTTCTTTGTGAAAGTATGTCTTATATCTTCTACACCAAGATATTACCCTGAATTTTTTATTGCATTTCACATTTTTCAGTTGCCTTCAAAACTGCAACCTTTCAGATTGTTGTTGACCCAAAACAGTGCAGTTCCCCCTTAATTAAATAAATATGAGTCCTTTTTTATTATAACTTCAAAATAAGAATCACCTACCTGATTTTTCCCCACAAAAACTGATTTTTCAATCACATTATTTAGTATAAACTACTTAAAAAGAAACAAGCAAATCACTAACTTTTTTTTCTTATCTCCAGTGTTTGGAAACTCCGCCCAAGGCCTATATTTTAAAAAAATCAGATAAATACTAAGTAGTATATAGTTGATGTGTTTATTGAAAGAAGTTTGACAATACTAGTATTTAAAAAGTCAACTCTTGGATTAAATTTAGCTGATAGAATTAGACAGTTTGGATCTTAAAAGGCTGAGGACATCAAGAAAACTTTCTTTGGTTTTAATAACTCAATTTCACTATCCCATAATAAGAGTTTCCTTTAAGATCATATATCTTATGTTTAAATTTTTTTAGGTATGTTCAAAATAGCTGGAGAGTAAGAAGTTACCAATTCTGTAAGTTTACTTGATTCTTCATTTTTATTTTCTTATATGTATATGTAGTACCTCTCAGTCTAGCTAGCAATTGCATGTATTTTCGGGATTGACATATTAGACTGCTTCTATCACCTGGAAGCAACTAGAACTCATATTCCAAATAACTGCATGTTATTCACATATGCAGCCTGTTTTGTATAATTTGTAAATTCTCTTTTTCCAAAGGTAGTTCTTGTTTTTTAAGTCTTATGTCCACAGGAGAGGGAATTTGTATCTTAAAACTGCTTTTGATGTGTGTTAAATATGTTTGTTAAGATTTTTTAAGAAAAAATATCAATTAAACATGTTTAATATGAAAACGTGTTAAGATGTTAAGTCTACTGTTTCCACAGTTATTAAAAGTGCCATGGAATAATAGTTGCTTTGCTATTGAACTCTTGTTGAGTTATATATATTCTTCATTAAGCAATTAGGAGAAAAATTTTAGCAAAACTTTTTTTCTCTTTACATGGCTTAAGGCAGCTTTTAGTCTAGAAATTCAAAGTTTATAATATTTTATTTTTTGAGTGTCAAAAAATACAACATACAGTAAATATACGTGTAAAAAGACTAGACATACAAACTAAATCTAGTGGAGATTACTATACTCTGGTTAGCTTTTCTTTGTTAACTTGTCTTCACAAATGTTTGAGCCAGCTTATACTTTAATATAGCCTTTATTAAAAATTCACACTTCAGGAAGACAGTGTACAACAAATATGGTAAATTTTTTGGTCCCTGTGTTAAAATGAGTAAAGACCTACTTTTCTCTAATTAAATGTTATTTATAGGATATTTTTCACAAGTTTTTATTGCTTAACTCATCTTTGTGGAATCAAATTTACTAATCTTCTAGGTTATATTCACTGCATCACTTACCTTTCTTTTCTGTCTGAACATCAGCCTTTACTTCAGCCAGATTTCGTTTTAGGGGCATAGTTAGGTGTTTGTGATTTAGTTACTACTGAGACAAAATGATGTACACTTCAAACTGATGCTTTAATGGTGAAGACATGCAGCATGTGGATGGCCCTTCTAAACTCAGCTTTACAACACATCCTTTAAATGTGAGCATTCCTCAAAGGTCAATCTTTGGTCTTCTGTTTCACTGCATTATGCTTTTCCTGAGAGATCTCATTCGTTCCACGACTTCATTTATCACCTCTGTGCACTTGATTCCCAAGTTCATCACCAACTATAACGTCTCTCCTGAGCTCTAGCGTTACATTTCCTGTGACCTGTCAGACATTTTCACTTAGATATCCTGCAGACTCTCTCTGCCTACAGCTGAATTCACATCTGCTGAAACCTGCTCCCTCTTCTAACATCCCTCTTTCTGTTCATTATACTACCAGTTGCCCATGCTCAAAACTCTGGTGTCATCTTTGATTCCTTGAGCTCCCTGGGTCCCCAATCCAATCAGGCAGCAAGCCTCATCCATTCTTTCTTAACAATGTCTCTTGCAGCTGTCCCTTCCCATTTCTGCTGCCACTCTGCTCATTTACACCCTTATCAACTCACACAGGACTACTGCAACAGCCTAACTAATCTCACCGCTTCCTAATTGTTGCCATGCTTCCAGATTTTCCAATTCATCCTGCACATTCTCTTCAAATTCATCTTCCTAAAACACCTGTTTGATCATTTCATTCCCCTGATAAATTCCTTAACCTGACATTTAAAGCCTTGCACAACCTGGCCCCAAGCTGGCCTTGCCCAGCCAGATTCCTTGCTCCAGCCTGTGCGGCTACTCCCTGCTGGGCTCTGCACGCTGCCTCCTGCTCATCCTGATCGCTCTCTGGGGGTGTCCCCTCCCCCACTACAGTCTACCCTGGCCTTGAGACTTCTCTCATTAAACCTGCTACTTTTTGGAGCCGGTCCTGACTACTCCAGCTGGCAGTCATTTCTCTCCCAGGGTGATTAGATCTATGCCCCTTTTTTGGCATTCAGCAGCCATCTGAATGGATTCAGAAGTGACTTCTAGTCTCTCTAACAGTGTGTCCTTATATCTTGCCTCATCCTAATAAAAGAACTGAGTTTTTACTAGTCTGAGCTGCACCGCTGTTTAGGAAGACTTGGCGAAGACTTAAAGCCACTTTTTGGGAAAGGCTGGCATTCTCCTCTTTGAAGAACACTTTTTGAGCAGCCAAGCACGCTGGCTTTCCGTTCTTGGCTAGGCTTTCCGTTTTTGGCTAGGTCTAAGGAGGAGGAAGCATTCCCAGGACTGGGCAGCTGCAGCAGGGGGACTGTGAAAAGTGAAGGTGTTGGGAAAGTGACACAGCCAGTTCCATGTGCTCCTGGGGGTCTTCTATAGTGAACTGGGGCAAAGCCATTGCATTTAGCAGCAGCACATTGTCCCAGATGCTACAGGGCCCACTGTGAGGGACCAGGAGAGGCTACTGGTCCATCTCTCCCTCCAGATGGCTTCAGCCACAGCTGCCTTCAGACTGTGGGTAAGGGCAGACGTTTGTGAACATAAGCAGCAGAAGGTGGGGCTCTCTGGCGAGAAGGCTTTTGGGGAGGATCCTTAGTGCGGGGGGCTTGTCTGACCACTTAAGAGTGAGAAGGGTTTGTGCAGTCAGCACCTGTGCTGCTTGGGCCCCAGTGACATCGCCACATCTCACCAAATATGTCAGTGGCTTTCTGCGGAGTGCGCAGAATTATTAGGCGTTAACTCTGAGCTCGTCTCTGATTTGATCCCTGGACAGCAGTGAGTAATTTCATTTCCATGTGAATGAACTACACTGATGTGGGGGACAGGTTATGGGTTCTATAGGGGGTGGCATCTCAGTCGGGATTAAGAAGAGTCCAATACAGCAGAATGGGCATGGAGACCAGCCCAATGGGCCCCCAGATCCCTGTGCACCTAGGACAGCAGTGACCCCAAAGATAGTTCATAGCAAAGTCACAGACAATCCCAGGCACTGCTATCAATGAAATTGAAAGCTGTAAGTAAATTCTTTCATGCCCCCAAAACAAAATGAACATTCCGACATCAGCGTGGCTGGAAGGGCCAGTGGCCTGATTGTGTTGTGACTTGGGAGGACTGAACTTTGTCACTGACTGGGACAGGGCAATTAACCTTTTACCTTGTGCTTTCTGATAAAGAAACTCTTCATCCCTCAAAGATCATCAAGAAGGTAAAAGTGAACATAATGGATTACAGTGCTTTTAGGTATTGAAAAATTGGCTTTAAAAGGTCTTTCAAAATAACAGTATAAACTAGGAAATGGCCCCTTTTGGCATTGTAAAGCAGCTATGTCATTCTTGGGTCATACAGATCTTTGCGGCCTTGACACAAACACACACACCTACCCCAGCCATCCTCGCCCAGCTGCCTTCTCCCTCTTTCCTCCCCCACCCCAGACCTGGCCATTCCCGTCATAGACAGTACTGCCCTTGTATCCTGAAGCCTGGGCTTTCTGGTCTACCAAGAAAACACACTCTTTCCTTTTCTATTTCTAAACCAGAAGGAAAAAATAACAACCCTGAATGAGACTCTGCTTTCATGAACTGCAACCCAGAGGAGGAAAGTCAGAAAGTGGTGATCTACTCTGTTGGGGGCAAAACTTGTTTTTTCAGGAGCAGCCACCAGGCATGATTCTTCCTCAAACACATGGTATATAAACTGGAATCAGGCAGCTCTGTGATAGTTTTGGCCCAGAGTACAGGCATTAGCTTACTGAGCTCCAACTCCAAAGAAAGGCCCCTTGTGTTCCTAATGGGGAGGGGTATCAGCCATTGGACGGCCCGCGGGCAGAGAAGTCATCCAGCTAACTCGGGGAAGAGACTTGGCAGAAGGAATTCTGAACTAAAGCCATCGCTCCCCAAACCTGGTCATTTGAAAAAGTTGTATGGCCTCCATCTCAAATTAGTTAACCACCCTTAAAAATAAACTCAGTACAATGCAATGGTCCACTTAAATGTTCTGCATGAGTTCTTTAAAGTTATTTTTGTGCCATCTTGGAAAATTCCTGGAGTTAACTACCCTAAAGTGGTGGTTAGACTCCACTTAGACCAAGTGCCTTGGGTAGAAAGAACTTGGAGGCAAGATCCACATCCTAGAATAGTGTTTTTTAAAGAAGACACTAGATATTTTCTCTGTAGCCAGAGAAATTATCTTTCCTTTAAGCTACTATATCTCTGAGTAGGTTGCTACTTTTTCCCACCTCACAATTCTGTTTCCCCCAGACACACCTCCTCCCCACCCCCAGTGTCTGTCAGTGAGGAATCTGCAGCTCTTGCCAGCTTGCCCTCCCGTCCCTATCTAGGCAGGTGCAATAGTGGGGGCATTGCTAGAACAAATACCCAAGGAAAACTTCCGGCCCCTTGGATGGAGCTCCTGTAAACGATGGAGATTTCTGTTAGACTGCAGCTTCCTTGAGGTCCTTGATGGCAGGTGCATGTTAGGTGCTCAGTAAATATTTGTTGAATTAATAATTGGGCTAAGCAGACAGAATTCACTTGAAACACGATTCTTTTTTTTTGGACTGACTTTTCAGTGCATGTGCTTTCGATGCTGAGTCCATGGAGTAGAAATTGTGGCAGAGAAAAAAAGAAGCAAGAAAAAAATTGGCAGTTGGATCTACACTTGTAGAAGAGAAGGCCGCCAAGGCCCACTCTGCATTCCCATGCATTCTTTTGTTGGGCTCTATGAAAACTGATTCAATAGTAAAGAGTATGTATGTGGCTGGGGGTGGCAGTTTCTCAGTAGGATGCAAAATTGGTGGCATCTTATAAGCCCTCACAGCTGAGAGCTGTACTGGGGTGGACACAAGGCATGAGGCTGAGAACGTCCTGGTCCAGTCATAGAACACCATTATCCTTTTTCCTGAAACACTAGTTTTCTCCGAGTATGTATGTAAGTGCACTGAAGGATGTGTGTTCTGAGCTGCTTCTCTGGAATCTGCTTCCTCTGATGAAGAAACCAAGAGGGCCTCAGTCTATTTCATGGTCACAGTCTGTGCCTCCTGGCCAGAACAGTCTCACAAGTGCATACCCTAGTTACGTATAATTGAACAAATGTGCAAATATGCAAGCATTTACCAAGTACCCACTCAACACTGTGAACAAAAATGCAACGATGTATCCCCTCAACTTATCTCCACAGTTCGGAAATGGAGATAAGATTTGGAGAGTTTGGGTAAGTCTCCACAGAGGGCCAAGCTCCAGGGCTCGTGAGGTGGTGAATCCGCCACACCCCTCCACTGCTGGTGGCACTGCAAATTGGTACAACCCCTTAGGGTCACAACACAGGACTACACGTGTGTTTCAGTCACTCCTGTTGCATAACAAACTACCCTAGAGCAATAACAATCACTTGGTGTCTCTCTCAGGGGTCAGGAATTCAGATAGGGCATGATAGGGATGGCTCCTCTCTGCTCATAATGCCTGGGGCTGGAAGAGTGAACCATCTGAAGGCTTGTTCATTCACATGGCTAGCGGTCGATGCTGGCTATTGACCAGGGGCCATAGGCAGAACTCCCACACTTGGCTTGGGGTTCCTCGTAATATGGCGGCCGAATTCCAAGGGCAATTATCTTGAGAAAGAGGGGGAGGTGGGGTCAGACAAATATTACCTTTATAACCTAGGCTTGAAAGTTCCATTTTTCTACTGCATTCTGTTGATCAAGGCAGCAATAAAAAAAACTGACCTGTTTCAAAAGGGGGGAATGTAGACCCCCACTTCTCAATGGAGGTTCTTCCACATCACAGCATGTGGACTAGGATATATATTGATATGACCATTTTTGAAAAATACAGTCTGCCACAATGTGCAATGCCCCCTCCACACACAAAAAAAATACACACACACACACATATATGGAGAGAGAGAGAGAGAGAGAGAGAGACTGTTAGGTTCATTGAACCCAGGAAAATATATCCTAGGAAAATCATCAACAGAAAAAAAAGTTATGCTTAAAGATATTCATTATGTGCATTTATTTATCTACTCATCCAATAAATATTGATTAAAGTAATTTCTAGGTGCTAGGAATACAGAGAAGACTTAAGATATCCTTTTTTCCCCTCAAATAGTTTTTAGTCTATAATAGCTAAAACAAAACCCATCTAAATATCCAGTGATAGAACTTGGTTTAGTAAATTATAGTGCATCAACCCTGTGAGATGTGTCCTTGAAGGGACACTTACAGACTTATTTTGACCTCTTTTTAAAACTTTTGCAACTTTGAAAAAGACCGTGTAGAAAGATGGAGAAAATGTGGGGTAGAAGTGAAAACAAAGTTGTCTACTGTGATTATAATTATGTAAAAATATGCATGCAAATAGCCAAGGACTAGATAACAATATCTTTTTTTCACTCACCATCTTACCCCATTCGAATGTGAACTCACTTGTTGAAATGAGAATCTGGATAGCTGTTTTTTTCATTTTTAATTCTTTTCTCGATGTTATATTGCTTTTACAATGGAAAAGGTCCAGGGGGTGGGGGTGGAGGGGTGGGGAAATGTGGTGAAAATAGAATTTTATGGGTTAAAGGAAGAGAAAGCTCTGCTGAGTGAGAAGCTGAGGAGAGACTTCTTGGGAGAGGTGGCAATTGAATTTCAGTAGGAGGAGGACGCAGCAAGAATCAAGAAATGAAGACAGGAGAGGAAGAGCTGTCTTTGGAAAACTGTGAAGAATCCAAACTGAGATGGAGACTAGGAGCGTGGGAAGATGGGACTGGATGGAAAGGTGGATCCTAGGTACCAGGCTGAGGATTGTGGTCTCTATTTGTAGAGACTTCGAAGCTTTTTGAGAAGAGAGGGCTGAAGGAGGACGGCTGAGCCCAGTTCTGAAGACAGACAGACGCGGGAGCAAATGCAGATGCCACAGGGAGACTGTAATCCAGCGCCCGGACTACAGAGGGGGCAGAGAAGATTGGAGAGCGGTTGTGCAAGAAAATGGTCACAACTTGGGAACCTGGTGCCTGCGACTCCAAGATTTCAGCCTAGGTGATGATGAAGATTGTGGCACTAATAACAAATAGAGCTACAAGGAAGAGGAGCTGGTTTGGAACAGAAGAGAAATTTTAAACATGTTGAGTTTGAGCTGCCACTGACATCCAGACGGGATGACAACAGATCATTGGAAATATAAGTCTGACTCTTAAGTAAGAAGTCCCCACTTCGGAGAAAACAATTTGGATGTATCCTTCTTCCTGGAATGCTCCTCCCCCAGCTATCTGTAACAGCTCCTTCCTGTCTTCATTAAGATCTCTGCTCAAATACCGCCTCCTTGCACCCTTTCTTGCCACCCTAAAATGGCACCACTGTCACTCACCATTGCCCTTGGCCTGCTCAGCTCTTCTTCATTATGCACGCCTGAGCTTTTACTTATTATCTGCTCCCGCCCCTTTGGAGATGGGACACTAATCTCATCTTCCTGTTTGAAGAGCACATTAAGGGCAACTATGTGCCATTTCACTCATGTCAATTTCTATTGTGAAATGATAACAAATAGCACATGTTTTTTAATTCCTTCAGATCTTAATCTAAAGGTATAAAGCATTTCTGCTATACTATAGATCAAAAACACAACTTAGCAGAAAGAGCACACACCAACTATTTCTTAAGGGAGCATCATGGATGGTGCTGGACACTTCCAGGTACATCCCACTGCCTAGCACTTAATGACATGGATACATCTAGCTGCAGAGGATTCTGGGGAAAGTAGTTTTTGTTCGCCATGGCTGTGGTCAGCTAATAATCCTAGCAGGATGATAGGAGAGGATGGATATGTGACAACAGCAGCAGTTTGTCGCTGCAGATGCCTGAATAAAGCCACAGAGCCTCGGCTGTGCCTGACTCTCCAAGGACAGCAACTACTGTGGATCTAGGACTCCTGGTTCCCAGGAACAATCAACTCTCACCAAGCACTTCCTTAATTGTCTCACCCTTTTCCCCTTTCCCGCCCCCCCCCTGCCCGCCGCAAGCAGTGAAAATAAGGAAATGTTCAACATTTCGGTATTCCAGATGCCAAAATCCTGTAAAACAAAACGTTTCAGATATGTCCAAGCTGCTTCTCCTTGACCAACATTCTATGCAGTTCAGGTAGCAACAGCTACATAATTTGTGGGACCGATGCAAAAAGAAAAGGCGGGGCCCCTGTTCAAACTGTATCAGTAATTTAAAGACAGCCACAGCAGAGCATGAAACCCAGCACAGAGCCCTTGTAAGTGTAGGGTCCCGTGTGACTGCCCAGGTGGTGTGGGCCTGCTCTGTCTATATTTAGCCTGACAAAACAAAGGAGCTGTTTGTGTGTGAGCCGCCTGCCAGTAGTGTTGGCTTTTCAGACTGCTTCAGCTTTTAGGTGAGGTTTCTTTTTTTTTTTCCTTGTCATGGCTCAGAAAAATCAGAAGTAGTCTTGGGGATCCAACACCTGGATTTACAGAAGCCCCAGAAGCCCAGAGGGGCTTGCGAGTGCCCAGGGGCCTGCTTGGTGCTGGTGTCACAGCCGGCCCACAGAAGTCCTGTGCCACACCGCAGCCCTGGCTGCACTACAGCAGCTGGTCATTTTGTCCCCATGGGGCTGGCTCTGGGGTGCCAGGTCAGGGGCATCCTTGACACTCCTGGGACCTCTCATTACCTACTTGGGTTAGTCTCTTCTTCCAGCCTCTTGTCAAAGCAGAGACAAAACCAGGAGCCACCCTGTTCTTGGCCACTGGTCTTGGAAAGGCCGAATGGCAGTCTGATCAGGGAGCGCTTGGCCACTGTGCCCTGATACTCCGCCTCCGCAGACACCTCCAGTCCATGCCCCTCAATGTGGAGGTGAGCGGGAGGACTGCTGGACACGCAGCCTGCCTGCCGGGTGCCGAGCTCACCCTGACAGCACTGGATGGGGCAGGGAACAGGCACAAGGGACAGTCATCCTGGTGGCGGTACTGAAGCAGGAGCCGGCGGGGATGGGGGGGAAGGGGTGGGAGGCTACACAGAGCTGGGGCAGCAGCAAGCAAGGACAGATGAATGTGTCACAGGGAGCAGGCAGGCAAGGTGTCAGATGGGCACGCTTTTCTCCGGGGGAAGGAAGGCTGTGCGAGATGCCAGGCGGAGGAGAGGGGAGTGATTAGCAGGCAGAGAGTGAGTCATGCATCCAGTCCCCTGGGCAGCCTGTGCGCCACGGGCTCTCCTGGGTGCTGGACTTGATGCCAGCCTACGCAGCTGGCGTTGGGAAAGGTGCCAGATTTCCTGCGGGGGCCTTGTGAGGTGGGGGCCAGGAGCCTGGGATCTAATGGCCACCTGCTCCTGGCTTGAATCCAGAGGCCGCTGGCATGTCTGCCTCTGGGCCTTCCTGCCTCAGATATCTTCCGGGCAGGCCCTGACTTAGCAGGCCTGACTCCTCTCCTGGTCCCCTCGGTCCCTTACCTGTCCCGATCCCCCTCCTCCTCCATTCCTCCATCACACACTGAAGAATTCAGGTTTTCAAAGAGCTTCGAACTGTGAGAAAAGCAGATGCAGCCAGGGCATACCCTTCTCTCCCTGTCTCCCTCCCAGCACTGGGGGGTGGCCTTTAGCCGGTAGACAAACCTAGGCCCCCGTGGGGACAGAAATTCAAGCAGCACCTCTAGGTCGTGCCCCACAACCTAGAGGAGAAAAAGACATTCTTGTTTGCCACCCTGAGGTGCTCTCAGCTGCGACAGCTGGTGTTCCTGCCTCTCCATGACTTCTAGGCTGGTGACTACTACTTTCCGGTGACATGGGGAGTTGTCGGCAAAAGAAACCCAACTGTGTTTCACCCTCTACTGTAGTAGGCTCAAGAGTTCTGGTGTACTTTCCCTTCTCCTGCCAGAAGTTTCTCTGAGGAGCATGAGGAACATTCACAAGTGTCCAGGAAGCTGGAGGCCACTCCTCTGTTTGACCAGCCCTGGGAGAGGAAAGGGCCAGACCAGTCTTGCCCCTGCCTCTGGCCCCTGTCTGATCACCGCTCATTGCCTCGGAAGAAGGGATCCGGCTACAACACTTCAGTGCCATTTTCCTCCTCCTTCATCCATCAGCGAACTCATCGAATCCTTAACATGCTCAGGGCCTAGCTGCTTTCGCCTTTAGCTAATCACTTTCCTACCCTGTATCTATTTTCTCCATCTGCACAGTGAGATCAATAAAACTCAGCACTGAGGTGAGAGGCTATTTCACAGCAGAGCTGGCGAAGGAACAATAGCCAGGGGCTGTCACCTTCCTGTGCAGCAGCCATGGCCAGCATGAGGCAATGACACAACTTGTCTCTAATGGCAGAAGTGTGCAGTGAGCCATCGTCCCTCACCTGCTCCCTGCCTCGCTGCCTCACAGCACAGATTATAGGTCCCTTCCATGAATCCTGGCCCAAGACAGGGGTGAATGGGCCCCTGGCACATTTGGGTGTGTGTGTGTGTGTGTGTGTGTGTGTGTGTGTGTGTGTGTGTGTGTGTGGTGTGGGGGTTTGTGTGGCTCGTCTGTGTGCTGCAGTATGGTGTGTATATGTGGTGTGTTGCGGGGTAGGGGGATACTGGGGGGTGATGGGTGCTGCCCTGCAGAGGAATCTTCAACAGTGAAAAATCCCTTCCTTAATGTTCCTTTCCTGAGGTTTACAGGGCAGGGTTTGAGCTCCTTGGTTTGAGCTCCTGAAAGTGTGGGTCACCCCAAAGTGTGAGGGCGGAGCAGCTCTTACAGCAGAACCGTCTGCAGATTTGGGCTCATCCCAGTTTACTGAAGCAGAGCCTCGAGGGTTAGAGCTTCATAATCTGTACTTTTAAACAGGTCCACAGATAATTCTGCACACTTGAGTCTGAGAGCCCCTGATCCGGCCAGGTGCATGTACCCCAACACCCCACCCATAGGGAGTGCCGTGTGCTCAGGCTTCCTTCATACTTGCTGAGAGCCCTGGAAGGTGTAGCCCATCTTTAGCTTAGTAGCAAATATCTCCCTGGGTCACAGTCATCCCTTGCGTGTTAGTGTTCTTGAACTTTTAACGTCACCTCTGATTAGCTTCGTCTGCCCCATCTTTTGAAACCTCTTGGTTTATGCACCATAAATATGCACTGTCGCTAGGCCGCTTTTGTTCTGAGGTCATTTTGTGGATAGATTCCTGTTTCCTGACCATTTTAGAATATCCATGAGAGCTGACATGTTTCCTGTTTCCCTTGTTTCCTTTTTGCTCCCCAGGGTCTAATGCGGGTTTCTGTACATAGCTGGTACTAAACTGCTTGCTAAATGAAACGGGGACAACTTAGAGAGAGACTCTAAGAGGCCCCATGGGAAGTACTGGAGTCGTGGTGGGCCCCTCTTTTCAAAGCGCACATACCTGCAGCTGCATCCTCAGCACCCACACCTAACTGGGGTGACCTGCCTGGCCCGGCCCGCCCTCCCTTGCCCCCTTCACTAGATGGCGTGCGAACGAGGCAACTCCTAGTAGACCCAGAGCAGATGTGGCTGCAGCTGAGGTGGTGCAGTGGGCGGCCATCCCGACGCGGCTTGGCTGAGGGTAGGTAGGCCGGGGCAGGCCGATCCAGCCATTAGAACCCGGAGTGCCCCTGTGCTGTTCGGCTGCTCAAAGCTCCTTCTCGGGGAGCGGGACCTGAAGCTGCACCTCATCATCAGTCCCCTGGCAGCAGGGCCCAGGGGAGGGCGCACCACATCTTCAGGGCCCCTCCTACACGCATGTGCCACACAGTCCTCTGGTGGAGCAGGAGGACTTGGGGACTTTCAGGGTCAAATGTCTTGACAGGCCGCTTAGCCTCCCCACCCCGCGAGCTAGGTCAAATTTTTAATTGAAGCCTGTGGAGCACAAAGTCCTACAGAAACCATTACAAGAGTCTTCTGGAAAATAGGGACGGAAAACGCTCCCTGCAGTGAAGAGAATGGAAGTAATTCATTCAGGGGTCACCAAGCCCTCTGGTCTGCGAGTCTCAGGTATCCACCTGGGCTTCCCATCTCTGTTGTATCCGAGACGTCTCTCAATCCTGATCTCACTAAAAAGACACCAAAAAGGCTATATTATTTGGCTTCCATCTGGCCTCCAGAGATTTAAGCACTTTAATCAGTAGAATGGTAAAGAATAAAATAACTCTACAACAACAAGGAAGCCTCCAGCTGGCCCTTCAGGGACCTCGCCACAGTGCATGGAGCCATCTGGGTGTGACTTCCCTCCGAGAGAAGAGTGAGCGGTTATACCATCTTAGGTATCAAGTTTACAAAAAATTTACTTCCCAAATTCATAGAAGTTGCGCCCCAAAACAGCTTATATCTAAAATATCCACTTCCTGCATCCCACTGCCCCACCCCAGACTGGCCCTCCTCTGTTCCCTATTCCCAGTCAAAAATCCCAACATGGAATTGGAGGGCTCCCAGTGAAGAACTGTGGAAAAGTCTAAAAGCAGGAACAAAATTCCACTGGTCGAAAAGACAAGAAAAGTGGTCAAATTCCTTCTTCAAACTCAAGCCTAGGATTTACCAGCCCTCTTCCTGGGGCCATCTTGCTCTCATGGGGGGAGAACCTAACCTCAGTCTGCAAAAGGAAGATGGAGGCAAACTGCTCAGTGGGCGACAGTGGAGGAGGGAGGGGAGAAGAATGTTGGTGAGTCACGGTGACCTTTTCGTTTTCCAGGAAGGAGCCACTGAGAGAAGGAGCCTGTTCTAGACTCAAAGGCAGCCCCTACATTCCCACACACCCTCCTCTGCCCCTGCCCCACCTGCTGCGTCCCGAGGAGAAGAGGCAAAAGGGAGCGGAGAAGCTCCACAGGAGGCGGGACTGAAGCAGGAGCTGGGGCTCTGGGTTCTGCTAGCTGAAGCTCGGTGAGGAGGGGGCTGGGGCTCTTCTTCCCCAAGAAGGATTGGAGGAAGAGGCAGTCTGAGGTGAGCCTCCCACTGAAGGATCCACTAGCAACTGTGAGCCACTCGGCTGGCTCCCCTCTCACCTCCCTGCCCCTCCTCAGACTCCTCCTCAGCCCGTGGAAGCCTGTAGAAGCGTCACCCCCTTGTACTGGTCGGGCACCACAGACAAGCCCTGGAGGGCATCAGTGTCTTGGCCATTGGTGCCCTTTCTCAAGGCACTGGCTGTCATCCTCCCAGGGGACACCCCAGTCTACAAAGGTTGGAGGAAGCGGACCCCAGAGAGAGACCCTTGTAAGGTCAGCAAGGGCTTGAGGTAGGAAGCAGGCTGGTAGGTGGCATGCGGGTGGGTGGTGTAGCTCCCATTGCTAGTACTGCAGCTTCTCCCAGGCTCTTGAATGTGGCATCAATGGCCCGGGGAGCCTAATGTTCTGGCACTTTCCAGGTCACTCAATTTTCTTCTTATGCTTGATCCTCTCATCCTTTCAAGAGCCGGTTTTCTCATTTCAGAGAGGAGGATGGCAAGGCCCAGAAGATCACATTCTAAGAATCGCAGAGACCCAAAGCTGTGTATCGTTTAAAGCTCATGTAACCAAAACACCTGGCCAGCTGGGTCCAGGTGCGCACACAGCATCAGAGCCCCTCAGCCGCTGGCTTGTCCTCTTCAGGGTGGGCTCTCTCCAAGCGGGGGCCACATGGCCCCTGCAGCTCCAGCCTCAGAGCTCATCTAGTCAGCAGCCCTAGAAAGAAGCAGCTCAGTCTTTTAATTCTTTACAAGAATGTATGGAGAATGCTCTTTTACTTACCACCCAGATTTGTCATATCTTTACGTCTGTCCTGAGCCCATATTAAAAAAAAAAATGTTGTTTTTTTTTTAAGAAAATAATATAGAAATGGATAAACCGGAAAAAAAAAGAGCAAAAAAAAAAAAAAGGAAATGGATAAACTGTGGTACATCTGGGCAATGGAATGTTATTCTTCACTAAACAGAAATGAGCTATGAAGCCGTGAAAAGACATGGAGGGAACTTAAATGCATATTATTAGTAAATGAAAGAAGCCAACCTGAAAAGGCAACATACTATATGATCCCAACTGTATGACATTCTGGAAAAGGCCAAACTATGGAGACAGTAAAAAGATTAGTGGTTGCCAGGATTAGAGGCAGGAGAGATGAATAGAGAGATTAAAAGAGGATTTTTAGGGCCGTGAAAATATGCCGTATGATACCATAATGGTGGATACATACCCTTATATATTTGTCCAGACTCATACGATGTATGACACCAAAAGTGGACCCTAGTGTTAACTATGGACGCTGGGTGATGATAATGTGTTAATGTAACAAATGTACCACTCTGGTGCAGGATGTTGATGGTGGGGCAGGCTGTGTGCGTGTGTGTGTGTGTGCGCGCGCGCACGCGTGTGCACGTGAGGGGTGGGGGAGAGGGTCACAGGGCAAGAGGGAAATCTCGATTTTTCTATGAACCTAAAACTGCTCTAAAAAAGATGAAGTCTTAAAAAAAGAAACAGCCACAGGAACATTATAAACAAAGACACCCAAGTCTCAGTGACACCCAGTGCCTCACTGAATTAGTTACCTAGGTCATCTATAACAAAGTACCATAAACCAGGTGGCTTAAAGCAGAGGTCCCCAACCTTTTTGGCACCAGTAGCCAGTGCTCCTTTGAGAATCTAATGCCTGATGATCTGAGGTGGAGCTGAGGCGGTGATGCTGATGCTGGGGAGCAGCTGCAGATACAGATGAAGCTTCACTCACTGGCCCACTGCTCACTCACCTCCTGCTGTGCAGCCCGGTTCCCAACAGGCCATGGACTGGTACTGGTCCACAGCCCAGGGGTTGGGGAATCCCTGGCTTAAACAACAGATATTTATCATCACACAGTTCTGGAGGCTAAAAGTCAGAGATCAAGGTGTAGGCAGGGTTGGTTCCTTTTGAGGGCTCTGAGGAGAACCTGTTCCAGCTTGGAACAGCTCTGGTAGTTGGCTGGCAATCTTTGGTGTTCCTTGGCATGGAGGAGCAGCAACCCGATCTCTACCTTCATGTTCACCTCCCTGTGGGGGGCATGTGAATCTCCCTATTCTATAAGGACACCAGTCTTATTGAATTAGGCGTCATCCTAATGACCTCATTTTAATTCGATTACCTCTGTAGAGACCCAATCTTTAAATAAGGTCACACTCTGTGGTGCTGGGGCTTACAACCACAGCATATCTTTTTCTGGGAGGTGACAAAATGCAGCTCATAGCACCCACCGAGGACACAGCCTTGCCCCAACAAGGCTGAGGGCTATGTTGCTATGGAACCCTTCAGACTGCTTATAAACAGCCCCGGCCGAGCTGATTTTATTCCATCTCGGAGCTCTCACAGGTAATTTCACAAGCGCGCTGCACCTCACACCTGGCTCTCCCGTCAGAGCAGCCTGTCAGCACGCAGCGCGGTTAGACACATTTTCCAGGTGTGGAAGGACAATTCAACACGTGGCAAGTCAGCCTTCGCTCAGCGGGTGCAGGCAAGCCTCTGCCCGTCACATCCTAAGTGTCTCTAAGAAACGTGGGCGCTCCCAGAGCTTTTCATTTTCTTATTATTGTGTCTGTGCCACAGAACCCACGCCAGACATTCCACCGGGGTAATTCCAACGAGAATTCTCTCAAGATCTATTGCCCAAAACACACTTATTGTCTGACACAGCCATTTTTATACCTTTTAGAGTCCCTTTTTGTATTGCTGACTCCAAGAAAGCTAATTAATTATTTTAGACACAGCTATTAAATTGACACAGTGATTAATCTGATAATCCTTTTTATGAAATTACCTCTGAAATGCTAACTTTTCATCTTTTGAAACTCACTGTGTAAATTACTCTGAAGATTACATTGTACCAGCTTTTGGCTCTGTAAATCTTAATGGCAGTTTTTTGCCAAAAGCAATAAAAGCTGTCCTGAATTTATCAGGACAATCAGGAAAGAGGCAGGCAGGCAGGAAATTGAAGGTGACTCACGCTGCAAGTGGGAGTTTTGACTGACTGACAGATTGTTAGAACCTGCTGTTGCGGTTAGCTACGGGGGACTTTATGCCAATGAGGAGAACGGTGGTAGCCTCATGAAGCAGAGGGACATGTGGAGCCCCTGGCTGCAGGTGTCAAGGCTCCCTGTCTGAGAGAAGAGCCAATGTGGTTTTAAGAGGTCATCCCTTCCCCCTCCCCGCTACCTCTCGCCACGACCATCCCGTCCCAGCATCTACTCCCAATGCACTAGCTGAGTGTCTCTGTGGCAGAGACCTCCCAGTAAGTCCTCTTTGGGTTCAAAGCCCACTGAGTGCTGCCCCGTAATCACCCACCCTAGGCAATCCCCAAAGTCCTTGGCATGGGGTAAGGGCAGGAGCACACCTTGGCTATTGCCCTCTATGCTGTTTTACCTGGATAAAATGGGTGACTTGGGCAGGCTCCTGGACCTCAGGGTGACTTTAGTTACTCTAATCGGGCTATCAATGCTGTTTCATGGAAGAAATCTTAAAGTCTAATGGGGCTACCAAGCCTGGGAGAAATAGCAGTGTCTGTAGTTGTCTTTTTTTTTTAAGCTTTTTTTTTTTTTCTTTTTAGTAGTAAGTCCTGTGCATCCCATGTGTGCCTTACCAGGATAATGTGAGATCGCTTTGACAGCCTCTTCTAAGGCTGCAGAACACCTCTCATTTGTTTAGAGAACAGGTTAAGGGTAAACTCTATTGAACCTGTGGTCTCATTTATCCATCCATCCATCCACCCACCCACAAATCCATCCATCTGCCCATTCAACCATCTATCTATCTGTGCATGCATCCATCCATTCAACAGTGTCTACTGAGCACCTAATATGTACCACGCTCTGTTCTAGGCTCTGGGGAAAACAGACAAAACAAGAACATAACAGATGATTCCTGCCCTGATGGTACTTCCATTCTAATAGAGGAAGTCAGACAAAAAAAAAAAAAAAGATAAATACTGAGATGGCGTTCCATTCTTTGGCAAGAGAACAGGGAGCACGGGGCAGGGGAGGGGTGGAGTGTACAATTTTAAATAGAGGGATCAGGGCAGGTCACATTGACCCACTGACATTACCCTAGCCCTGGGTCTGCCTCATTGAGAAGGTGGTATTTGAATAAAGAACTGAAGGAGATAAGAGACTGAGCCAAATGGGTACTGGGCAAATAGCCTTCCAGACAGAGGGAACAGCCAGTGCCAAGGCTCTGACATGGGAGAATGCCTGACTGGCCGAGGAACAGCAAGGAGGTCCTGTGGCTGGAAAAGAGTGAGCAAAGGAACAGTGGCAGGAGTTAGGGTGAGAGACACTTGGAATCCAGGGTCTATGGAAATAAATGAGTAAACTTGGCATTTCTGGGTTTTCTGCAAGGGAAAAGCTGGTCTGTTTGCCTTGGTCTTGTCTTCCCCTGGCATGCCTTCCCATCCCTCAGTCCTGTTCTAAAGATGTTTCCCAGGACCACAGCACCTAAGGGCCCACGTGGAGAAGGGTGTGAGATGGAGAACATGTGATCCAGCGTCTCCAGGGCCCCAAAGCCCCTCCCTCCTGCCAAGATTCTCTCTAAGGCCTGGGGAAACTGAGGTTCAAGGGCACCTCCTGCTGCTTCTCTGGTATGAAGCTGTCCAGGTTCTTCCTATTTCGCTGGGGCAGGAAGCTTACCATCTCCCACCTCCCTCTGTGCAGGGTTTTCTCCCATCCCTGTGCACACAGGTGAGAGGTAAACAGCAAATGGCCAGAGAAAGGCCCCTGACAGGCACTGCTGGGCTGATTCTTGTTGGGGAATGAGTTTCTAATGAAGCTTTGAAACCAGCAGAGGTTTCTGATGCCCTCTCTGTTGCTCCTGAGAGACGACCGCAGTGCGTGCGAGGTTTCTGGTCAGCAGTTGGAGAGTGACAAGGTAAAAAAAAAAGACTGTCCTTGTCCTCTGGAGGGGTGAGGGGGTACCCCTTTGTACTCCACACCCATAATCCAGTGCAGAAGTTATTCTGTTATTCCGTCACACTCACCCCTTCAGCAAAAGGGTCACAGTCATGTCACACTGAGCTGTCAGCCTTCCAGGAATCTAAAGAAGGGACAGAGAGCCCAGGGGGCCTCAGAAGGGAGCACAGAAGAGGCAGCAGTGTCCCCAGCTCAGTGTCCCACAGCTGGAGACCAGTGGGCTTCTCGGTTTCAGACAAAACCTGTCTTTGGCCCTGGGGCTCTGGATCCGTCCTCTGTGGCTGCCCCTGGGCTGAGCTGCCCCCTGGACGGATGTGCTGGAAAGGGATAGCCAGGTACGAGTTTGGGGAAGCTGAGAGCTCTGGTCTGTTTTCTTCTCCCTGCGTGTGAGGATTGAGCGACAAGTTGACAGTTCTCATAATAGCACCGGCAGTTGCATTTTTCATTTGTCCTGGGCCCTCCTGCTCATCTGCCGTTCCTCTGGGGGTGCCTGACTCCTCTCCTCCCCTCTCCCCCAATCCAGCCCCACAGCATGTTCCAGAACAACCCCCACCGTGTGCATGGTGAAGTGGCCTTCTTCCCTGTTGTTTTTCTAGTGAGCCTTTTCTTCTCCCCTGAAGTCACACTGACATTCGAGAACATACCGGCTGCCCTCAGGGTTACCATGGAAACCGAGCATTCTTCTCTCCTCCCTCCTCTCTGTTTACCTTGGTCAGGGACTGCGGCAAAAACCAGCCAGTCGCTGAGGAAGGGAGGGCAGTGGGAGGGGGAGAGGGAGGAAGGAAAGCCAGCCGCTCTAAACCAGATCATTCCGGTTCAGAGTGGCTCTCCCCCCCTCCATCCTGAGAGCCTCTCAAGCTAGGCGTGGTGGGCTGCAGAGAAAGGCTCTGGCCAGCCCCCCTTCCCACACCAGCCTCCCCCTTCCTCCCTGCCAATGCAGGGTGTGAGCAAAGCCTTTGTGGTGCTGCCCCAGGTTGCCGGGCCTCTGATCGGGAATTGGGCAGTCGTTCACTACACAAGGGAGCTCTGCTGAGGGTGGGGAGTGATGGGAGCTGAAATCCAGCCCTGCTCTGTGCCCGGGCCCAAGGCGCCCTCACCCTGCCTGGACCACCGAGTCCTAACAGAGAGGCCTGCTTCTCTTGCGCCCTCCCTGCGGCAGCCAGAGGGATCGCTTTGCGTTCTCTCTGGCTTCCAGCTCTCCCCAGGGCCCTTAGAATAAAAGCCAAACTGTCTGCCAGCTCTTCGTGATCTGGTAGGCCTGCCTCTCCGGCCCGGTCGCCAGGCTGCTTCCCTCGGGCTCGCCTTGCTCCTGCCACATGGCTCCTTTCCCTTCCAGACCACGCCAGGAGTTTTTGGAAGGCTCTGGTCCCTGATGTAATCACATTCGCCCTCGTGTGCCTTCTAGCTCCTCGTGTACATTCACTGGGTCCTCAGAAAGGCTTTCCCTAGCTCGTCTTGGGTAAAGCAGCTCCTAGCTACTCCGGTCTCCTTCCCGGTGAGTTGGCTCCGCTGCTCGCCATCAGACGGAAGCTTCCTGAAGGCAGGGCCGTAACCTGCCGCGTCCCCAGCACCCGCCGCGGCGCTGGGGCGTACCAGCTGCTCAGTTACTGACTGGCCCCGAGGGCTGAGCGCCAGCCCCGGGATTGCCGGCCGGCCCCCCACTTCTTCTCCGGGACAGGCGCAGCCCCGAGGGGGGTCGGCAACCCGGGAGCCGGGCGCAGTCGCCCCCTCCTGGCGGAGCTCCGTCGGCCCCCGCTCCCCGCTAGGGGGAGGCAGAGAAGCCGCCCGGCCGGCTGCACGCGACACCTGGATGCAAGCACCAGGCCATCTTGCTGCAGTCGAACAAACTCGACCCTGCCCGCCCAGCCGTGTGTGCGCAGCGGGCGTCTCGCCCGGGCCCTATGAGGCCAACGGCGGGGCGGAGGGCAGAGCGCGGTGGGGTGCTCTCGGAGGGGAGACGACGCTTCGGAGACGCTGCATCTGCAGCTGTAGCCCCAGCGCTTCCCCCACCCCAACCTGTCATATGCTCCCAGCGTGGCCTTCCAGCCCAATTCTAGGACTTCACAGCCCTAACCTCGCACCCCGGGGGGTCCAGAGCAGATGCGGTTCTCCAGATGCCCGTGGAGCTCTTCTGTCTCTTCTGTCGTTAACGGCTGGCAGGCTGCAGTCAGGCCCCTTCCGAAGGGCGATGCGAGCGAAACCTCTCAAAACTGCCCACAGGGCCATCTTTCTGTGAGCTTTGCAGATCTGGGTAACCACCTTGGCAAACCACTAGACTTGGCTTGTCTTGGCCTATCAACCTGTGAGATGGGGGTAAGACCTCCAGGCTTACACTCTTTTTCCACCAAGGTCTGCTAAAGAGAAAATGAACCATGCTTGGCTGACATACGGGGAGGCAGAAGCTGGCCTCTGCAGTTATGGGGAGCTCGAGCAGGGCTGGAGTTCCAGTCCTGATGCGCCAGTGCAACTGTTAGGTACCTGGCACTCTGAGCAACCTCCAAGACTGGCATTCTTATGGGTTGCATCTCTGTGGGTGGCAAGTCTGGCCTCCTACTTGCAAGGGAGTCTGGGCAGTGCATGGGGGAGCAAGGGGCAGATGCTGTCATTCCGAACCATGATCTGATCCTAGCTATTTTGGCTCACACTCTATCTTTTCCTCCAGGGTGAGGCTTAGGAAATAAATAAGATCCCAGATGCCTAGATGTATTCCTTTGCAGTTGGTAGAGCAAGTAAGTTAGTTCCCTTATGGTGGGTAAGGGAGATTTTGAAAATGCCCTTGGACAGTCACGGGGACAGCCACCTCATTTATAATAGCCAGGCAGCTTTAGGTAGAAGGTTCAAGAAGGATGAACTGACCAGTCCTTCTAAGGTGACACAGAGTGAATGACAGCTGCTCCCTCTACTTTTCACAAGTGCCATCTGCAATACTGCTCTAGAGCTCCTGAAATAATAAGTGGCCAGAGCCCCCACCCATCTCTGTCCTTCTCCTTAGCCCTGGGTGTGGGCCTGGCGGGTGACTGCTGTCCCTGACTGAGCAGGGCTTGGCACCGTCCTTCCTATGTGAGCTGCTGAGGCCTTCCGGTTGAGCTGACTGCTGGAGAGGACCTTGGACCACTTTGTACTTGAGAATCTGAGAAAAGTGTCTCACTTGTGCATTTGTGAATTTGAGGCCAGGCCTGAGGCCTATGCGTGATGGTTAGATTTGTGGGGTCTGCTTTGTACGTCACTAAAAAACCCTCTATACCTCCCCTCACCTCTCAGTGGAGTTTATAAAATAAAAGCTTCTGCCCTAGAATAATTTTCTTACTTGATTTTATGAACGGACTGGATAGTGAGGAATAGACTCTGGGTGACAGGATAAAACCACACTTAAACTTTGAGAGACTGTGTATTTTTTAAAACTTCCCTCTCTCTCTATTCTGTTTCCTCTATTAGCTTCCAATACTGGCTTTTAAATCGCAGATTCCTAAATACCAGTCAGGCTACAGCTGAATCAATGAAGAACTTAAAAATACTAATCTAATACTCCAGCTCCACCCTTTGAATCACCCAATCATTCACAACTTGACTTGTTCAGAAGGGACCCAGATTACAGTATCCTGAAGAGGAGCTAAATTGAAAGAGCCATAAGAGGGTATGCTTTATAAAGGAAGAAAAGGGGGCAAAAAAAAAAAAAAAACAAATAAAACCAAGGGACATACTTAAAAAAACACAGCAGCCCCTGCTGCAGCCCTTCTCATCTCCCTACCCGTCTCACTACTGTTAGCTACTGAGGCCGAGTTTTTTTTTTTTTTTTGGATACCTTCCTTTACATCTCTAATTAATATGCTTTCCTGATTATTGCTTCAATTTGAGACGTTCTATGTATTACCTGCCTGCTATGGAAGATGAGGATTTAGTTCACATCAATCTACCTCTCCTGCCTCATCTTCTTATATTTAGCTTCTTTATTGGTTAACTCTGTGATTTTTAAGTAAATTCTTTATTTCTTGTTCCATCAACTGTAGAGAGCAATAATAATAAATACCCAATAACGCTTACGACATGCCAGGCATTGTTCCAAGCACTTTACACATATCTACTCATTTAAGCCACATAATAATGTCAAGAGACTGGTTACTATTATTAGCCCCATTGTAGGGAAAAGAACACTGTGGACATTTTACTATTCGTGGTTCTCCATGAGGGAGGTAAACGTGGCTGGCTAGTCTGTCTTCTTTACACTGAGTTCTGACAGAACAAGGATTGGGGAGCGTTCGTTCATTCAGGCCTTTGCTCTATTTCCCTGCTGGGCAATTAAGAGTGACAATAAACAACTAAGGTAGTGAAGTCTCTAGGTGATCTCAGCCAGCACCAGGCAGTTAGCTTAGATGCAGGGCTTGGATTCCCATATGCTGTAAACCAGCTAAATAGGAATAAACTGAGTAGTTTGTTAAATAACTCACCTACTGAAACAGGATCTTTGGGATCTGGGCCCAGGAATCTGTATTTTTAAGGAGCATGGTTGATGCCTCATGGTTTGGAAACCAGTTGGGTCACAGGTGGGCTTGTGCTCAGTAGCCAGTGGCTACCACATATTGGACAGCGAAATTACAGAACATTTCCGTTACTGCGGAAAACTCTATGGCGTTTTATCAATGTCCTGGGTGGTTTTATCAATGTCCTCTCCCTTCAAACAATTACCACAGGAGAATAACTGGAAGAGAGCGTGGTTCTACTGTTGTAATAGCTTAGTATTAGCATTTGAACAAACTCGTCTCATACATGAACTGAAAGAACAAAACCACCCAAACCTACTAAGGCACTGAAACCCCTCCCCCCAGCTAAGATGGGCCGTAAGACCCAAATCAGATACAAAGCTCTGGCTGGTCTAAAGTCTTAAAGGTGTAGGATCCATTCCCTTTTCCTGGTAAGTCTGAGGAGAGTATACTTTAAAAGAGATAAGAGAAATAAACCAAAGGAAATAAAACCACTCTGCATCATAAATGTAGTAACTGTACAGTGGGGCTGAGAAGCTTTATAAATTAAATAGGAATTGTATCTTTGCCTCCTTGTAGATTTATCTTATAATACCTAAGATGATTTTTCCTTGGAAGATGTATTTGATCCAATAGTTTGTTAATGGAAACAATTAAAAATAAGAGTGCATGTGTGCATTTCTGGACGGGAGACCTTAAAAATGACCAGACTTGGAGTGTCCCTACCTATTACAGACTTCAGAGACTGGGAAAAAAGTACGGCTGGGAGAAGGGATTCTACTAGAGGGTGAAGTGACACAAAGCAGAGGTTTTGGAGAAGGAAGCATCTGGAAGACCAAGGCCAGAACTAGGAGCTGTGGTTTTATCCCCAAAGGGCCCCTGTGAAGGGCTTGGCTCCTCCTGGGGCTTTTCCCTTGAATCATGAGAGTTGTGACTGTGTATGAAAAGGTTCACATTTTCCCTTTGAATTCCTTGTAGCTCCTCCAACCCTTCAGAAAAGCACTGATACATTCATAGAAACTCGTCTAGTGGTAGTCTGGGGAATACGTGAGATGGGGCAGTAAAGGGGAGTGTGGCCTACACCACAGTCACGCCTTTGCTGAGGTCCTGGAGCGAGCAGCGTTCTGCTGAGGGGGCTATTGTGTGTCCCGGAGTTCCAGACAGTAAGCCGAGAGGAGGAGTGAAGGCGGATGACCCACAGATGGTACAGAGAAGAGTTGACCCTGCTGGGTGGTGGAGGTGGGTGGGACTGACGGTTAGGTCATATAGGTGCGCTCACATATACACAAATTACCATCAGACAATCAAGGTGGCCTTGAACCAAATAGATCTGGATCAGATTTATTGATTGGATTGTTTTAGAAAACCAACAACAAAACACTGACAAGGTACATAAATACAGATTGGACATTTTAGGGTAAATTCACTATATTTCCTACCTGCTTGTAGGAAACCAGGTAAGGTGGAAAAGCTGTCCTGATCACACGGCATGCACACCAGACTGCAAAAGGACTTCCACACTACTTAACAGGACTGTGGCGATAGCTTTATAGTAAGGCAAGCATCGTGTGTGGCCTTCGCGCACCCTGCGCGGAGCCCAGGCCCGCCCTCAAAGACTGCGCGTGAGAGAGGTTTCCCTTTCTTGCTTAGGTTCTTCCAGTAAAATCCTCATCGGCAGGGGCCTTTACAGGGAGAGGCCTGGCGCTGTCCCTGCTCAGACTATGTACAGGAAGTAGCTTTAGAGAAAGCCCACCAGTGTGTTTCTGATGCCTCCTTTGTAGTTTAAATGTGCAACTAGTACAACAGCAATTACTAAGCTTGGTGAAACTGCCTCTGACTCACCCTGTACACTGACTAAGCAGGGCCTTTACAAATCTTCTAAAAAGTGGAAAAAAAAAAGACATGGAAAGTAGACTAAAAAGATGGCACCACTTCTGAAGCACAACTAAGAACCTCTCTTCGAAACACCAGACTGGGGAAGAGGTCACTTTCCGCCAAATCTAAAGACCGTAGAGGGGGAACACCACTTCCGGGCAAGATCCCGTGGTGATGCATGACACACAGGGAGGTTAGGGACTCCAGGGAGCCTCCCTCAGGCCCTGCCAGCATTCCGGAGTCCCAGGCTATTTGGGAACAAAGCAATTCAAGCTAGCGGTGATTAGTTTTGGGAGCTTATGATCATGAGACCATAAGCCCGCATCCATCCTGGAGTTCAATGCCAGAACAATGAAGAATAAGGAAAATGGCTTTTTGTGCTACATCAGAGTGCTGGCAGGTAGGCAATTCTGTGACCTGTGCCACTTTCTAAACATCTGTAAGACCACCTGAAAACAAAGTGGTTTTACAGAATTAAGACCAACGTAGTCTTAGAGGATAATTCAACCTTTCCTACATGCCAAGCTATATGGCTGGAAAAGGCATCTCCAAAGGATAAAATGAGGCTTCTGCAAGAACAGCAAGTATCTGTCAAAAGCCAAAGAAATGTGTTCAAATGATGGGCTTCCCTCTGCATCCTACTCTGCTTTTTCTTCCCACGAGTGCTAAGAGTTCTTTGGTGGTTAGAAGACAGACAGCCTAGAACTCAGGGCAGGAAATTACGCCAAAGCAGAGGAGTGAAGAGTAACATCTAAACTCAAGATTACCACCCCTGGGTCCTAATTTAAGCATTCAACAGCTGTCAGCAGGTTGACCAGTTACAGCTAACCGGGCTGCTTATACATCTGCTGGTTTCTAGCCCCCGTGATCCTTCCTTTTCCGTTTCTAATTGCTCATTAGACCCACTCCATTAAAAAGGAGGTGCTTGTGGGAAACGGGTAGGGAGGAAGAACTAAATATAAATCAATTGTTTGACAGAAAATTGAAACACTGATTATCTATGGATTTCAATTATCTGTGCTTTACTCTTGCTATTCTGGGTAACCAAAGGTCACTGTTAATATACCTTCTTAGAAATGTTAATGTTCATTATTATATTTTTTAAATCTAGCTATGTAATAGACATGAAGAGTTTAGAGCAAGTTTTTACATGTCACTAGGGCCCTGAAAAAAGGAGATTCTGCCAGTGGAAAAAGGTTCAGCTTGGCCCCTGAATAATAGTTAAAATTTCACTCTATTCTATATTGGTTTATAGATTTTCCAGGATGTGGAAAACACTTTATTAAATGAAGAAAGCATGATTTTCTTTATTTAATAAAGTATGACATTCACAGATAAATTAGTATATACATGGGAGAACTGACAGTATTAAATATAAGGTTTTAATTCTCCATTTAGGAAACTCTCACAGATAGACTTCCTTGTTCCTGGGCAAAGAAATGTAGAAGGATATGCAGACATGAGATAGTACGAAGATGACGGGAAAGTCTCAACTCTAAGAAACCCAAGGAACAAGAAGTGGAGCAAGAAAACACGGACTTGAAAATCCAGCTCTACCAAGAGTTGGCTTAATTCAGCCAATCACATCTCAAATTCTTGATATAGTTTGTCTCTAATGAGCTGGCTTCCCCAAGACAGATACAAAAAAGTAGTCTACCTGTTTTATAGTCACACCCTATATATAATCTGTATATATCCATATGTGTTTCTATATATTGCACTTAAATTTACAGGACTGCAGTAAGATGGCTGGGAGTACCTCAAAGAGGCAAAGAAGCAGCAGGCATAAACTTTCCTAAATCAAGTAACAGTGTCAGGAATTCAGTTAAAGTTCAAGAATAACTTTAAAAGCTGGTTATAGATACTAAAATGCCTGGTGACCCCTTGTGAAAAATCCTAGTCATCTACATTTAAGTCATCATACATACAGTCTCATTTGGCATCCAGAACATGTGCATAATGTGTAGTTCTAAGCACTCACAGCTGGTCACACTACATCATCTTCACTAGTGTTATATGAAGAAGACACTTCAGACTTGCGTGTGAAAACGTCACACACAAGGTCTTGGATGTCAGGCCTCCAAAGTCTACCTCAAAGATGATCACCCTCAGAAGGCTTTAAAAAGGATGCTAGTGAGTGCAGACTGAACCAGTTCTCTTGTGTCACAGAGCTAGATACCTGCTTATATCCCAAGAACCACGGAAGAAGAAGCGCGGAGGCTGAGCATTCAGTCTTTGGTCCCTGTGTAAGTCCAAGATGAAAATCCTTTCACCACCCCCGACAGCATGACTTGTTCAATTCTGGGTATACTTCCCCCAGTAATCCAGAGACCAGGCTGGAATCACGCAGCAAAGCTTTGTTTCGAACTAACAGGGCTGCTCTTCGAACTAACGCTGACTTGCTCTGGAGAGAGGTCCTCACCGGAGCAAGCCTGCCAGTGGGTAGTGAAGAGTAAATGTCAGATGGACCAGGCATGGCCAGATGGGGTGGGACCTCTAGAGGAGTTGCTCCTTTTCCTCCTCTCCTCCAAACCCCTCACTCTCCCCGCAGAGACCCAGACTCACAGATGAGTGGTTATTATAAGACCTGACTGAACACAACTCCACAAACTCAGCCCGACATGGATGGGATGTTATGATGAGGCCTGGAAGTTAGGGGTCCGAGTCTAGAGGCCACAGTTTTCTCTTCCCAGAACTAAGCACTGGATGGTAACTTTTTTAGCATAACTCAAAGGTGATTTTAAATCCCCACATGAGAAAAAGGAGAATAACTTTAAAAGCTAAGTGAAAAAGAGGCACTTAAAGGAAAAATGTGTCCTAAATCTCCCATCAGAGTCGCCTGTTGTGAGGGGACCAATGGGACGATCAGCACTGTGTCCTCTTGGATGCCTTTAGCACCTTCTGCACAGCTAAGGCCTTCCAAATGCTCAGGTCTCAGTGACTTGCTGACCTACTCTAGCAGCCTGAAGGCAAAGCAAGTGACGATTTAGGCATTTCTCTTTTAGAACTGAAAAACAACACAAAACAAACCAGAACTAAAATTTCACGCCAAACAACGAATGATCCTCAGTTTTGTTCCTTCCTCATGCTAATTTTTTAAATGATACTTAGTTCTTCAGGAAGGAGGACCTGTAACTTTTCCCCCAAAACCTTTTAATCCATTTACTACACAGTTACAGCACCATGCACACTGAAGCAGACAGAGAAAGAGGCAATAAGCTAAGAGAAAAATCAAGGGCCAATTGGCTTTCTAGAGATAAAACCTGTCACCTAAGAAAATGGCAGGTATGTGGCCCAGAGTTAGAAAAGAAACAAGCTCTGAAAGGAAACGGTCAGCGTGACAGGCACAGCTCACACACGGCCCAGAGCAGAAGCCTTCCCTGCCCTGCTCCTCTCAGGCCTCTCAGGGGCTTATGTTTAAGTCCCATGGCATTTGTGCCATGTACTTAGGGTCTACAGTCCCCATGAAGAAGTAAGAAGTCAAAGAGATACTTGAAACCACTAACAGGCATGGGAGAATTTCAAAACTGCTCAGAACAAAGGACTCTGACCACCAAAAGTTTCTTGATTTGAAACGCTCTTGGTGTCATAATTTCTAAGAGCAACAATAAATTGCACAACTACGACACGCACATACGTCTTTTGACAAGCCAATTCTAACCACTGCTGGCACCATAAGGATGAGAAAAGAAATCTCTAATTAAGAGTTGCTGAGCTGCTTAACTTTTCTGACTGAAGTCAAAAATTGGTTTGTGTATCTATGCAGCAAGACGTCAATCACTGCTGCCATTAGATCCAGCGACTCGATTAGGTGTGTCTTTGAACACAGTTAAGTTAAACGTCTAGCTTTACATATAACCTGCAGGGTTCTCAAGGTTAGCCTTCTTGTCCTATCCCCAAACATCTTGTTGTTGGTGTGGGACTGAAACTTTTGTTTTTAATTTGGTTTTTGTTTCCATGGATGTAATTTATAGAGCACTGGCTGACATGGTCATATGTTAAGTTCTTTTAAAAAATTCTTTATCTTGATCCATGACATTAGGGTGCTTTCAGACTTTCCCTCAACTCCATTGAGGAAGAGGGAGTATGTGAGCATGTGTGTGGGATGGGGTGGGGCGGGTGGGAGAGAAGCAGAAAAAGAAGCACAAGGGAAAGTGAGATTCCATAAACTTAAAACCAGAGTACAGAAAGGCATCTGATGTATTTTCTGAATAAGGCCTTGAGCAGGGTAACCAATCCTCTCTGTGGCACATTCTACACTGCCCATAAATAAAGGAGTCTCTTTAAATTAACATTTCCAGTATCAATGAACAGTCTAGAAATCCTCATTTCAAACGCTCGATGAGTCCCTGTGTAAGTCCAAGGTGCAGAAGCTGTGTTCGGGAGAGGTTGGCTAGGTTAGGGAAGGCCGCGAGCAGCTTCTCCCACGCCAGTTCCAGCAGGCTAGGTACCACCAGCCAGATCTTAAACAGTGACCCAGTCCGTTTGTTTTCATGGATGTTCACCACTCCTCCGTGAATGTACATGCAACCAGCCTATGGACAAATGGCAGTCAAAGAGGATAAATTCAAATGGCTGAAGATTCGGCAAAAAATCCACAGTATGCTGAACTGAGATGAGGTGAGACAAAAAATTTCTCACCAATCCCAGCACAGTACCTGGATTAAGACTGGTTTAAATAACTAGAAATGTTTTCTTATTTCAACAACTTCAACAAACATTAGACTATTAAATTAAGTATCCATTGTGCCTCAAACTAGGAATACAGACATGAAAATCAAGGTCTTTGCATTCCAAAAACTAGCAGGACCTTCAATGATGTATCATCATGGGGTAGAACTGTTCTGCCACCCCAGGAAAGCTCCCTGGCACTGCCGTTCAGGCATGAATGCCACACACAGCATTTCTTTTTACATTTATGCTTATAAACTTGTATATGTTCTTTCTCTTCTTTTCATAAAAACTAGCTTAGGAAGAAAGTTTTAAAACACATTCTTAATCCAAGGTTTGCTAATATCAGAATCTTTTTTTCTTCTAATGTCTCTAAAAAGATCTCCTTTATCATCTGCAACTACATAAGGAAGATAGGAAAATAAGAACTTACTGGTGTAACAGCTGCACAGTGAAAATAAACAGGCTCTGGCATGGTAGCCGGGAGCTTTACCCATTGAAAAGTCTGCAGATTCAACTTCCAGATATCTCCCAGGATCACTTCTCCATTGTAGCCCCCACAAATAAACACATCTATCAAAAGAAAAGAAAGTCAAGTTCACATGAAGGAAATGAGCCATGGCTGCAGCACGTGTCGCAGATCACATTGCTAGTTGACCTGGGACCAGTCATTTCCCCATGCCACAGAGGACTTCAGCTGGGTAGGCCTCTCTTGCTGCCATCTTGTCCCTCAGTAGAGTTTGGACACTATTTGCTAGGAGTAAGAACACAAGCCTCTAAGGAGGCTCTACGTCCAGGTTCTCAAATTCAAACCCCTATAGTTGCCAGGCACAGAGAGTGAATGATTGAGAAGGTCCAGGAAAAGAAACAAATGGGAGGTCCAGGGAACAATCAGCAGTGCACGGGCTGAGAAGGGGAAGAAGGCCACACAGCCCTGGCTGATCGAAGCCACACAGGACTTAAGGTCAGCAACTACCAGACCTTGCAATTTTTAAAGAGAGGCTGGAAATCTGGATTTCTCTAAAAATGAAACATTTTGATTTTTAAATGTTAGCCGCTAATTCAAAAATTTTTAACATGCATATGAGCTCAAAAAAACACATCTGCAGGCCACCAGTTTACAAACTTGTCTTTTAAATAACGTCCTGGAAAGCACAGACATTTATCTGCCCACAGAGACAAATGTTCTCTATGTAAGACACTTCACCTGAGAAGAAACATTCACTGCAACGTTCAGCCTTGGGGCACGAAAGACACTCTTCCAAGCTTTCTTCAGCCCAAAAAGGACAGCCTGAAGACCCATTTGATCTGTATGGCTATTTTTGTCAGAAATAAAACCTTTCCAAAATCAAAGGTGGTTGTTTTTTTTTTTTTTAATCAATTAGTTATAACTAATTAGAAAACTTGCAACAAAAGCTATGTGGATCTTCAAATTAAATGCCCAGAACTAAGGCTAAATTCCATTAGTATGGTGCCTGGCCTCAAAGAATCAAATGACTAGATAGAGGTCTTAATTCAGGTCTAGATCAAGTTCAAGTCAATACTTAATTAAACCATAAAATACACTGGAAACCTTTTTGGCTAGGATTCAAAAAAAGTGCTGCTCCATTCTTAGAGAGGCAAAGCTGAACAATGAATGCCACTATCTATAAATCTTATCCAAAAAGTAGAAGCATAATAAAAAGAACCTCTGTACTAGAAACGGCGGCATAATCCTAGTAAAATCTGAACTAAGCTGCTGAAAGGATACAGGCTATCAAACTCATTTATACACAACTTCCTCCCAGAAAAAAAATGTAAGGTACTATATCAAACTATAAAATAAACTGTAAATTAAGAGACATAAAAGTTACCCAAAGAGGAGCCATTTATCACACTTAGATAAAGTAGCTGCAGCTGCTTTCTGAAGCCATACAAGTGCCTTTGTTGTAATATGGCCAAACAAAGAGCTAAGAGTTCCATTTGGTATCAGACAGAGAACAGAATAAACTATAAAATAACACGCTGAAGGAGTCAGTACGGTTTTAGTGGTCATAGTACAATGTCCACTGAGGTCTCTATTTTATGTCAAGATTATCAGTATTCGCCACCATAACCACAAACAACTGTGGAGGTGAGGTGCTGAAAGATCAGGTGGTACAAGGCAAGCTTGTTTATCGCCGATTTTTGAGTTCTCTCCTAACCAAGGGAACTCAAACACCATACTAGTTTACTTTATGGAAACTGCTGGAAGAAGCATAACTTTATGAATTTCCCTTTAAGTTTAAACTCCTAGAAATAAACTCTTCCCAAAGTTATGTCTCTTTTAAAGAGCTATTATTAAGAAATAAGACATCCTCGGCATATAACTTCCAAAAATGAAGCAAGAAAGTTATTTAGAATCCTTACCATTTTTTATTTGAACACAGCTGTGACATCTTCGGGCTGCAGGAAAACCTGCCAAACACATAAACACAAAAATTTCATTATTCACAGACAGACTGAAAATAACATTAAAGTGACATAGCAAAGACATACTATGAGTAACTCACTTAAAACAGTCCCTTTGTTGCATTAAGCAAACACTGAATAGTCCTTCCAATCCTCCCTTATTTTGCACTAGCATAAAGCCAGCACAAGCCGTATCCTAATGGTACAACGTTCATTAAGGTGGCAGAGAAACAAAGTGGGGTGGGGAAGGCAGAGGTTACTGCTGACTTACCCAAGTCCCACTAAGAAACAGGCAGATCTTGATTTCAGTGCCTACTTTTTACTCCACCCATATTTCCCCACATCCACAGAATTATGCAATTCCCATTAAAAGTCTCTGCTCAATTGCTGAGGAAGAATAGTAATTGGACTAAGGAATAAAAGTAATTTCTAATACCAGTTCAAAAGATATTTTACTTGTTATATAATGCTATAAAATTAATTTTTCCCTTCCAAAACAAGTATAAAATACATTTGTTAAAGATAAATGGATCGATATAAATTTACCTATTTTTTCATGGGGTTTTGTTGCAATTTCCTCCCATGCATTTGTTTCAAGGTTGTATGCATGGATCTTAGAGAGAGAAAAAAAAGAAGATACACACAAATAATGTTAGCTGGCCAGAAAACTATATTTTTAACAACAGCCTGTACAAATATATATTCTTTGTTTTAAAGTCTTCTTTTCCTTTGCTTTTCTGTGATCTTTGCTAATTCTAACAGAAAAAGGCAAGTGTTGGTCAGAAAACATGGGCATGCAGTTTTGACAAAACCTGAAAAACCCGCTGAGGTTCCAGAGCAGACCAGGAGCTGCGAAGCCCCTTCTATCTTCCCCCGGACTGTGCATGTGGAGATGCCACAGGGGTGGATGAATAAGGGCCCCTCTGAGCCCAGCTTCCTGAAGTTAGTGATGTGTAGCTCTACAAATGCCTATCCTTTTGAGATACACAACACTGATGAGAGGGATGTGACATTTTGAGAATCCTTGTTCCAATTCGAATTAGTTTCTCCATTCAAGCTACTATAGCTTTCTTTTGGTCACTTTCCTCATCCAGAGAAAGGGGATAATTTTTATAAAGTATTTTCGGTGTGTAACAAAGCAGCTGTCAACTGGAGAGTGTACCAGGGGCACAGAGTTCAGCCTTATATTATACAGAGCATTTAACATACAACAGGTGCCAATGAAAAACCTTTTCAAAAATTAAACTATATACAGTAACAGAATTATCTTGCTTCTCTCTATTCTCGCTCTCTCTTTTTAAAATATACCTTGTTTAAAGAATAAGCTGTCCAGGAAGTACCACCTCCTAAGATGTAAATCCTCTGCCCATCATGTGCAATTTCATGTCTGTATCTGAAATACACAATAAAATACATTTATAATTAAGTGAAACATTATCTACCTAAGATTTAGCCACAAGGCTTTTTACTGTATCATTATTATAATAAATTATCAAAAATAACCTAAATGTTTAATAATAGTGAATTGGTTAAATTATAGAATATACATTAAATGGATTATATGCAACCACTGAGAATGCAGGCACAGAGAATGATTAATATATTGAGAACATGGCTTCACGTCATTAACTGAAAGAAAAAATTGTTCTATAAAAGCAGACAGGCTACAGCCCCATTAAAAAGGTACAGTTTCACAAACACGTGAAAAAAATGACCATAAGATTACATCCGAAATTTTAACCCTGGTTATTGCTGAGTTTAAATTTTGTTTATTTTCCTCATTTTGCTTATTTGTATTTTCTAGATTTGCTATAATCTTTTTGTGATAACTCTGTTATAAGGGGGGAAGTTAATAGAGATTTAAAAAGTGATCTGCCTACATTTAATTAGAAATCCTAGACTGTGGGCGTTCAAATTAAGATACTTATTTAACAGATACAAAGATATCAGAAAAATTATTCTGCATAGAACTGTGAATACAATGTAAAACGCCTACCAGAACTTTTATCCAAGCAGTCTAGCTACAAGCTGGAACAATTTATAATATGTCCATAAAATGATTCAAAGAAGGCAACCATGTGAAAATGCTTTGAAAACTTAATCTATTTCCTCCTTTCCCTGAAGGCCCTGCTGCTGATAAAATATATTACAACAAAATTATTCCAGTAACAGTGCATCTCCCTAGTACCCTCATGGTAGTTCTGCAATAGTCAGCCCACATACCACAATAAAGATAAATTCTTCCTTAGCACTTACATGCCATTTTGTTTAAAGGCAAAGAAGAGATACTGATGAGTCTAAACAGAATGAATAAAAAATTGTTTACTACCTTTGCTTTTAAACTAGAGGACAAAAGATGTCTTTAAGTTTTCCAGTGAGTTTAATTCTAAGAAGAGGGAACTGCTGTTAGGAAAGATCTAGAACTGCTACTAGAAGACAACTACAGAGAATCATGATATTTGGTTATTTAATAGAGCATTTATAAGGAAGGACTCACCCACCATGCTCCCTCCCTCCCTCTTTCCTTCCGTCCGTCCATTCATGCATCTACCCAATCAACATTCACTGAGGACCACTATGGGCACAGCACTGAGCCCTGTACTGGAGATGCAGCTGTGAGCAAATGAGGCAAAGAATCCTAATATGCAAGTTAAAAAGGGAAATCAAAAAATAACTAGAAAGTAATTGTTTTGCCTGTAATGTGAAATTTCATTACGATTGTTACCATTGGTTTTCTCTTCAAAGTGTTACTATCTTCCTATTATACGATAACTGAAGTATGAGAAGAATAACACGAAAAAAACTTTATAGTTCAGAGGAAAAAAATCATTCCCTTATCATGATGATGATAAACTGGAATCTAACAGGCAGTCAGCTATTTTAACTGGGCCAAAGAGTTTTCTTCAAACCATATTACCAATGAAAAAAGTCAATCATAGTAAGAAAGAATAAATACGCTTTACTCCTAAAACCTCACCTCTCTTCTGGTAGATCACAGGACAGGTTGTTTGGTTTCAGTTGTGTCCACTCTCTGGTATTAAGATCTAATTTGTGCAGGTCTGTGCTGTAGATATAGCCAGTTGTCCCTCCAAAGACATAAAGGGAGCCATTGATAATGGCCATGGCCTGGATAATGAAGAAAGGTGAACAGGACTGACTCATTAACACTTGATTAAAGACCATAAACTTATTAGATACCCAAAATCAGGTTTTATGAAATTTTCCAGTTTTTTTTTTAACCTTCTAAAACACCATACCCTTAAATGACTAAAGATTTTAGAGAACACAGAAACTGTTTTTAGAAAGGTAAACCTTTGCTTGACTGGAAAGCAAGCTCTAACTAGACAGGCAAGGGGTTTGGGTCCATAGGGGTCCTGGCCAACGGCAGAATTTATAGATCATGGACATGAGCATTCCCACTGAAAGCTCCTTCTCTTCTATGCAGTCTGAAGAAAAATGCTCTCAGGAAGAAGAAGCAGACATGAAAATAAGCCAATGGAATCCCTCGGGTAAGATCTAGAGTTCGCAGTCCCCAAAACTTGACATTTTCTACCAGACTCTTCTTCAGAGTAAGTGAGGCGAGTGTTATGGTCATTTCTTAGAGTTTACATGTATCTTGTGGTGGCATACAGAATTATCCAGCATGTACCTCTACACATAACTTACAGCTGTCAGTACTGATGCCAGCTAGTTGAGAAAGAAGCCAAAGAATGTTTTTTTAAGCTTAGCCCATTACTCTCAAAGGGTCTCTGATGTATGGTGAGTTGTACCCTATCTTTCTGGATATAACTTTTCAAATCTAGGTTTGAAGCACTAGAACCTAACTAGAAACTAATCTCTACGTAATCTGTGTTTCACCTCAGATCTTAACCAAGTGCAGGGGTCATCTACTTTGCTACTTAGGTCAGAAAGCTCCTCAAAGAATCATATCATTCTCAACCCAGGATTCAGACCCAGACTATATGTAGCCCAATATCTTTTTGGGAGTGGGAGTGGAGGTGGGGTAGGGTCCTGACATTTCAAGAAACTTTCACACACGTCTAGATCATAAACCTAAACTGGATTAGAAATAGGGGGGAAAAGGAAAGCAGAAGGCAAGCAACCAGATTTACAAATTACAATTTCACATCAGAACTGAAAAATCATATACTAACCACAGTGAATTTATTCTCCATTTAAAAAACTGACAGTAACATAAAGATTCTGACACTGTCCCCAGAACTAGAAAAACCCAAACAAGTAAAGCCACCATGACCAGCCATGGATTGGTACCTGTCCATATATACGACTGGGTTTCTTCCCCCGACAGCTGAGTAAGGCCCATCTCTTATACTTCACGTTACAGACATGGACATCATTGCCGTTGCTCTCACCAAACGGGATGCCTGTACCTCCAAAGACTAACAGGTTGTTTCCATGCAGCACGACTGGGGAAGGAGAAGCACAAATTCCATTTATGTACTGGTGACCTGAAATGTGTTCCCAGGTAAACCCGGAACATCTGGGAAACTGAAAGGTGTCTGCCTGAATGGTCTCACAGGTAGTTGACGCCACTGACAGCTAACCACCACAAGTGCCACAGGAAAAGGTCTAATTCACACTACATGGACTGTATCGCATACCTTGCTGTTTGGTATGTGACATGTATTCAGTACATTATTTGTGGAATTAATGAAATACTGTGTATAACAATAGTGAATGACATGAACTATAGTACACCCCTGCCACTCAAGACAGTACAAGTATGTGACAAAGCATCACCTTCACCTCAGCGAAGACCTTACTGGGACTCGGGATAAACGGTAAAAGGATAATCCTGGTTTTGCCAGGGGAATGATCTCTACATTTTAAATTATGACCTCCGTCATCTCGATCCTCTACTAGATTAAAAGAAATACCAATATCCTGCTGGTAACTGGTATTCTCTATATCTCTTCTGTTCCTGTCAACACACACACACACACACACACACACACACACACACACACACACACACACACTAGCAAACTAGCACATACCTTCTTTCCCTCTCTGATGGCAAATACTCTCAAAACAGTGCTACTGTATTATCTCAATGGCTTTTTTTTTTTTTTTAAACCAGTCCTTCAACTGCTATGAGTCAACGGCATGGGCTCTGGAGCCAGTGAAAGCTGAGTTAAAATTCCCATGTGACCTCAGGAAAGATATTTAATCTCTCTAAATTAATCTTGACAATAACCCTGTGAAGTAGGAACTTTTATCATTTTTCCCATCTTTATGGACAATGAAACAGAAGTGGTGAGTGAGTTAAATCACTTGTTGAAGGCCTCCTAAGAAGCACCTTGCCAAGCCAGGGTTCAGGCCCCAGCAGCCTGGCTCCAGGGCCTGCACCCTTAGCCACAGCCCAAGGGCTTCTCTAAAGCCTCCGTTTCTTTATTTGTACAAGGGCGATAAATCCGGTACCTGCACTACAGGGATGTTCTGAAGATTAAATAAATACCATGTGTGAAGTAATCTGCACAATAACTATTACCCTGTTTGTTGATCTTCTACTACATTCTGCCTGGCATATATGATACTTTATGCTGAATCCTCTGAGGTATTATTAACCCCATTTTATAGCTAAGGAACTTGAAGCTAAAAATCATCTGTCAAGTAAATGGTACACAGCTAAATTCAAACTAGGGCCTGTGCAACTCCCAAGTGATTCTGAATCGCCATGCCATATTATTACTGTAGTAAAAAGTCTATCCATTAACAGGCTTTAATCATATTATATATTATTACAAATTATTAGCAAAGAACATGTGACACTGAACCAGACCTCTCAGACACTTCATTAATGAAGTCAAAAGTTCAGGACTACTTGCACTCACGTGACATAGATGCCAACTCCCGTGGCATGTACCCATCTGTGCCCATCTGGTGCCATACTCCTGTAGCAAAATGATACCGCCAAAGCTCCCTGAAGAGAGGGTAGTCTTCATTATCGGGCCCTCCCGATTCATCATAATCTGGGTTATAACCTCCAAACACATACAGATTGGTATTATCTGCTACACAACGATGCCCACTTCGTGCTGGTGGAGGTCTGTGGCCTAGGAGAGAAGAGGACAGGTTTCCGCAGATGGCTCAGCAGACTAAAAGCACAAACAAAATTTCATAACAATCATTTTAGCTTTAAAAGGGTATCTGGGAAGGTTTATAACATGGATGTACTTTTTATACGCTTAAGTTATTTTAGACATTCACACACACTACTTAAGATTTTAAGGAGCTGGTCTCCATTTCTATTTCATATGACTACTTTCAGATTTTGATAACTGTAAAAAAGATTTTTCCCAAAGGAGGCAAAATAGCATTGTAACTTAAGAAAATGGCTGATAACTTGGAATTTTCAAGGAGGAGGGGGTTTAATATTTCAAAAGCTAAAAAGACAAATTTTCTTATTTCCTTAGAGGAGAAAAAAATACAGGCCAACTAAATTAAACTGAAAATATTAGAAAACTACATAAATATAATCACAAATGTGAATGAGTCATGTATAAATAAAAATACACACACATAAAATCTATGATTTTTCCATAATATATAATTATACACTTAAAAAGAAAACTAGCTTTCAAAGAATTATAGCAAAATGTAGAATTTAAATACAACTCCTGACATTATGGAGTTAACAAAAAGCATCCATATATCTCAAAGAGCATCTTTCATCCTATTAAGAGCTTTATATTAAGAAAAGCTATTTCTGTAAGTTATATTTGAAAGCTTTCTTAAGTTTAAATTATGTCAACTAGTTCACTAAAAATTATTTCAGGATTATTTTAGAGTAAAAAAAAAACCTGAAACTTTATATTATTTCTATTTTCCTTACAATTTTTTATATAAACCCTACAATGACCCTTACATAGCTGTAGAACCAAAGATGCTTAAATGTATGTTGAATGAAATAAGGAGCTCCTATAGTTGCCTGTTACCCTAAAGACTTATCTACTTCTGTATGAGTAGATACTAGTATAATGTTAATTAATGTTAATGCTGGACACCTAATAAACATATATTATATAAATAAACATTTATCACCAACCTAATGTGTATTTTTTAAATCATAATCCCACTTTCTAGGTTTGCTTTTAAATAAGACCTGAAAAGAAACAATCTAGAGAAACTGAAAAACCAACCAGCCAACCATGAATCATTGAATTGCTCAAGTCCAACCTGTCAGCCTTGTCTGAGTCTTTAACAGTTCCTTACTGCTCGAGAATGGAGTCCTCGACCAGCGACTGAGCCTTTTACCACACAGCCTCGTCCTGACCTCTCACACTCCTGCCTGGTTTAAGTTCGTCCCTCTGCTTGGGAAGCAGAGTCCTTCCCTTAGACCTTGACCTGGTCTCCTGCCCTTCGATGCCTTGTTAAGGAAATGCCTCCGAGTCCAGCCCATGCAGCTCCTTCTCGTCAATAAAACTCTAGGCCCTTCCTTACAGCTTAGCGCCCTACTACTCAAATGCTAGGATACACGTGTACAATACATACGGTTATTACACAATAACTATGTAAATTCATGAATAAATACATCAGGCAAACTATAATCAGGTAGAAAACTTAACTCGTGGGCTGTGATTTACCTCAAGTGAAGAACTCAATTTCTCTTTCTAGGAATCTTGAAACACAGAAAGTGTGGTGTGGAAGAAAGAGCAAGGGCTCCTACAAATATCTACATTTGAATCCAGGTTCTTCCTAACTGCCACCTGGAGCAAGCCACTGACCCTCACTGAGTCTCAGCGTCCTCTTCTCTGTAAGGGAATATTATTCCTGTACCTCACAAATTTAATTAATTAATTAATTAAAGCTATATACACACCAATATTTTAACATAGTATATATAATATGTAATATATAATTAATATATAATATATATATATATAAAAATTTCCAGACAGCTGTGAGCTATTTGCAGGAAGAAGAATGTATTCATATTTACCTTTTCCACCACTACGCCTAAGGCACACGAACACTGAACAAATTTACAAACTTAATTTTTCTCTACTCATTTTGTTAATATTTATTTTTCTTTTCCAAATACATTATAAGCTTCTCAAGGGCAAAGATCATGTATAACAATTATCCTGTATCACCCACAACACCTAAAACAGTTGGAGATATATAACAGATAGAAGTTTTGTTGATTTAAACTTCAGGTCAAAGTAAACTGTGACAGGGATGATCAAAACAGTCCACAGCTCTCAGTGGACTTTAATATTATTATGTTTAAGAGATAAACGATTTTAAGGACAGGGGCTGGATTATTCAATGGTCTTGTCCTCAAAACACAAATGCTTCTAAGAATTAGCAAGACAAATTTAAGGACAAATAGAGCTGCTATGGTCAACAGACGGGAACTCCAAGAATCCCTGTAATGCCATTTGCTTTATTACCTGGAGCCAACAGGTAATTTTTTAAAACTGCTGTTCGGCAAACATGAAAAGACAAACAGTATATTCTAGGATTTTCTCTAAATGGCTGTACAGCAGAGAAGACATTCTATGATAAGTTTATTGCCATCTATTTTTGTGACAAATGTAATGCAAATGGATTAAAAGTTGAGGAGTCTGTGAAAAGACGGTTTTATATTTATCCATTCATTCATTAAACTAAAAATTTTATTGGACACCTGTTATGTACCTGGTACTGTGATAGGTGCTGGGGATACAATGTTCAGACCATTACTATTCCTGGAGCTTATGGTTTAGTCCAATGCAGTGCCCACTGAGCACATGTGACTACCGAGCACTTAAAATGAGGCTGCTCCCAACTGAGAGTGGCTTTAAATGTAAAACGCCCACTGAATTTCCAAGATTTAGTATCCAAAAACAAATGTAAAATTACTTATTTTTATATTAAATATATGTTGAAATATTTTTGATATCCTGGGTTAAATAAACATATTATTAAAGTTAATGTCATCTGTCTTTTATTTTCTTAATATTGCTACAGAATTTTTTAAATTTGTGGATCACATAATATTTGTATCAAAGAGCACTGGTGTGGTTCACTTGCTGGCTTCTGTAAATAATTTCATTATCTATGCAAATTAAATTGCTGGGTAAAGAGCATCTGATCAATGTTTGATAAATATTAAACATCCTGTCAAGGAATCTTATAGCTCAGAGTAAAGAGGTAATTCTTTCTCTTTAGTCAGTAACTAGAGATTTCTTTGTACATACATATTTATAGCCCTAGAGTGACTAACATATTAGAAAGCCAAATTTTACTTTAAATAAATCATGGGCATTTGTCAGGGCTAATGCCATAGAGACTAAAAATTAATTTTCATTATGTGGGATATAGTATAGGCTCATCAACCTTGACCAAAATGAAATTGGGTTTTAGATTAAGTAGTTCTGTGAATCCTCCCCTAAATTCTCCATGTGCAAATCCCACCTTCTTAAAAATTACTTGTTCCTAATAAAATCACCCACAGAATTAGGTTACTTGATTTAGGAATTCCCATTAGAAAAATGTATAAGTTGAAAATTAAAACTGAACCAGTACTCAGAGGTGAACTCTGAATATCCAGAAGGGAATAGCGGGCTAGAGTGCCTGTGATGTCTGAGCCATCTTCCCTTCCATGTGCTCACCATGTCACCAACACTTGCTCTTTACCCAAGAATAAGCAGGAGCTTATGGTAACCAGGGAAGTGGGCTTTAGTTTCTACCCCAAAGGAAGAAAGAAGTTAGCTGTCTGAGATAAGGTAACAGATGACTAGGCTGCTGTCAACGCTTTCACTATTACAAATAATATTGTAACAAAGCTTCCTTTATGTAGATTCATACCCAAGTATCTGGGTATCTCTGGAAATAGAGTTTAAGTGAATGGAATATTCATTTAAAATTGTTACAGATGCACTACTTTTATAGAGCCATGTTGCTCCACTAAAAGACTAGAATAATTTATACCCCCAGCAATGGTGTATGGAAGTGCCTATTTCTTCTTGCCCTCTTGAACCTTTTTAATATGTGCCAATGAATTTGGTATAAACTGGTGTCAGGCTGATTTGCACTTCCCTGATTTTTACTAGCTCACATGTTTATTAGCCCATTTGTATCTCTTCTTTGGGGAACTGCCTGATCATATCCCTTACCCCCTTTTTCCTATCTATTGGGTTGTCTTCTCACAGATTTGTAGAAATCACTTATTATATTTCTTCCATTCTACTTGTCTTTTAATTTTGTTTATGGTATCTTTTAACATATGGAAGTTTTTGTGTAACTGAATTTCTCAATCATTTAGGGCTCCTGGGGGGTGGGGGAGGGCATACATTTCATTGATTTCTGCACCATTATAAAATTATAAAAATTCTCATTTACTTATAGTAATTTTATAGTTCTGATTTTTATGTATAGAACCTGAATACATCCAGAACTTATTTTTGTGTTTTGTATGAGGTAAGGCTCTAATTATTTAAAAAAAAAAATGGATAGGCTATTGTTCCAAATCACTTATGGAGAGCTGTCCCTTCTACACTAAATTGAAATGCCACCTTCATCATCTACTAAATTAACATATTATAGAGTAGAATCAGAAAAACCCCAATATCCAGGTTTAAGTCATCTTTTACACAAAATCTACTGTTCTTTAAGAATGCACACAATCAATATAAAGTGACACCATGGAATCTTAAACACAAAAACTTGCAAAAAAGTAGCATAACACATTTTTGCTTAGTAAGTCTATTACGAGATGTAGCCACCTCTAGATTGTGCTATCAAACATTTGTGGGTAGGCTCTTTTAAAATAAAATAAAAACCTCTATTGCTAAAAGTAGTAACTAGTTATAAATAGCAAATAGCCTAAAGGATAAATTGAGTTTAATTTAAATTGGTCACTTATTTCTATATCTAAAACCCACCATGACCTCTACCTGAGAAGACAGATCTTCTGTTGTACACCTGGGAGCCTGGACAGGAAGGCCAAGGAAGACTGATCCAGCTGGCTTCAGCCCCTGACCAGTAGGCAAAACTTTTTATGACTCCCAAGCTGCTCAGGCCAAAGCAATCCATTTACACCAGCACACAATATTACTTCTTAGTTACGTAAGCATCTCTTACCACAGGGAATCCATACCCTGTATGAGATGCATATGTAAAGATCTGGCTTCTCAGAGCAGAGCGATCTGTTTACCATAGCAGCAATAAAAGAAACTTGCTTTGATAGACTGAGTTCAATTGCTGAGCAAAGCATGCTTGAGATAGCTGTCACACTTGACCTAGTCACACATCGTCATGGGCTTCTGGGCTCTGTTCAGTTCCACTGTCTATTGATTCCTCTACCATTGATTGCCACACTGTTTTAATTATGATGGCTTTAATATCTATTGACATCTAGTAGGACAAATGCCCCTTTGTGCTATTCTTTTATGAAAACTTCTTACTTATTTTGCTCCATTTATTCTTGCAGTGAATTTTAGAATCAGTTTATTAAAATCTATAAAAAGTCCCTTGGGCAGATACCCTCTCATTCAGGTGATCAAAGCTAACATCACCACTAATGGGACAAATCAACACTGTGTGCAATGAGATGAACACACTACTACTTCAGTAATATTGCTGCCAAAAATGCATGCGTCGAATGTAATCATGAAAAAACATGAAACAAACCTAGACTGAGGAACATCCCACAATATAACTAGACTGTACTGTTCAAAAACGTCGAGGCTAAAGATACATGAGAACTGACTGCAACACAGGATGTGGGATTTCCTTTTACTACATAGGACATTATTGAAATAATTGGCAAAATCTGAAATAAAGTCTATAAATTAGATACTAGTGTTAACTTTATCCATTATTTATGGTGTTAATTGTATTAATTCCCTGGTTTTCGTGCTAGTTCTGCAGTTACATAAAAAAAAAAAATTTCTTTTTCAGAAACAGACATAAAGTATTTAGGGGTAAAGGGGTAATGTCTGCAGCTTACCCTCAAATGATTCAAACAGAAAACCAATATGTATATGCATATGTATATACGTACTATGTATAGAAAGTAGGGAAGAGAAGAAAAGACAGAGGAGGAGGGGCAGGATAAAGCAAAGGTGATCGAATGTTAACATTTGGGGAGTTTGGGTGAAAGATACAGGAGAATTTTTTTAACATTCTTTTAATGGCAATCATAAAACTTGCTTTCTTTCAATAGGGTTATTATACTTAGGTATGCATCCCTAAACAACAGCTTATTTTGGCCTAGTTTTGAAGTGTATTTGTATAAAATGATTTGTATATTTTCTTTCTGGGCTTTTTCATTCATACTGTTTCTGAGATTCATACATGTTGCTGAAAGTAGAGGTGGTCTGTTCATTTCTATTACCAAATAGTATTTCTTTGTATAAATAAATACCACAATCTATTAGTGGCTCTTCATGCTGCTAGAAACATTTTTGTGTGTGTTTTCAGGTGCACGGGGGCCCACATTTGTTGGCTATAAATCAAGAAATGGAATTTCTGAGTTGTCATATATGCAAATCTTTACTAGATGAAGCCTAACTATTGTTTACAAAATACTTAGTATTGGTATTGTCAGTCTTTTTAATTTAGTAATTCTGGTAAGTTTGTAGACCTACCTCACTGCGGTTTTAATATGCATCTCTCATTACTAATGAAGTTCGGCACCTTTTCATATTTACTGACCAATTGGATTGTTCCTTTTGGGAAGTGCCCACTCAAGCCTCTTACACATTCTTCTGTTGAGATGTCTTTTTCTCACTGATTTACACAAATTTGTATATATGCTTGAGATACAAACATTTGCTTTTCATCTTACATATTTCCATATGATTTGAATTTTAATAAGCACATACTACACGTATAAATTCTAAAACAAAAAAGTAAAAAATCTTCAACAGTTTTACTTTATCCCTATCGCCAATTCTGAAATGTTACAGAATGTTAAATCATCTGAAATGTTAGTTACAGAATGTTATATACATACATACACACATACATATACATATATATTTATATTATTCTATATATTTAGAAATCTTTTCTTAACAATTACACTAGGTTTCACAGCCCCTTTATTTAGATACACCTCTATGTTTTATTGGTTTCTTTGTACACTAGCTTCTTCTTAGATCTATTTTTCACTTTACTGGGAATACTTCAATTAATTTTTCTCAAAAAGGGTATGTGTCATAAACTTTCAGAGTTCTTATTTCTTTTGACTCCCCTCTAAACATTTAAACATTAGTGAGGCTGGGAACGGTTCTGTCTTCAAAATAATTTTTGATCAGAACACTGAAGGAAGACTAGGCTGCAGGTGAGAAATCCAACCAGTCTGATTCTTAGTCTTGAGCCTTTCCATGTAACCTGCCTTTTTATCTGTGAAATCATAAGCAGTTCAATAATAGACAGATAGATGCTTTTTGTTTATGTTTTCATTTTTTAAACTTTTTCCTCAGTGGGCCCTTTAAACTTGAAAACTCAGAGTCTCTCTTCAACACAGGGAGACATTCTTTATTTATTTTCTCCCTTCCACTGTCTTTCCCTCTGTAACTCTATAAAATGGATACTGGATCACTTAGATCAATGCTCAAAGTATAATTTTCCTCATGTACTTTCTTCCTTGGTCTTCTTGTTTTATGGTCTGTATAATTTCTTTATTTTCATAAAAATTGGTCTTTAGCCTATTATTTAAGCCTCCAAATGCATTTTGATTTCAGCAATCAAGTCATCAATATAGAACTAGTTCTTTAATCATTTCTTTTTCTACATGGTTTTCTAGTTGGTTTTTTATTTATGAATCCAATTCTAAACTCTGAGAAAGTCTCCTATGATCAAAACTTCCTAAAGTTCCATTCTGCTTCCTCATCTCCATTTCCACCGTCAGCTGTTTTATTTGTTCATCTTAGTCATCCTCTTTCAAGTCCAGTTTCCCTCAAACGCCTGGTGGGCCCTGATCACCTATTCACAGTAATAAATGAAGAACTACATTGATTAGTAATTATAAGAGATATGGATTTCCCCAACAGTTGTTACTCGGTCTCTAAACCCGTAAACAGGAGATCTGTCTGATCATGGGTCTCTGCAGGTAAGTGGTACACAGGTTTCTCTTAGAAGTGGAGAAAAAGCAGTTTTGCCTCATTACTGTCAAGATAAGGAGGGCTGAATTTTGATGGTATGGTCTGGTTCTTTAATACATTAAGCCTTGATGGAGATCCCTCTTTTCCTCTCCCCTATTTTGCCTCCCACACCCATGCTATTGTTGGAGCTCCATCACCTAAAGCTCTGCTTTGGCCCCCCACTTGCTCTCCAATCCCAGTCCACGAGAGCATTGCTTGTTTGACCCTCTCCAGAGCGACTTCCCAACTATGCTTGAAGAGCTGTTCTCATGGCTTTATCCTGGGAACTAAAACCATGGCCAGAGCTCTTTATATGAAGGGAGAGAGAGAAGTAGGGGAAATAACCGTTTTGGAGATAGTCCCTTAATTATCTGCCCTGATGTTCGATCTTCCCCCAAGCTGCTTCTTCATCCTGACTCCAGGCTTAGAGTTTCAAAAAAGGGGCCCTGCTAAGAAATTCTCTTGACTCCAGCATGGAGCAGGAGCATGTATTTGCGGTTGCATTTTATTCGGTTATGGTTTCTCAATTATTTAATTCTGCTTCCTATAACGCTGAAATTCCTCCAATTTTTGGTATAATAGCAATCATAATAATGGCAGCTAACATTAATTGGCTAAATGTAAAATACTGGCTAAATACAAAAACTTTAAGTGCTTTGCTCATATACTCTCTCTTGATCCTCACGATAACCCTAAGAGGCAGGTACTATTATCAGCATCCTAATTTTATAGATGAGGAAATTGAAGTCAAAAAAAATAAGCAACTGGCTCTAAGTCACAAAGCTGGTAAATGGCAGAGCCTGGATTCAGAGCTAGGTAATCTGGCTTCAAAGTCTCTCTTTTCCATTTTTCAATACAATTATTTTTTTTATGTCTGTTTTGTTATTTTCAGTGATATCTAAGAAGTATGGAGAGGTAAATGTGTGTGTTAGGTCCATCATTTTGTAATGGAAACTCATTGTTTTCACTACACCAGTACTGTTTTCAAGTCACACAATTTTAATTAGTAGAAATGTCTTTTAGAGAAGATGCAGAATCTAGTGAAGGACTCTAGTGGCAGAAAACAAGCCCTATGTAACTGTTCCATCAGCATCAGCAGAGGTAATGGGTAGGATGCCCAAAATGAGAGGCTTGAAAGTGGAAATTTCAAAAGTATAGATGTTTTTTTTTTCAATCAAAGGAAACATTAAACGACAGCATTTTCATGTTCTCAGCAACTTATTAGTTTACTGTCACCACCACATGAGAGAAGTTGAGAAGGTACTAAAATTTTAGCTCATCCTGTTCCCTGACAGTGGCTTATAAATAATTCAGTTCAACTTGGATGCGTTTGATATACCTATCACATGTACTGTGCTGCAAACTGGAAAAAAAGAAATGAAAGGAACTTTCCCACTGTTCCTGCCCTTACAGAGCTTACAGTCTATGGCAGGCACAAACAAGTAAACGACTATAATTCAGTGTGATAAGTGCTATGATACAGGCAGGTACATAGAGGGTGCCATCAGGACAAAGAGATGGGCCTTCCAAGGTGGTTCCCCTGGAAATAACTCTTAGACTGAATGTTCAATAATAATACACTATTATTGGTTTGGGGAGATTAAACTTAATTTTTCATCTTCTCCCTCAGTCTGTTCCTTCAACCATCTATGTAACACCTGGTAATGAGCATAATGGTCCACAAAGAAAGAAAGCTGGAAGCTTTCTCGATGCCTGCCCTCCACCCTCTTCAATCAGCCATCAAGTCTTATCCAGTTCCACTTCCTCAGATCTCAAATCAATTCCCCACTCTCTATTCCTACTACAACTGCTTCAGGTGCAGCTTCCATCATTTCTCTCCTTGATGATCATAACAACCTCGGAACTTGTTCAATTAAATCTCTTCACTAACTTAAAAAAAAAAAACACAAAAACCAGTCTACGGCCATGCCACCCTGAACAAGCCTGATCCTGTCTGATCTTGGAAGCTAAGGGGGGTCAGGCCTGGTTAGTACTTGGATGAGAGACCATCTAGGAAGACCAGGTGCTGTAGGCGTAAAAAATAAAAAAAATAAGGGATTGTAAGCTGACAAGGTCCTTGCAATTTGTGAGGTCAACCAAGGGTTGCCTCGCCTAAAAATAAATAAACAAACAAGTAAATAAAATTTAAAAAAAAAATACAAACCCCAGAAAACTCCCCTTGAGTGGTGTCCCACTTGAGCTGGGTCCTCTCCAGATTCTTCTCTCCACACTCTTTCCCACTAAGCTGAACTTCCTACAGTTCTCTGAAAGACTATGCCATTTTGCCTAGTTGTCTGTACTCAAGTGGGCGAGTCCCCATCGTCTGAGATAGTCCAACCCTCCCTTGCTAACACCCACTCAGCCCTTAAATACATCTCTTCTGAAAAGTCATCCTGATAGTCACTCCTCTCTCTCTGTCCTCTCCACAAGCTGGGCCAGGTACCTCTTCAGTATGCTCCCATACCATGCCACCTCATTAGGACACTTATCACAAAGAATTACGCTCAAATTATTCTGTAATTGTTTCTTTACCTGATTCTCTATTATCTAGATCACTGAGCTAGCACAGTGCCTATTATTTAGGAGGCAATCAAGAAATACTGAAAGAATGAAAGAATGAACGAACACGAACGAACGAAGATAGTTAAGTCTGTGAAAGTTGATGAGATAACCAAGGAGATAATGGAGAGGACAGAACGTTGAGCAATACCCACCACCTTTAGTGGGTAGAAAGAAAGAAGCTAGTGAAGAAAACAGAATGAACAATCAAAGAAGTAGGAAGAAAACATCTAGGATTGTACAGTAAACCCAAAAGAAGAGGAAAATTTAAGAAGGTGCAGGTGGTCAACAGCATCAAACACTACAAAACAGGTCAAAGAAGGTGAGAACTAAGATGAGGCCACTGATTTAGAGGCAGTCGCTGGTGATCTTGATACTGCTCGCTAGTGGTGCACTTAGTCCCGCCTCGCTCTTCTCAGCACTGCCAGACACCATCTTCCTCAGCCATGGTTTGAGGCAGTTTAGGGCTTACCAGATAACCAAAGGTGTATGACTTACCTGTGCTAATCTGCTTTCCATGATTAATAAAATTGAAAAACAGAGAATATACAAAGAAAACAAAATCCCACCAGCCAGATATAACATTATTTCGCTATTTCCTTTGCTTTTTTTTGTTTATATTTGTACAAAATTGATATTATATTGAATTAGATATCCTAATTAAACAATTTCTTAATTATACTTAAATTTAGTCAGCCCAAATTAGCTTTCTCATTGTAAATCAATAAATGAACATTGCAATTTATAAACAGAAAAAAAAAGATGTTATAGAATTAAATGTGCCTGCTTGGCCACATGCACACAATAATTTTTCTGCCATATAATGCTAAAATTACCTCTTAATTTGCATCAATAAAATTATTTATTGATGCTCAAAGGTGGCATACTGCCCTAAGTATCTTATCTTGGCCCATTTAAGCTAAATTTTATTCTTTTCATGCTCTGGAGCTTGGCTGCTAAAAATAGGTTAAGTACTAGATAAGAAACATCTATAGCAGCTGCAAGATTTTTTTCCTAGTTTTTTTTATTAATAATCTCTTCGGTCAAAATTAGATATACTTATTTATAAATAATTTAATAAAGTCTAAATTACAACATTAAGCATGCTTGTCTAACAATTTGTTTTATCTAGAAATAGTGGGAACCAGAGTTTTCAACCCTCTTCTAAGATTTTCTTTTTTTCCATATGGAGTATGTTTTGCGGGAAAAAAAATAAAAAATAGAAGAAAAGCAAAATTTCTAAAAGTTAGAATTACAAGGTCAAAGGATGTGAACATTTTTAAGGCTTTTGATACATATTGCCAAATTGAATCCAAAAAAGCTGTGTGAATTTACACCTTCTTCAATACATGAGCTTCATTCCCCCATAACCTTGCCAACACTGAGTATTTTTATTTCTAGTCTTTGGGAACCTAATAGGTAAAAATATCTTATTATTTTAATTATCATGTTTATAACAATAGTGAAAATAAATATTCATGTTTATTGTTCTTTTTTATGAATTGATGTGTTTTTTTTACCTATTCATGTTCTTTTACCTATTTTTTTAGTGGGTGTTTGTTTTTAAACTATTGATTTATAAGAGCTCTTTATATATTCATGACATTAACGATTTGTTACAAATATTTCCCTTATATCTTTTTATAATTTTTTATATAAATTTTTTTAATTTTATAGTCATATAAATTCCTCTTTATTTCTTCCTTAGAATCATACTTAGAAAAGTCTCCCATACCCATATTTTAGAAATTATTCAAACTTCTTTTTAATATGGCTAGAGAGGAATAATAATGACATTAGTGAGATGATTTAGTGCTACTATCTAATTCACATTAAGTGATTCTAACTCCCTAAAACTTAAAATTACAATTCCAGGGTGGTCAATATGAAACATAGGCCTAAAATTAAGTTCTAGACTTTGCTTACTCCAATTTTAGCTGTTTAGACAATTTTTAAAAACCAGAGTTTTGAGTTTAGAAAATTCATTCAAATTTCCCTTTAACCCATATGAAGCACAGATCTCTTGCTAGTTATCACCCACCTCTCAAAAACCTGTTAGGGATCCTTATGATGGGACAGGACTGAATGAAGCGCCTCCTAACTGGGTCCCATCGTATTTTCTTCTTACCTGTTACCACAATTATCAGCAATAAGTCAGACACATACAACACATGGCAAATAATACATAGTTACTGTAGTTATAAAGACAGAAAAACAGAAAACAAAACAATACTTGAATACAGAAAGAAGTGATGCAAAGTAGCATTTAACCCTGTTTTGGGAGTCAAAACAAAATTAAATTAATATATAAGCAGTGATGAAGCTTTTCAACTCATCCCCAAAGAATACAAATGATTATGTGCACCATTTTTCGGAATTCTGGGTCAATAGAACATGCATTTAATAATCACCAATGCCATCTTGTGGCAAAAATTCACCATGAGCTTTACCAACAGATTAGAAACTAAGACATTTTTAAAAGTCAGTGAATGTTAAAAAAAGAAAGCTGTGATTAAAATTAATTCAGCATAATGTAGGCTCCTGGTCTCTTCCAGGTTTGGTATCCCTTTATAAGTTATATGGTTAAGAAGATAAAGCAATGGGCACCATGCTTTAAACATGAAATAACATCCTGGCACTACATTGGCCTGGTGGTGAGGAGTATGGGATTCATCTGCCTTCCTAGGAAGCAAATAAGCTCCATACTAACCTCAATTAAAACTTGTTTTCTTATAACTAAAAGGAAAACATGAGGCATTCTAGAACTGTTAAATGGGATCATTGTTTTTCTGTTCAAAGTTTTGATAGATCCAAAAGATAGCTCTTTTTGGCAATAAAATCAATTACCGTTTGTATAGAGTTTAAAGTTTACAAAGAGTATCCACACATATTACCTCACTTGATCCTCACAACAATCCTGTATGGATTCAATGGCCATTTCATTAAACACCTGCTATGCCTTGAGCCCCAGGCTAGGCTCTAGGATAGTGAAAGCAAACTATGACTCCTACCCTCAAGAGCTCATGGTCTTGTGAGGAAGGCAAATGTCTAAACAAATAATTACGTTACAATGAAGTAACTGCTATAACTGGGGCTATAAAAACACTCAGAGGAAGATATAAATATGTGACTTAATGCCAGAGTCAGGATTCAAGCCTAGGCCATCTGACTCTAAAACCTGCCTTCTTTCCAGTTCCTAAGAAAGAGTATAGTTTTGGGTTTTGGCAACCGGAAATATATTTCAATGTTCATTAGCAAGGCCTGGTTTGTTTACTGAAGTCCTTGTACATAGAGATACACAAATTCTGTATAATTAAACATAGGATTACCTGCACATGAGTACTTAATATTGTGGAGAAGACAGACTTGTGGTCAAAGGGAAGAAGTATTTATTTTGCAAAAAGGCAAAAGGTTTATTTTTAAATCTTCTAAATGTTTTAAATCAGTAGTTTCTAAATGTTGGTCTACAGACCACTGCTAGGCTAAAGTGAAGATCCACCAGGCCAACACAAAATGAGAAAAATATGGACAAGGCAGTGAGTTTTTTAAAAATAAACTGTTCCATTTAAAAGCCTGTCCTTTTTTCAGAGATTAGAAACTTTCTGTTATTAAACATTCTTTATTTTATGAGATGAAGATGGTAGAAAATGGTAGTTGGTTTTGTTTTTTTAAATATTCTTTCTTGGAAAAATTGAATATTTGCAAGCCTATGGGTATCCCCAAAATACATATATTTTTTTAATTTATAGGTTTATGACATGCAAAAGCCTATAAAAACCACAGCTTTTAAATCAATACAACATTTGTTGATGACTCATAAGTCCAACATTGTAAACCACACACTGTCAAAGGATACGTAAGGTGTATAAGAAACTTCCCTTGCCCTCAAGAAGCTTATATTCTAATTAGGGAGACAAGACAGACACATAAAACAATTATATAGCAATACAAGACAGAATATAACAACTGTTTAGCTTAAAATTTGACATTTTTATGTACCAAAAGCATTAAAATGTACATACCCTTTGACCCAGTTATTCCACTTCTAGGAATTTATTCCTAAAGAAACAATCACAGATGCATGGAAAAATGTAGGGACAAAGATACTCACTACGATATCATTTATAATGGTAAAAAATTAGAAACACTTTCAATGTCCAATGATAGGGAGATGGTTAAGTAAGTATGCTAAACAAACATACTTAAATTTGTTCATATTCTATGTAACACTAAAAAGTATATACAAGAATATTTACTAACATGGGAAAACATTCACAATATATTGCAAGTGAAAAATACAAGGTACAAAATAGTACTACTAGACTATGACACCATATTAATAAAGAAAAAAGTGTATATATTCATAAAAAATACAGGAAGGATATACATCAAATTTTAATTGTGGTTATCTTTAGGTAGTTATTATGAGTGATTTTGTTTTTTTCTCCTTAGTGCTGGTCTTTATTTTCCATGCTTTCTCATTGGGTAGGCATTACTTTTGGACTGGAAGAAAAACAATAGCATATTACTTTAATTTTGTTTTAAAGCTATGATTAAAATAAATACTGTAAAGAAACACACCAAAGTGTTAACAGTGGTTATGACTGGGGTTGAGGGTTATCATCCCTCTTACAATATCCGAAAATTCTATGATGTATATTATTTTATAATAGAAAAATATAAAACAAATTAAAATAACACTGAGGGAATAACATCAAATATTATTGAACAAAAGTTATAACCAAAAATCCTTTTTAATGTTTTCTCAGAGCTCTGTGAAACATCTTTGGCCTATTTCTCAGCAACCAACGTAAGTCTGTCACAGGCATAGGCTAATGTGGACTCTATGCAGATCATTCGTGCAAGGTAGGCACTGACTTCAGAACCCGCATTTTCTTCATTCACCCCAAAAGCAGAAAAAAAGAGACACCAGCAACATCACAAATATATGCCTTTCCAAGTTCATGAAAATATGTCTCTGAACTTGTGTTCACTGAAGCTTTAGTTTTTACGCATTTGAACTGCCAATCTTCATTTGTGGTTGCATCTACTCTTCAAAACAAAACCAATTTCTTCGGTCATTTCACTGATTTTTTTTTTTTTGCTAGATTTTAACTTTTTTTCTCCTTTTTATTAAATTTATTTCACTACAAATATGACACAGTCAGTGACTAAATCAAGATGGCAGGCTGAGTACACTGCAAGCAAATTCTCCCCAAAGCTCTGCGAATAACACAAATGCCATTTTTTTAAAAATCCATAATCACAAGAAATGTCCTCTGTGGACTAAAACTATAAGGAATCACTGAAAGATGAAAAGCTGACAGAATCAGTTTAAAGTAGGAAACCACAATCCTACACACCCAGAGTAGAGGGCTATTATTTCAAGTGGCCTAACTGGCCTTCCGAGTAAACTAAGCCCAGAGGTGCAAGACAGCAGGAAGAATGGAAACACTTCACAGAATCTACAGCATAGCTGGCTGGAGGGTAGCACAGAAGTTACAAAGCAGGTCAATCTCTCCCACCCGTTGACTTTTTTGGGGTCAAATAGCAGTATTTGCTCCCAGATGGGTACTATGGCAACAAACATGAAAGGTGTCACTCCCCAGGGAAAAACAATAAGTATAAACACTTGGATTAGAGACAGGACAGAGCCCTGGGTGGATATTAACCCCCAGGCAATAGTGATATACACTCCATCTCACTGCACATTCCATCTCTACCCACAACCAGTTGAGACCTGCTTCAATAAATAGATGTAACATTCACAGGAAGGCTAACCAGGGCTCTCAAATAAAGATGAATGAGCACAAAACCAAGACTCAAACATGAAAAAGAGGCATTTGTGCGACAAACAGAAGAACTCACACCAAAAGAAAGAGAGTTAATAAATTAAACAGAATAAGAGCTTAGATTAAGCACAATTAATATCCTCAGAAATATGCAAGATAACATTTATTTAAAAAGAAATCAGCTGGAACTCTTAGAAATTAAATTTTGATCACTGAACTAAAAAGCCTACTTAAGGACTGAAAAAATATACTTAAAGGGCAAATTAAATTAGTAATCCAAAAGATGGGGCCAAGAACTTCACCAGAATATACTTTAGAAGGAAAAAGAAGTGGAAAACATTTTTTAAAGTTAAATATAAAAGAGAATTGAGCAAACTCTATCAAAATTCCAACTGCTTTTCTTGCAAACGTGGACAAGCTAGTCCTAAACTTCATATGGAAATGCAAGGAACCCAGAAAAACCAAAACAACCTTGAAAATGAACTAAATTGAAAGACTCACATTTCCTGATTTCAAAACTTACTATAAAGATACAGTATTTAAAACAATGTAATATTAACATAAGGATGAATATATATAGGTATATATATATATATTAGAGTGCACAAATAAACCCATATATCTATGGTCTATTTACTTTTGACAAGGGTGACAGGATTATGAAATTAGGAAAGAACAGTCTTCAACAGATGGTCCTGGGACAACTAGATACACTTTTAAACCCAGAATTCTATATCTACTCAAACTCTCATTGTGAGGAAAAAAAAAAAATAAGGCATTTTTGAAGTACAAGGACACAAAAATTTTGTAGCCCTCAGACTTCTGAAAGAATTACTCAAAGACATATATCTGCAATTTAAAAAAATTTAATACAAGAATAATAAAGAAGGTACAAGAAAACGGGTATAAGGAGAGAAACCAGTAAGGCCTTTAAGTTTAAGTAAACGCCAATTGGAAAACACATCCACAGAAGGTTACTAACATTCAAAACTACAATCTCAGATGATATCGAGAGGAATAACTGTGAGGGTAAGAAGAGCAGCTGGGAGGGAAAAGGGAAAGCAGATGAATGATAAAGTCCTTGTCTTGTTCAGAGGGAAGATACAGAAAGAGGTTAATATAGATATCAATAGAAAACATAAATTTAAGTATTGTGTAAAAAAATTTAAGACTATTAGATGGCTTCACTCCAAACATTTAAGGAAGATATACCTATCCTGCACAAACATTTTCAGAGACTAGAGAAACTCACTTAGGAGACTAGTAGAACCCTGATATCAAAACCTGATAAAGACATAAAAAACAATTACAGGTCAACATCCCTTATAGACATACGCACAAAAATTCTGAACAAAATACTACCAAATCAAATCAAAGTGATATAAAAAGGAGAATGCATCATGACCAAGCAAAGTTTATTCCAAGAAAGTAAGGCTGATTTACCATTCAAAAATCAATACAGTTCACCACATTAACAGGGCAAGGAGGAAAACAAAATGATCATCTCAATAAATACGGAAAAAGTATTTGATGAAATTTAATACCAAGCAAACTGGGGAAAAAAAGAAACTTAGGGTCACAGAAAAACCTGTACACAAATGTGCATAGAGGCTTCATCTGTAATAGCCAAAACCTAGAAACAACCTTCCAACGAATGAATGGTTAAACGGACTGTGGACTGTGGCAAAGTACTTAGTATCAATGAACTACTGATATGTACAGCAACTTGGATGACTCTCACAGAAAAAAAGCCAATGTCAAAGGTCACATGTTGTATGATTACATACGTATAACATTCTTGAAATGACAAAATTACCAAGGAGAATGGATTAGTGGTTGCGGGGTGGGGGTGGGGTGGTCAGGGAGGTGGCTGTGGCTATAAAAGGGTAACATGAGGGAGGAAGGAGGGAGTCTTGTGGTGGACTGTTCTATGTCTTGACTAGGTGGTCACACAAATCTACACGTGATACAACTGTATACAACTCAATACAAACACACACACACACACACACACACACACACACACACACGAGTGCATGTAAAACTAATGAAATCTGAGGAAGGTCAGTGGTATCAGTGTTGATTTCCTGGTTGTGTTTATTGTACAACAGTAACAAGATGTTATCATTCAAAGAAACTAGATGAAGCATATATAGATCTCTCTGTATTATTTCTTACAACTGAATATAAATCTATAACATTTTAAAGCAAAACAAAAAATTAAATAAATAAAAACCAAAATGAAGAAAAAAACTGATTATGCCGATATGCGGCAGACTGCATTCAAAATGATAAATCTGAAACAACAAAAAATATTTTAATAATGAGAACTATTCCTAGAGAACACAATCTAGGAATTCTGATTTAGGTGGCTATGCCATGTGGTATAATCCTAATGCTTTATACGATTCAGTATCTATAAAGAATTTCAGAAGAGAAGCAAATTAATACTGTATTTAGAATCTGCACAGTTGTACAGATTGCTTACTGTACAAGAGCTCCAGGCCAAGTGGCTAAATTGGGGTGGGGTCTAACATCCAGCCTGAACTCCACTCCCCGATGTACCCGCAGGAGTATGCCTACCTGAAAGAGGCATTTTTAAAAAATTTTGCACAATGGCATACTTAAGGCTAGCAATGACCCACTTGTTAAGTAAATGACTTTCTTTAAGATGGAGGAGAGATGACGTTTATTTAGAATTTATTCCTAGCACTTACATATACTCATTTTTAAATTTCTGCCTTTTGCCTTTCAAAACAAGATCTGAACCCCATATCTTAGTTCTGTTGTGCTGTTTGGGTATAGAATATTCCTTAGGCAGTTTCAGTTCTATCTCAGATCCTTTCTGAAACAAAGTGGTGTATAAATCAATATAATCTAAAATATGAATTACAGAGCTATATACTGTATTATATTTTGATTTAATCAGTCATGGTGTTGTGTGTGTGTGTGTGTGTGTGTGTGTGTGTGTGAGAGAGAGAGAGAGAGAGAGAGAGAGAGAGAGAGAGAGAGAGAAGTACATTCCTCAATAACAATACCATTCTAAGAACCCATTTTAATCCTCACCACAGCTCTATGAGATAGATACTATGATGATTCCCAATCTACAGATGAGGAAACTAAGACACACAGAGAGGTTGAGTAATTTGCCCAAGGTCACTTAGCTAAGCAAGTGAAAAATTTGGGATTCAAACCCATGCAGTTTGGATCCAAATCACTCTTAACCACTTTGCAATAATACTCTTAGTCACAATTCAAGTTGGCACCTGAAAAAGTGTGTCTAATCAGGGCACGGATAACTACTTGTTAAATGAATAAATGGATGAATGACTACAAAGACAGTGATTCTCTGCCAAAAGTACACTCCCCCAACCCTCCAAAGAAGCTGCTCTCCTCTCCCCAGATTCTGGTATTATTCTCCATTATACTATCATACTGCCACTTCATTCAGAATAAAAACCACAGCAAGTCATTGTAACTAATGGAATAACTAACATTTCTCATCCCTTAGGTTTTTAGGAGTCAAAAAAGTGATTAAGAACTGTGCTGAAACAGAAACAAACTCACAGATATACTGAGCAAATTGCCAGATGGGAGGTGGCATGAGGGCCTGGGTGAAAAAGGTGAAGGGACTAAGAAGTACAAATCGGCAGTTACAAAACAGCCATGGAGATGTGAAGTACAGCATAGGGAATATAGTCAATAATGTTTAAGAACTATGAATGGTGCCAGGTGGGTACTAGACTTATGGGGGATCACTTCCTAAGTTATATAAATGTTTAACCACTATGCTTTACACCTGAAATATAATATTGAATGTCAACTGTAATTGAAAAATAAAAAAAACATTTTTTAAATAATACATTTAAAAAAATCTCAGAAACTATCACAGTCTAGAGGAGCCTAAAGAGACATGGTGACTAAATGTAATTACTGTGGTATCCTAAATGGGATCCTGGGTCTACAGTCATGCCACCCTGAACGTACCCGATCCCATCTGATCTCGGAACCTAAGCAGGGTCAGGCCTGGTTAGTACTTGAATGGGAGACCACGTAGGAAGACCAGGTGCTGTAGGCGTAAAATGAATGAATGAATGAATGAATGAATGAATGAATTAGATCCTGGGACAGAAAAAGGTCATTCGGTAAAAACAAAATCTGAATAAATATGGACTTGAATTCATAAAAGAAAAGGAAAAAAGAGAACTGTGCTGGCAACTTGAACTTGCACTCTGATTCTTTTAAGGGCCTTCAAGCTATGGTTTGACTACTTATTGGTTTCTATTGTACTTCCCTATTACACACATAGGAAGTATATCTTTAGGGAGTTAAAACATTGAGACAAAAGCAGCTATTGCACCCGCAGATATCAGATATGCTATATCTTCTGTTTTTTAACCACACCCCATGTCTCTTTTTTTTTGTTTTAAACATTCTATTTTCATATCTGTTTATTAGCCAACTCAAATATTTTTGGCAAGAAAGGAATACATGGTAAGGGAATGAAATTCCTGGTTCTCACCTTCTCTGTTGCTTGTCATTTCTGTTGTTCAATAAAACATGTTCATTTCCCCCACCATATTTCATATTTGTTTTCTTTCACTTTAGTCTCTTGTCTCGACATGTGTAGCAAAGAGTAAGCTTATCATAACTTCTTTCCTTCTATAAGAGTAAAGTAATCATAGCCTATTGAGAGGCATCTTCAAATCTTAAGCTGTTCTTCACCATTTTGGTTTATATTATTAGTTATCCAAGCATTATTTTACTGAAAAAACAGGCTTGCTGGTTGAGGAGTTTCGACTTTGGGGGACAAAGGATGCACAGGAAGAGTTAAATCAGGCTTAAATTGTTTCAAAATGTTGATATGATATTTGAAACCAGTGGTCATAAATGACAATTCTAAGCTATACTCTCCTTCCTTAGAAATCATTTTTAAAAACAGGCTAAAAATTTTACAGATTATAAATTAATCAAAATGTATTATAATTCAAACACCTATTAGATTAAAACATTAAATCTGCATCTAACAAACAAAAATCCTAGAAACACTCCTGATTTAAAATAGTATTACCACATTCTTAATGTTTACGAATGGCTGTGAATGGCTGTCAAGACTCTGAAATAAACTTTTAAATAAAATCCCACCCTTCAACCAGTTTAATCTTTTGATAAAAAGGATTAACTGTAAATACACCATAAACCATATGTATAACAGGTAGTCTCTAAAGCTCTAAAAAATCTATGATTCTCAATGGAATCGGAACTGTTCCAAGAACCTTAGAACTTAGTGCAGTGGTTCTAGAGATGCTGGACTAGCTGGCTCACTGCAGGCTTATTAAAAATAATAATTAAAAAAATTTAAAAAAATGAAAACAAAAAGCAGATTACCAGGTCCATCCCAGTACATCAGGCATATTAACTTTGGTGGGAAATCAGGTTCCACTGAGACTGATAAAAATTATTGGGTCTCTCCTCCGCAAAATACACATATACTCATAATTTTACATATGATATAATCCCCTGGAGACCACCCACAGATTCACGAACTGATGGATCCCAGGTTAAAAAAAAATTAAAAAAAAAAAGAAAAAAGAATTTAGACCCAGAGTGGTATTACTGTTTTCAAAAGGGCAGGTAAATGGCAGAATGAATAGACTTATTCCACATCTTACCAGAAGACAAAACTGGGAGAAACTCACAGAAGTTGCAGCTGAATTTATGACAACTCTTTGTAATAATGAGAGCCAACAAATAATTTGACAATTCTCTTCACAAAGTAGTAGGCAGCCAATTAATCTAAGAGGTTGAAATAAGTAGACCTCTTTAAAATAGAGCTTTAAAATAAAAAGATTAGAGCTATTGTGGAAAGGATTCCCACACTGGGTAGAAAATAGGGCAAGATGACTTCCAAGGTCTTTTTAATTTTCACATTTTATGATTCTAAGGAGTTTGAGAAGAAGGAGAAAAGGTGAATGATGAAAAGTTAATTTTAAAACTTTTTTTACTGCTTATAGGTTGTTTTCTATATTTAAGATTTTTCAAAAAGGCTGCCTGCATTTGTACTGTATGGGGGTCTGTGTCAATGTACCTGTCTTACAATATAAACTACAGCTAGAGGATCTGTTTTTCTTAATTCACTATCACCTCCTTCCTTTTTATCTCTAGCAAAACTATTTTTTAAAAGAATGAGTAGAGAATTCATCCTACAACCCTAGGAAATAGCCCAGTTTCTTTACTAACAACTAAATTTTGTATCCTAATTATACTGAAATAAAAACTTATAGGGATAACCTACTCAAGAGTCTGACTACATTTGGTCTTTTCTTGTTTCTGGATTTCTTGCACTCTAACAAGCATCCAGAGAATAACCTCTCTCCTCAAAAACATCCTTGGCGGGGCGGGGAGACTTTGTACTAGGTGAACGTAGATGTAGGAGATTACTGATTTTAAAATCAATACATTTTGACAATGCCTGGTGTACTAACAGTTTGCAACCTCCCCCACTCCCCTAAGGAGCACCAAAGATGGGTAGCTCTACAGAGACACAGAGCCCTCTTTATTTCTGCAAGTAAAACTAAAGAACTAAACAAAAGGAAATCCTCAAATTCTAATAGTTAAATGACTGTATCCAGAAATGTCACTTATTATTTTAACTATTTGTTCTGCTCCTTGATTAAAACTAGAAAAGAATTCCATTTTGAACATGAAAACACAATTGTTCTGTACGAACTCGCTTTCCCTTTTCTCAGGTCACCATTTTCTGCTGGCGAATGCAATGTCTTCTAAGGAAATACCTATAACCAAAGGCAATAAAAGCTTGTGTTGGACTAAATGTGGCAAAAGCAATAAAATATTCACTAAATAACAAATTTTCAATGTCTGATAATTTAAAAACTTTTAAAATACCTAATATATAAAAACAAGCTATTCTGAAAATTTGATAATTCTGTTATATAACAAGCAGAGACTGAATATCTTAAATGCAAAACTAAAACATGTCAGGTATGAATACTGCCAAAATTGACATGATTTCTAGTAAGACATCTGCATCATGCAATATATTCAGAAAGAAAAGCTATTCTTTACTCAGAAATAAAAATGTCAAAGGATAACATTTTATAAGAACATCTGCACTAAAGCATTTTTTTTCTCTAAATGCAGAGATAAGTTTTGGATTTAAAATCATAATTGAGCAGAAAAAAATCTGATGCAACTTTAAGAAGTTTTTTCTCTCCCTGAAAGGTTTTCTCAATATTTTGTTTTGTATATGCACATGTATTTAAAGCTAAATATACTATCTCTTTCTAAGGTACCCAGTTTGGAGTGCATATTAGAAATTTCATATTTCTCCATCAGGCTTGTGTATCTGTGTGTGTTTTAAGGAATTTGTTTTATGTGACACCAAGATGTTTGTGGTTAGTGTTTGATCAATTACACATCTGATTTAAATTAACTGAGTTGACAGTTTGTTGAAACCATATGGCAGGAGCTACTGTGGGTAAAAAGAGAAACAAAAAAAGCACCATTCAACTACAAAGACTACTTATCTCATTTTTTGCTAGTCATCATCCTTCTAATTTCACTATCTAGTTCTTATAGACAACTTAATGATCATATCTTAGTAAAGCTTAAAGCAAACTCTCTGATGCTACAGCAAATATAAAAGGTAAGGGCATGAGATCAGGCTGGATTCTAAACGCAGCAGGAAGCCACTTTTGTCTGGGAACCAATAACCATAGTTGTGCTTTAGAAAGATTAATCTTATTTTAGTAGATAGGATGAAATAGAAAGGAAGTCTGGGAATGACAAAAGCATTATTAATCCAGTTCAGTTTACGGCAGTGAAGGCCTGAATTACAGTAGTAACAGAAAGAACTGGGAAGGACATGAAGCAGAGAAGAGCACAGCACAGTGGTGACAAGCATGGACTTTAGAAACAGCCTGTGTCCAAGTCCTGGCTCTATCCCTTGCTAGCCCTATGGCCTCAGAAGGTCCTATCTTCTGGGCCTCAACGTCCTTCTCTATGTAAAGAGCACAATAACAGTACCTACTCCTTACAGGTTTATGAGTAAATGTTTGTAAAAATGCCTAGCTAGTGATGTTATTTTGGGGATAAAACATACGGACTTAAAGACTAGCTGGATGGGAAAGTTAAGTAAAATAAAGGGATAAATGTAAGCGTGAGTTTTTAAGTTCTGTATGTAACTTGAAGAAAACTTTAAAAACAGATATTAAAGGGTAAGTTGGAAATATTTATCACTATGTATTCCAGCAATAATTTTAAAGAGTGTAGGAACGATTTAAATGACTATCATTTGCATAGCTGGCTAATTATTGTACATCCATATAACATAATACTTTCAGCCATGAAGAAAAATCAGATCTAAATGTGCTAATATAGAACGATCCTTCAAATATATTTTTAGTAAAATAAACAAAATGAAAAGGACAGGGGCAGAAAGAATACTTTATGTTGTACACTAATTTGTTTAAAATTAAAGGTAATATATACCTATATGCAAATCTTTTAATAGATAATACCTCTGGGGAGAGACTAGAACAGTAGGAATCTGGGGTGAAGGGATATTTTGTCTCTCTTGTACACTATTTGATTTTACCATGTTTATGTAGTATTTTCAAGTTTAAAAATTAATCTTAAAAATGAGGGGTAGGGAAGGATGAGTTCAATGAAGGAAAATTAAATTTACATATTTAAGTGAGCATAACTTAATGTGTTCAAAAAGCTTGCCCAGTACAGATATTGGTAAGTCTAATGATCTGGAGGGTTCGAAAACACCAAAGAATGGCCTCAAAAAATTGTTCAGGGAGAATAAATAAAGTGAACCTTAAAAAGTATACAGGCTATTAAAAGAAGTTCGGCTGCATTTCAAAACGCTAAATTTACATGTCAGTTGTGATGTGAAATTCTGAATATATATCCCCATGTTATTTATAGTTAACAGGCCCCTAGGAAGGCCCACAAAAGCCTTCTATACTCAAGATTACAACCTACAGTATTGCAGTAACAGCAGTTCAGAGCCCATCGCTTTTGAACCTTATCTTACTCAAGTTCTTGGGTACATCTGACAAGATCTCCCTCATTTACAAAACATTTTCTTCTCTTGGCTTCTGTGAAACCAAGCAGTCCTAGATGTCCTATTTTACTGACCTTTGTTGCTTGCTTCTCCTTCTCACCTGCAAGAGCTGTAGTCTTCTACCCTTACTTTTATCTAACCTTCCTTTTGTAATCTCATCTAGCCCAATAGCTTCAAATACCATTTGTATGCTAATAATTCTAAAATTTATATCTCAAGCCGCCATCTCTTCCTTGAGTTTGATTTATATTGAAGACCACTACCCAATAGCCTCTACTTAGAGGTCAAATAGGCATCTCAAGTTTAACAGAGCCAAAACAGAATTCTTGATCCATCCCCACAACCCTGCTTCTTCTAGTCTGTTCCATCTCATCTAAGGACACCACCAACCATCCAGTTGCTTAAGACAAAAATGTAGAAGTCTTCCTGATTCCTCTATTTTCTTTATACCTCACAGTAAATACTGTTAATGTAACTTCCAAACTATATCTTGTATTTAATCACTTCTTAGTACCAACAGCACTGTACCCTAGTTCAAGTCACCATATTTTTAGATTACTGTGATAGTCTTCTAAATGGCCTTTATTCTTCACTTTTACCATTTGCCACAATCCATTCTCTATCCGGCAGCTAGAGAGAGTTTCAAAAAATACAAGTCACATCACATTACTCACCACTTCTCTGCTTAAACTATCTAATATTGCTCCCCTTCACTTTTAGAATAATGAAAGGTCACAGTTTTAGTCATGCTGAACTTGAGGGGTATAAGGCAGTGGAGACAATGGAGAAAGCAAGTATATGGCTCTCAAGAGAGATTTGGGCATAAGTTACAAAGTGGCCTTACTTATTTGCATGTGAGTGGAAAATGAAAACCATGGATTTGGAAAAGAATACCTAAAATGGTTGAAAAAAGAAGGGTGGAGGCAAAGGATCAAGACTTGAAGAACTCTAACACTTTAATGCCTTGTTGAAGAGGAAGAGCTGACAAAGGATACTAAGTATGAGAGGCCAGATACATAATAAAGACAACCAGACCCAATGTCAAGGAAACAAGGAAAGAAAGATGTTTTAAAATGAAGAAAGATCAAGTAAGATGGAGACTGTAAAACATCCAGTTGATCTGACAACACAGAAATCATTTGTGACGTTAGCAAGAGCTACTTTAAAGACATGATGGGGAGTCATGGCAATGAAGACAGCAACTCTGGTCAATGCTTCATGAACTTGGCTGTAAAAGAAAAGGGGGAGATTGGAAGAGCTAAACCTTCAACAATCTCAAATGCTACAGGAATGGGTCGGTGGAGAGAATGAAGTTAGACACAGGACAGAGAAGTGATAATAATGTAAATTTTATGAAAAGGCGAGAGGGAATAGAATCAAGGCATGGATGGAAGGATGCTATAACTATTTCTGATAATATTCAACATAAAATTGCATGTGAGGAAAAAAAAGTATTTGGAAAAGCCATACAAAAATTGTATGTCCTAAATTCCTAGGTAAAAAAAAAAATGTATTTAGACTTATATAATGTATAATAACTTATTTCAACTCTCTTGTATGAATGACTATAAACACTGACAATTACTAATTCATCCATAAACATTTACTAAAAGCCTCGTATAAGCTAGGCAGTGTTCTAGTCTCTGTGGAAGGTGATAGAGAGTAAGACATAATTTTTGCCTTTAGGACAATTTAAGGAGAATTTAAGCAGGTAAATTCAAAACAAACAATTGCGACTCAGCAAAAGCACTGTGATCCTCTATATACACAATGGAAGGTGGTGGCTCAAAGAAGAGGCACAATGGGCTTTGATGTCTAACAGACCGGGTCTGAATCCTAACTCTGACACTTATTAGCTATACAAACTTCGAGCAAGTTATGTAACTTCTATCTAAGCCTCAGTTCCTCAGTACAGAAGGGGATGAAAAAGTTATTTACCTCAGAAGGTTATGAAGATTAAATAAGCTAATGCTTGTTAAATGCCTTAAACAAGGTCAGACACACAGTAACTACTTAGTACAAGTAAGCTATTTGTATTAACATGGGAGAATAGAAAAAAGGCCTATAAAATATACTTGGATGCGTCTAAGAAGACAATTAGGAGAATGGCATAAGAAGAAAAAATGGTATGTACAGAATCATGACACAGTGAAGTATTGCAGGAAATACTTTTTTTTTTAAATCTCTTCCAACCTATCTTGTTTCAAGAATTTAGGCAACTGCAAATACATCTATATAGCTGAAATATGAAATGAAAGACAAATGATGGAGAAGTAGAAAGAGGAAAACAGGAGAGTTGTGGGGAGGAGGAAAACTGACAAGACTTTGTGACCAATTAGATAAGGGGTGAGCAAAAGTAAGAAATCTAATGTGATTCCCAGCTTTCTGGCTTGAGTCACTAAATTAATGAGACAGATATTAAATCAGGATAAGAAGCACAGAAGGAAGAGCAGGTTTGGCAGGAAATATGATGAAATTGTTTTTGGACGTGCTGAATTCAAGGTACTCATCAGTCACTTGGGGGGCAGTGTCTAGTAGCCATTGGCAAACAGGAAAAGAGATCTAGGTTGGAGACAGATTCAGGTGTTGTTAGGATATTATGATAACACAGGGAAAATATAAGAGTAAGAAAGAAAAACAGATATACTCTTGGACATTAATATTAAGGGGCAGATAAAGGAAAACTAATGAGAAGTTCAAGAGATAAAAAGATAACTAAGAGCTCTTTAAGAATGGAGACTGTCTAATCATTACATATTGCTAGTCAAAATCAAAATCTAGAGAAATTGGGTGGAATGAAGACTAAGAAGAGATAGCTAAAAGATTTAGCAATTACAAAGTTATCACCTTAGCAAGAGCACCTGAGTAGACCGTAAGGGGCAGAAGTGAGACTGCAACAGACTGAAGAGAAAATAAAGAGAAGAAATGTAACAGAGTCTACTTTTTCTGAAAGTTTGGCTGTGAAGAAGCAAAACGGGACAACAGCTAGGAAAAAAACCTAAAAGGTTATTCATATGATAAATTGAGAAACAGATTCTACTTGAAAAATAACAGAAAACATAAACCAATGTTTATAAGTAAAACACTGAAATACGGAATAGTTTTAAGAAAATCTCAAGTTGCTACTAGTGATATGTAATTATTTACATAGTATTAAATGAAACATAATTCACTGATAAAGAACAAAAAGGAAAGCAAATCATCAAAATGTTGATACATTGTCTTTAAGTGGAATTACTATGGATGATTTTCCCCTTGTTTCAAGTTTTCAATGTTTTCCAAATTTTAATCACAAGCTTATATCCTTTTAGAGTGGTGGTGGTAGGAGGTGGAAGATACAAGCTTTACCAAAATTAATCACGCTTCAAGGGCAGAAAATATTTAAGAGATTCTAACTCGAGAAAGATAAACAATGGAGAGAGATGAAATGTGAGTAGTCAGAGAGCAGAAAAGAAATGGAAAGAAAAAATAAAACCAACACAGAAATGAAATCTTCACTGCAAGTAGAGCAAAGGAGTACAAACACTGCTGAAAACATAGTAAAGGACATGGACGACATGACTGAGAAAGGCAAGTAAGATATAATAATGAACTCTAAAAATCAATACATTATCGAAAGAATTAAAGAAGATCTAAATAAATGGAAAAATATCCCACGTTCAGGGACTGAAGACTTAACATTATTAAGATGGTAATAATCCCTAAACAGATGTACAGATTCAACACAACCCCTGTGAGAATCCCAGCTGAGTTCTTTGTACAAATAGACAAGCTGATTCTCAAATTCGTATGGAATTGCAAAGGACCCCGGATAGTGAAAATAATCCTGAAAATGAATAAAGAAGGATGCACACTTTCTGAATTCAAAACTTGCTACAAAGTACTCGTAATTGAGGCAGGATGGTATTGGCACATGGACAGACATACAGAGCAATGGACTAGAAACGCGAGTCCAGAAATAAACCTATTTGTTTATGGTCAACTTATTTTTGACAAGAATACTAAGATTATTCAATGGGAAAAGAACAGTCTTTTCAACAAATGATGCTGGGACAATAGGACAGCCAGTTAAGATAACCCTTACCTCACACCAAACATAAAAACTAACTAAAATGAATCAAAGACAATGTAAGAGCATTACAAAACTCCTAGAAAAAAAACACAGGGATAGATTTTCATCTTGGATTTGGTAAAGGTTTCTTCAATATGACACCAAAAGCAAGAGCAACAAAAGAATAAATAAACTGAACTTCCTCAAAATTTAAAATTTTGTGTTTCAAAGGACACAATTAAGAACATGAAAAGACAAGTACAGAATAAGAAAAATATTTGCATGTACCTGATAAGGGACTTGTACCTAAATATATAAAGGACTTGTAGCTAGAATGTATAAAGAACTCTTATAGTTCAACAATAAAAAGAAAAATAATCCAATTAAAAATTAAAGAATCTAATAGATTCTCGATGCCAATTATACCTCAAAAAAGCTGGAAAAGAAAGGAAGAAAAGGAAGAAAGAAAGAAAAACAAAGAGAGAAAAGATGTTTGACATCATTAGTCATTAGGGAAATGTAAATGAGAAACCACAAAGAGATGCCACTTCATACCCACTAGGATGGTTAAAATCAAAGTCAGATAACAAGTGTTGACAAGGATGTGGAGAAATCAGAACCCTCATACACTGCTGATAAAAATGTAAAATTCCAGCTGCTTTGGAAAAGTTTGGCAGTTCCTCACATGATTCAGCACAGAGCACAGTTACCATATGATCTAACAATTCTTTCTACTCCTAGGCATATACCTAAGAGAAATAAAAACATATGTCCTCGCAGAAATCTGTACACAAATGTTTATAACAGCATTATTCATTATAGCCAAAGAGTGGAAACAATCTAAATGTCCATCAATAAATAAATAGTTATGCAAAACGTGGCCTATCCATATAATGGAATATTATTTAACCATGAAAAAGAACGAAGTACTGATACCTGCTTCAACATGGATGAACTTTGAAAACATTATACAAAGTGAAAGGCAATCACAAAAGACCACATATTAAATGATTCCATTCACATGAGAAAGGCCATAACAGAGAAATCTAGAGACAGGAAGTAGATTAATGGTTGCTTAGGGCTAAGGTAAGGGGTGGGGAGGGATAGGAGAAGGAGGATAAAAGAGTGACAGCTAAAGCATATGGGGTTTCCTTGTGAGCTGATAAAAATGTTCTAAAATTGACTGTGGTAATAATTGCACATATCTAACTATGCTAAAAACCACTGCATTGTACCCTTTAAATGGTCATTTGGTATGGGAATTATATCTCAATAAAGCTATTAAAAACATAGAAATGAAAATGCTAAGGAAGAGTTTTAAAGGATTAACTACTTGTGTGCTGAAGAAAATAAATCAAAACTGGAATTGCAAGATATTTAGTAAACAACTACGACAAGTAACCTATAACCTATAGGACACGACTAAAGCAATATAAGAAAAAAATCTTATCACTTAAACACTTGGTAAAAATAAAAAGAACATTAAACATCCAACATAAGAAGATATAAAACCAACCACAAACTACACCAAGGGAAAACTAAAGGAAGAATTTAAAACAATGAAAGAAAAAATTAATAAATAAGAAAAGAGAAAATAACAGAACTGATTTTTTTAAAAATCCAAAAGCTGGCTCTAAACAAGAAAAAAAGGGCAAGGCTTCATATGTCATGAGTAAAGTGATAATTCAGTCACATACACAGGAAAAAAATTTTAATCATAAAGAGATATCTTGTTCAACTTCACACCAATATTTTGAAAACTTAGATGAAATGGATTAATTTCTAGGATAATATAAATGATCAAAGCTTCTCTCCAAAATATATAAATTGTAATCAGTTAAATTATCATAGAAGTAGAGATAACTGCCAAAGAGCTACTCTCTCCCCAAAATACTCAAGGTCCAAATGATTTCACAGGTAATTCAACCAAATCTTCAACTTCATTTAACCATTTAACCAGAGAAGAAAAAAAAAAGGCACAAAAAAAGACCAAAATTATTATGAAAATGGCGTAATCCAAAAAAGATAAAACACAGAAAACTACAAAACAATCTTGCTTATAAAGAGTGATTCAAATTTCTAAATAAAGTTTAGCAAACAGAACCCAGCAGCATATTTGAAATAATACACAATGACAAAGTGAGTTGATTAAGGAATGCAAGAAAGGTCCAGTAACAGTAAATCTATTAGTACAATTCACCATAATAGTAGATCAAAGGAGAAAAATTACATAATTTTCATAGAGGTTGAAAAGGCATTTGACAAAATTTATTTCCATATTAAAAACTTATTAAAATGGTAACAGGGGACTACTTTCTCATGATAAAACATGCACACTTCAATCTTAAGTCAGTTCTAATCTTAATAAAAAAGTACTAACAACACCCCACCAAAGTCAGGAGTAAGACAAAGATCCACTACTATCTTATCGTTTAATATTTTGGGAAGTACTAGACAAATCAATTTAACAAAAGAAAGAAAGTATAAAATCTGTAAAGGAGATGATAAAATCACCTTAATTTGGTAATGATATAATTAACAAAACTCTAAAAAATACCTATCTTTTCAAAACTAATAAAAAACTGTTCACGGATACTATTAGAATTTCAAAGGTGGCTATGGATGAAATTAATACTCAGAAATTAATAGCATTCCCATATTCAAACAACAAGATAATACAAGTAGAAACCCCATTTTCAATAGCAACAAAAAAAAAGAGAAAATATCAAGGTATACACATAACAAGAAATGTGAAAAGTGTAAACAAAAAAAACTTTTAAAATTTTGAGGGATGCAAAAGAAAACCTGAACAACAAGAAATGAATATATACCCTGTTCTTGAACAGAAGACTGACCCTCAAATAGACGTCAATTCTCTCCAAATCAATCTATGAATACAATGCAACACCAACAAATATACCAACAGGATGGGGAGGGTACCCTGAAAAACTAATTTTAAGTTTTATGGGAAAATAAACAAGCAAAAATATCTAAGAAAAGTCTGGGAAGTAAATGAGAGAGCACTATAATCAAAGGATGGAGTCATTATGTATAAATAGGTAAAATGATCAATGAAACAATAAAAATCCAGTAAGGGCCCCAATATGTAGGAACTAAGTATACCTACAGACAGTATTTCAGTACTGTGATAACTAGGTTGCCGCCTGGGGAAAAAAAGTAAGGTTGGATTCCTACACCTCAATAATTTAAATTTTATATGGATAAGTGCATTTCACTTGAAAATAAAATTATAAAAGTACCAGGAAAAAAAACATAAGAATTTTCATTTTCATTTTCATTAGAAATAATATTGAAATAGGGAAGATCTTTCATATGACACCAAAATTTTTTTTTAATTTCTGCTAGAAAATATACTGTAAACAAGGTCTGTAAAAGCCAAACAATAAACTGTGAAAAATATTTGCAACACATATCACACAAAGAACTAACTTTTTAAAAACAGAGAATTCCTATAAACAATATTAAACATGCCAATAGAAAAATGAACAAATAACCAGGTGAATAGAAAATACAAGCAGCTGTTATAAAAGGAAACAAATATGGTTCTCATACCCACTGAAAAGATGAAGAAAAATATACCTATTAAATTGACAATTAAAAAAGTCTGATAATCAACTCTGTTACCAAGGGTATCAGGAAGCCAGCACTCCCAACACAGATAGTAGGACATAAACTGGTACAACCTCCATGTGGGGCAGTTTGGCAATATTTATCAAAATTTAAATAGTATATATCTTTGACTCCACATTGTACTTCTATGAATTTATTTATTCTAAAGGCATAGACATACTTATGTGCGATATTGTATATGTACAGGGATATTTATTGTATCATAATTTGCATTAGCATGACTGTAAACATTTTAATGCCTATCCAAATAAAGAAATGATACCATTTCCCTCCCTCCACATGCACCCACACACATCTTTCTGGAAAAGATAAACAAGAAATTTATCATTGGTTACTTCTAGGAAAGAAGTCAATTAGCTGGGGTCAAAGGTAGAAGGAAAACTTGCCTTTTATCATATGTCCTTTTGTACCATTTAAATTTTATGAACATATACGACATTTAAAATTTTTAAGTTAGGATGCCAGTATTATTTTCATCCAGTTTTACCAACTGTTATATTTTTCCTCTTCTTTGCCAGGTTTCCAGTTCCTACCTTAGCAACAATGTTTTAACTGTTTTCCCAGTTAATACTGTACATAGTATTTAATCGAACTCACACAGTTAAATCACAATAGTAACTTGGGTTTCTTTATCCCCATGACCTCCTTGGGGATCTGCATACCTACTCTACAAAAAGAACCATTCTCTGTTCTTTACTGCATATGGAGATTATGAATTAGTAAAAATCCAGGACCAAGCAGCTAGGAATTTTTTAGCTTATGGGGCAAACAGATAATCATTGTTGTATTTTAGAAGATAGCAAAAAGGCAAGAAGCTGCTCAAACAGGGTTTCACAAAACATCATTTGTGCTGTAACCATGAATGCAGAGTCTAGTCCACTATTTTTATATTTAAGAATTTGATTTTATCCATTTTTCCAGATTCAATGGGGCTGTAGGGGACTGAACCACACTAATCAATCAAATTCACAAGAAACGAATTGCTTACATATAATGCCAATGTATTAACGTAGAATTTAAGAATTTAAGAATATATCTGTATATGTGTATAAGCAGACGTATGTATATATACATATATCTCAAGAGCATCAAATCATGCATATCAAGGAATCACACACAAATGGCAAGTACGCCCAGGGAAACCTCATGGTGCTCTGAGTTTGTAAAGGGAGAAGAGAACAAAGAGAAGGTCAGAGAAGGCTTCCTGAAAAAGTGTGATCAAGCTGAGATCCAATGGAAGAGAAGCTTTTAAAAAAAGACTAGAATGGGGAGTAAGAGGGTTTCTGGATGATGCGACGGCGTGTGCAATGGCCCGGTGGCAGAAGGGAGCATGGATATGTCGAAGGAGGTGGAAAAGCTCAAAGAACAAAACCTATGATGTAGCATTAAACTGTAGAGTTAGAGAAGGGCCAGACCATATAGTGCCTTTTAGGTCATGTTAAGGATTTTTGCCTTATCCTAAGAACAATGAAAAGCTAGTAAACGGCTGTAAGCAGAGATAGGAAAGGATTTGTGCTTACAAAAAGATCAGTATGCTGTAAGAATTATGGGCAAGAGTAAAAGCAGGAACACTGCTTAGAAAGCTATTGCAGAAGACCTAAGTGAGAGATGATGGCGGCATGGACTGGAGTTAGGGAAGAAATAAAATAGGACTTTGTGATTGATTACACCTAAAATGCAAAGGAGAGGAAAATGTTAAGCAGAATGGTCAAGTTTCAGGTTTGCAAAACTGCATGCATAACGATGCTATCACTGAGAGAGAGCGAGAACACTCCAGGGAGACCAGGTTGTTTTGTTTTGTTTCACTGAGCGCTGGAGAGAGGGTAGACGTGCAAAAAGTAAGAAAAGGACCTGGGTGTTCAGTAACTGGAAATATTGGTAGAAAAGAATGAAAAATAGGATTAGAGTTCAAAGGAGAGAGAACATTAGCTACACAAACTTATTTTTTTACCTCCAGGGTTAACCATAAAATAGGCCCAGACATTTCTATCCCTCCCCATCACCTAAAATCTTTTTAAACATCTCAAAATAAAACCTTTCAATCAAAGGGGGAAGGGAAGCTTGAAATACAACACTTAAAAAAATAAAGCACTGGTGTAAAAAAATTTCAAAGTATATATATTTAGATATCAAATGGTCCCCATTCTGAGGGGGAAGAACAGAGGCTGCCTACTTGGGGAAGGAAAAATGAAGTGCCAGTCAAGGGGAGAAGAAAGCTGAAAGAAGACACTGATGACCCCATAGCATGAATTTTCAGTTTAAACACGTTTATCTTTATCTCTAGACAAATGGCTGTTCTCGGCCTTGTGTGCTAAAGGAATGCAGAAATAACAGGTCTAAAACGGAGCTCCTTATCAGAAATCATGGCTTCCACTGCCATCAGGTGGTGGCAGTGAGGAAGTGCACCAACCAGGTTCTTGGAGCCTGGAAATGCCTCTATCAAGCCCATGGTATAATTAATCTAAGATCAAAGACTTAGATATTGCAGTGTTAGAGGGCAAGTTGGTGATAGTCTTTGGTAAGAGATTTATCTTCTAATCTGTCAATACACAAAAATATAAGTTTTTGCTGTTAATTTGGGGTAAGAATAAAAGACTTTTTTCCTTTCCATGTTTAAGATCAGATACATATTTAGCAATTCTAAAATACCCAGTTTGATACTATCATTTCAAACCCAACTCCTGGCATATTATACATTTGACCTTTTAAAACCATTTCAATGTTAATTTTAATGGTGCATAAAAGTGGGTTAGTTTGCATTTTTAGCAACATCAATAACCTCATCACAAATATAAGCAATTGTTCCATTGGCTGTACAAAATTCCCTTTGTTATCTTCAAATTAAGCAAATAACAATTTTTGACTTCATAGAAGTACAAGGTTCGGTAGTAAACAATTCAAAACCCATCATGTTCTAAAAATTCATCAGCTAAACAAATATATCAGTGATAAAATCAACTTCAACATTATCACAAAAAAACATGGTGAATGATTAACATTATTCCTGGTACTTCTCTTCACAGTAAAAATAAGCTTGCCCAATTAACATCTGACATTCTGTGCAGTACTTACTTCCCTACCTTCCTTCTACTATACTGAATATTCATTTATAAATCTCTTACAATCGTCAGCACACACATATCGATTTGATTTGTCTTTGTTTTTTAAGGCATCTGACCCGGAGGATAGGGAATTGTAGGCCAAAACGTGAAATAATCACATTGGATACATTTTTCCAATTCTCAACCAGCTGTTTTATAATAGTAGACGGAGCATAATCTTGTCACCATGTATATTCTTGATCTTCGTTTTCTCTCCTCAAAATCCAGACACACTATCCATTCTGTCTCTGGACATTCCAAAATATTAATTCAACTAGCTTTCCCTGTAATCTTGGTTCTGTTTCCCACCCATCTCCCAACAACCCTCCCACCCCAATCCTCCTTTCTTGTTTCAGCATGGCTAACTTTTACACACTCGAGGTGTTTTTGTTGTTGTTCTTTACAAAAATCACTCTTTAGAATGCTCTTCCCTCTTCTCTCCTCAATTTAGTACCCTTTTAAAAATAATTTCCACTGCTAGGCGCCAATGTCTTTCTTTTACAAGATCAAACTACGGAAGAGGACGAGACTGGGAACCGAGCAAGCGAAACATTTGGGAATGTCAATGAGACGGTGGCCTCTCCTTTGAAAACGCAACTCTCAGCACACAGCTTTCAACAGAACAAAAATATATTTTTTTTCAGTGTTCCTGTTCCCTCCCCCCGCCCCCCTGACCTCAAAGACACCCTTCGTTTTCTCTAAGCCCCAGTCTATGAGCTATGCGTGGGGCCTGTCTTTCCTCCACCCAAGGAAAAGAAAGCAAGAGAAAAAAGAAAAGACAGCAGTCACCTTCCCGCCGCGCCCGCAAGCTGTCAGGACCACGTCCCACGACTCACCTGGCAGGTGCGGCCGCCCGGAGAGTTGCACGAAGCGGTTGAGCTGGCCAGATCCCCGACCCCCGCTGCCCCCACTGCCCCCGCCGGCCCCGCTACCTCCACCGCCGCCACAACTGCCCGCGGCACCTCCTCCCCTCCGGCGGTTCCTGTCCCAGCCCTGGGCGGCCGACATGACCCGCTAACGATTGCCGCAGCCCGGTCCCGGCAGCCCCTGGCCCGGCGGCACTAGCCGAGCCTCCTTCCTGGGCTCCTCTAGAGACCCGGGAGGCAGGGGAAGGGGGAGCGCCCGGCCTTCACCGGTGACCAATGACTGGCTGACTTGGTGACAGGCAGCCAATGGCCAGTCGTCTTCTTGGCTGGTGGAGGGAGGCGGGGAGAGACGTGGTAACCATAGCTATGGCTAAAAAAAAAGGGGTGGGGGGGGTGAGAGGAAGGCAGAAGCAGCCACTCCTCACTCGCATCCACCGCGCTAAGCAAGTCCGCGTCGCGGCTGCTCCTGCGGGATCAGGCGGGCCAATCGAAGGCCGAGCGGGATCGGCCACGCCTGCAGAAGGAACCCCGGCGGCTTGCCCGTACTCCGGCACGTTCGGGGTTCAGGAACTCTTCCCCGTAAACACTGAAATCTGAAGTAGGATATGCACATAATACGCTTAGGTGGGGACATTACAGTGTCCCGCCAGCTTTACGGACTGAGATTGCTTTCCCTGACCGTTGACAGACACAAAGGGCTCCCTTGGAGGGGGTAAAATCCAGGGGCGGAGTCAAAGCTTAAATGTAAGCACGAGGTATTCCTGGGTTCCGTTTCTCTAGTCTTTCAGTCGACAAGCTGAAGTCCCTAATTCAATATAAGCTACGTCCCAAACAGTTATAGTTAACAAACATGGAAAAATGTTCAAGCTCACGAGTAATTATAGAAACACAAATTAAGACCCCTCCCCCATGAGAAACCATCTCTGGCTCACTACGTTAGTAAAGATTTTAAAAATAACACCCAGCAGGGACTAGAGTGCCAAGAAAAAGGTATTTTCATAGGTGACTGATGGCTATGCAAATGTTTTTGTTCAGTCAAACCCCTTTTTTCTCGTAGAAAATTTGAATCGGCTTAAAGACAAACAGGTACGGAAAGACCAATTGAGGGGAAAATGCAGTTGTACAGATTAGAAATTCCTCTTGTTCCAAAATTAAACAGAAAATTTGTCTTTGAACTTACTGGGCGCGGTGCAAAGTGGGGAAATACAGATTGTTCGCTGACATCCATGAAAAATAAGGGAAAAGCGTATAAATTCCTCAAGGGAAACAAAACTTTACAAGGGTCTTAGATCTGGTGGTTTTATTGGTGGGTTGTTGTTTTTTTTTTTTTTTTTTTTTTTCTGTGATGCTTCTTATGGGAGCACCTTACGTGATGCGGAAAAAAAAGAAAATCTGCTGGAGCAGAGGATTCATACCTCAGTTCAAATTTCATGTCGCCACTGACCCCGCCTCCTTATTTTCCTACTTCAGTCTCTGTGGGCAGGTGTTCTAACCATTAAGCACTATAATACACTGCTTACGAAAATATTTGAGACCTGAAAAAAAGTCTATGGCTCTAAAATATAAAAATCAAAATTAATAAATGCTAATTTTCTAAACAATTTGTACCATTGTGTAACCAAATAGTAGATAAAGGAAATTTTCTTTCATTTTTTTTTTTTAGGTGAGGCAACCCTTGGTTGACCTCTCAGATTACAAGGACCTTATCAATTTACAAGCCCTTATCTTTTTATTTTTTTTTACGCTTTCAGCACCTGGTCTTCCTAGGTGGTCTCCTATCCAAGTACTAACCAGGCCCCACCCTGCTTAGCTTCCGAGATCAGAAGCGATCTGGCTTGTTCAAAGTAGCAAGGCTATAGACAGAACATAAAATATCACAGAGATGCAAATAGCAAAATCCAGACTATGGAAACTCTACAGGATAAACAAGTAAGTTTCTTCAACAAATAAATTGCAAAGGAAAAAGATTTGGAGAGAAAAATCTACAGATTGAAGAGACTTGTAAAGGTTCTAAACTATGAATACACAAAAAATCATTGAATAGGGATGGTTGCACAACTTCGTTAGTATTTTAAAAGCACTGACGTCTACACTTGAAAAGGGTGAATTTTATGATATGTGAATTATATCTCATTTTAAAATATTTTAATAATACAGGAAAGGAGAAGGAGATGGAGAGCTAGATGAAATAACATTAACCATAAGCTGAAGCTAGGTTCTGAGTACATGAGAACTATTCATGATATTGTTCTGCCTACTTTTGTATGTGTTAGCAGTTCCTTATAATACAAAGAGAAAAAAAGTCTACAAAAATAAGATATATTAACCAATCAATTGAAAACATAGTTATAAATATATATAATCAATTTTAAATTCCAAAAACGAAATGAAAGATTTATTCTTAACTAAATTTAAAGTTATTAAATTTTAAAAGCTTTCTTAAAAAGTTATAGCCAAATTTTTTTAATGTGGAATGTGGGTACGCTTTAATGGTTATTAACCTAATTTGGAGAGGGACCTTCAAAATAAGTACATGCAGACAATATGTACCTGCCAATATAATGTAATATGAAATATACAATGTCACCTATAAAATATTAATGCTAAAAACATTAACTTGACTCTAATCAAGATTTAAGCTATAATATCCAGTTATAGGAACTTTCAGGGGACAAAGGAACACGTGAAACAAACACATGCAGGGAACAATCTCCACGACATCTAGCCTGGTCTTGTCAATGAGTCAATGTCATGAAAAATAAAATAGGAGGTGGTAACCCCTAATAGAATAATAGATCTAAGTAATGACAATAAATAGTTCCTAGCATAACATAAAGAAATAACCAGACATTATGTGTCTGCTGACAAAAGTATACAAACTCATCCATGAAGGAGTCTTACCAAAAAAAAAGAATCTGAATAAAGTCAAACTTTTAGCTCTAACTACCAGTTTACAGGAAATAAAAGGAACAGAGAATATATTAAATGACATCTTGAGGATGTAATCTGAAAATACATAATGTGGAAAACTATAGAATGAACAGCCTATTTCCTTCAATATTATCTTTCAAAGAGAAGGAAGAGAAAAAGAAAACCGACAATTAACAGAGTTTTAAGAGACATATCAACCAAATGCTGTGTTTAGGCCTTGTTTGCATTTTGATAGAATGAAACAACTATTTTCTTAATGGAAAAATTTGATTGGATATTGGATTATATTCAGGAATCACTGTTAATTTTTTTAGATACTGTAGATATGTTTTTTTTTAAAGAGCTCTTATCTTTTAGAGAATTATACTGAAATATTTACAGATAAAATGCTGATATCCAAGATTTGCTTCAAAATAATCCAGGAAGCAGGACATGAGAAACAGGATGAGAATGTAGATTAAACAAGGATTACCATGAGTCGATGCTCAGTATAGCTGGATGATGGGTACTTGAAGTTCACTGCACTATTCTCTCACTTCTTTCATATATATTTGAATTTTTCCCACTTAAAAAGTTTTTTAAAAAGTTCTTAAAAGAACAATTCCAGATTAAAGGGAATTTACAACAGAATGTATGTGATACTCTTGAACAAATCAAATTTAAAAGACAATTGCATGACAAAGAAAGATTATTAGAGAGTATTAAAGAATTAATGTAATATGATGATATCAAGGATATATTAGAAAATCTCTATTAGAGATGCATAATAAAATATTTAAGAATGGGATATCATAATACCTGAGACAGCAGGACCATCTCTACCCTCCTGAAGCTTACCCATAAAGGTAGCATGAGAAGCAGGAAGAACTCTCAGTTCACATTATCTCAGAAAACAAGTTAGTCAAAATTAGCAATAAGTCTGCATTGAGAGTATTTTCCAGGAAATCTATTTTATAAATGTTGAATACATATAACAATTCAAACAAATTTCCAGAACTATTTTCCAGAACTATTTTCCAGCAGAGGTTCTATAAATTACAACTTTTAATGCAGTGTGAGAGTGGACGACTGGGGAAGTGGTGAAAAGTACTTACTATGTTTTGAAATCTAGTTTCATTTCACATATTGGTGTCTGAAATTCAACACTGTGTAACCTAGTGGTTCTCAAACTGCCTGCACATTGGACTAACCTGAAGCCATTTTGTAAAATATATCCAGCTGTTTGGATCAGAATCTCTGGAGCACAGGCATTGGCCCTATTTTTGAAGTTCCCTAAATTATCCTAATCTACAGCCAAGGTTGAAAACACAAGTGTAATACTCTGTAGCCCAGTTTTATCACATGCACAATGGGAGTAATATCTCTTGCTTTAGCAGCATCTCAGAGTTATTGTGAGAGATCAATGAAATTGTACACATGAATATACATGGAAAAGTATAATATTTTATGTAAATGTAAGGTCATATTCCCATGTTAGCAATCAATGTATAGCAACCCTTTAAAAATGTTTACTTCTTGGACTGTTGGTTAGTTCGTTATAGATTAAATATGACCCAGGATCATATAAATTCCTTGGTAAATAGTCAAAGGTAATTAACTGCTTGTCATCAGCCCAGATCAAATTAGCATTGATATTGAGAAGCCCAAAGTAATTAGTCTTTCATTTAGTTAATTACAAAAAATTATAATCATTTATACATATAAGCATTATACACATAAGCATTATACATAAGATGTCATAGAAACACAAAATACACATTGTAGCTAGGATTAAGTTTGGCTGCCCAAAGAAAAGGAGGACAAGGGCTCACATTCATTGGCCCCTCTTTGTGAACTAAACACTTTCATGTGTGTTATCTTTTTCAATGGGCAGATTCACCTACCATAGTGTTTTTGAAACATTAAGTCATGAAATCAGTTTAGCGGGTCATGACTAGTACTTTCTAAATGGAATACAGTGGGAAAAGAAGAATTAAAATATAGGAGTGCCAGAAAAAACGGGGAGTACAAAAGGACCAGGAGGTTCTGAAATACCTTACCTTTAGGTATTCAAGTTGCGGGGGGCCGGCTCTGGAGGATGGATGAGCTATAGAAACTTTAAGTTTCCCTCTCACAGTGTTCAGGCAGGCATTTGATTAACATTAGGGCTGGTAACTAATGCGTTTACACAGGCTTGGAAGAAAATATTTACAAAAGACATATCTGATAAAGAACTGTTAACCAAATATGCAAAGATCTCTTAAAACTAAACGATAAGTAAATAACAACTCGATTTGAAAATGGGAAAAAGAGCTAACAGATACCTCACTAAAAAAGATATGCAGATAGTAAATAAGCATATGAAAAGATGTTCAACATTATATGTCATTAGGGAATTAAAAATTAAAACAATAGTCTATGGCCATGCTACCCTGAACAAGCCCTATCCTATCTGATCTCGGAAGCTAAGCCTGGTTAGTACTTGAATGGGAGACCACATAAGAAGACCAGGTGCTGCAGGAGTGAAAAATGAAAAATAAAAATATAAATAAATAAATAAATAAATAAATAAATAAATAAGGGATTGTAAACTGACAAGGTCCTTGCAATCTATGAAGTCAACCAAAGGTTGCCTCACCTCAAAAAAAAAAAAAAAAATTTAAACAATAATGGAAAACCACTACACACCTATTAAATGGTTAAAATCCAAAACACTTGACAACACCGAGTGCTGACAAGGATGTGGAACAACAGGAATATCATTGTTGGTGGGAATGCAAAATGGTACGTCTACTTTGAAAGAGAGTTTGGCAGTTTCTTACAAAATTAAACATACTTTTACCATACAATGCAGCAGTCATGTTTCTTGGTATTTACCCAAAGGAGCTGAAAACTTGTGTCCACACAAAAACCTGCACACAGATATTTATAGCAGCTTTACTCATAATTGCCAAAACTTTGAAGCAATCGAGATGCTCTACGATATATGAATGGGTAAATAAACTGTGGTACAGCCATACAATGGAATATTATACAGCACTAATAGAAAAATGAGCTACAATGGAATATTATACAGCACTAATAGAAAATGAGCTATCAAACCATGAAAAGACATGGCAGAAATTTAAAAGCATATTACTTACAATGCAATATGTATATATATGCCTTACTGCTGAATTGTACACCTGAATCTTACTGGATTTCGTTAATCAATGTCACCATAATAAAAATAAATTTAAAAAATAAAATAAACAGTCTAAAAAAATAAATTAAAAATATAAAAGCATATTACTAAATGAAAGAAGCCAATCTGAAAAGGCTACATACTGTGTAATTCCAACTATATGATAGTCTGGGAAAGGCAAAACTATGGAGATGGTAAAACAGATCAGTAGTTGCCAGGGGTTTGGGGGGAAAGAGGGGGTAAATTAGTGGAGCACGAATGGTTTTTAGGGCAGTAAAACTATTATGTATGATACTATAAGGGTGGATACATGCCATCAGACATTTGTCCAAACCCATACAAGGTACAGCCTTAAGAGTAAACCCTAAGATAAACTATGAACTTTGAGTGATGATACAACTCTGTGGCAGGACACTGATTGTGGGGAAGATTGAGTTGGGGGCAGGGCTACATGTCAGTTATAAAAACAAACTTTCTTGCAGTGGTGTTTTATAACTGAAAGGCAAACAGAATTCAACTTTGTTTTATTGTTATTTAATAAGTTTAGTTTTATATTTGACATCAGGAAAATGTCAATGTGATGCAGTGATATGTTACTTTAGCTGAAGCAGGCTAATGAGAAGAGGACAAAGGCTGCCTCTTCATAACACGGAAATATGCGCTCATACCAAATGAAGTCTGCATGATATCACAGCAGGAAATTCAAAGTAATTTTCACAGCGGTCCTAATGTTCTAAGTCCAGTAAAAAGCAGAAACTTATTTTTTAAAAAACTGAATAATGGTCCATCACTTTTAAAGTTCTGTGAATGAGCTGTTTGAGTGTTTATTTATTTCCCCCAATAATCTAATAGAAAGTTCTGGGATAAAACTAGATGATTTTTTTCAACATCTGCAATATTGAACTTGAAGTCCAGATATTATTTCCTGTTCCAAATTCCAGCAATAATTGATTTATATTCTTATTTGATACAGATTTAGGTAACACAACTACAAGGGAACAAGACAGTTTTATGAAGATATCACGTGACATCTCATTAAATTGACATTAGAGGAATGGCAAAGATTTGTGAAGTATCACATCCGATTATCCCAAATAAGTAAACAAAGCCTTGAAATTATTAATATCACTTTGAATTTTGGGTGTAACAAGCTTAAATGAATAGGAACTCTCTGCATGTGTTAACATTATTGAAACTAAATTAAACAAGCAGATTTAATAAAAAACCTAAACTGAGACATATTTTTTATGCATTGATGATAGTTTGGCAAAGCAGCATCATTCATCAGAGTAAATTAATGTCACTAATAAATATTGTTTTGATTTTATGGTTATTTATAAGTTTATTATAATTTTATGTTTTATAAGCACTATAAGGAGCTTATAAATAATTTATGCATTTAAGTAACATTTTTGATAAATATAACTTGTCAACATTGAAGAGGAGGCTTTCTGTTTAAAACAGGGTAAACAAAATTAAAAGGCGGAATGAACATTACTCAATTTTAAGAAATACTGTTCTACCAAATTCTCCTTCTTGCTTATGTTAAATTGGTTTTGTTACCTGAAGCCAATAAAATCCTAATTAATACCCTACCTCTAGAACTGTAATAGATGCAAACCATTAAGTATAATACAAATGCGAGATATTTACTAAGATATTTATTACATAAAATAGATTCTTAGGAAATGCTTTTTAATTACTCAGCTGGGAGAGGTGAAATAAGATAATAATATATAAGCTGTAATAGTCCCTGAATTGGCCCAATAGCGATTTAGTAACTATACTATGTCTTTAATTTAATTTTAACTTTTAAAATAACAAATACATCCTTATTGTGTAATCTACCATAAATAGAAGAATATATAGAAAAAGTGAAACTCTCCCCTTCACTCTCCACCCAGTTCTACTCCCCACTCCAAAAGACTGTTAACAGTTTGCTGTCTATCCTTCCAGATCGTTTTCTGTGTATTTACATACACATATGTGGATCTGTACAGGTATTCTATTTTAGTTTGTACATAAATGGGATTATACAAAGTATATTCTGCAGATGGCTTTTGTTCTTTTATACATTATGTCTTGGATATATTACTATTTTTTAACAGGACTTCATTATTCTTTCTTTCCCTTTCTTTCCCTCCGAGACAGGGAATGCCAGATGGCAGAATTTTATGGTTTTATTAACCAAAATACAATGTGCACACAAGCTGCCTATTCATTTTCTTCACTGCGCAGCGTGGCATCGGGTTTGGTGACTCCGATGGCCAGCGGGGCTGCTCTTCTCCCAATGGCTTTGCCATTCCTTAAGGAGACAATGTGCACAATCTCAGCACAGTAAGATTAGTTGCACATCAGGAGCACTTCAAGCTACTTGACATCGTGGACCAGGAGCTTCCAAAGGCCACTGGGCGGCAAGTGCTCTGTTTTACTGTCACTCCCATAACCACGTTGGGCATGAAGATTGGGCCCTCCAACCTTCCGTGCACCCTACTGTCAGCGCCTCTGGCTTTCCACCTGTTACACTTAATTTTGACATATGGGCCTGACTGGTGCTGAATGAAATTCTTGGTCCTGTTTTTGATGATCTTGGGCTTCAGGAGGGGTCTGAGGGCAGCCGTGATGCTGAATAGGAGATGGCTGCCACCTCCGGAGGCAGCATGGAGGACGTGAGCTTCATCGTTCTTTTTAACATGCAGCCATTTTTCTGTCATCTTTGGTGGAAACTTTGAATGAAGACCTCTCTCACCCCCAAGACAGCACCATTGTCTTTTAGAATTTAAGTTTACAAATACGGCCAAAACCAAAAAGGTGTTAAAGAAATCCAAGGACTCCAACTAAATTCGAGCAAAGTTGGAGTTGCCTTCAGCACCTGAACAATCTTTCACTTCAAACAAAAACAAAAACAAAACAAAACAAAACAAAAAAGAAATAGGGGTTGGGAAGGAGGAATGTCTTGAAGTGTCAAGGTCCCAATGAATCCAGGAATACCCTTGTCCACCACACTGCATAGCAGGTTGAAAAAGCCCCACTAACTTTCATTTCCCCTGAGACTTCATAAGGACAATATTCTCGTTTCTCTATTCACATTTCACTGCTTACATCGAGGGTTCTGAACCTCTAAACTGGTGAAGTCTATGATACTTTTTCAGAAAAATATATTTAGTGCATAAAATAAAAAATAAAATACATAGGATTATCTAGGCGACCAATTATAATAAAACATAACTATCAAAATAGTAAAACAATTAACTTTGTGATATAGTAATTCATGTACCTCTTATATTAAACACATTAACTAACAAGGTCAAGTGGGAGTTTCATGACTACTATAGTTTAAAATAAACTAGAAACAATATTTTAAGGTGTTTGCAGTAACTATAATGGGATATGCAAATATCTATTTCTTTGTCAAGTCACAGTATAATTATACCACTGTGGTTGTTGCCTACCTAAATGATGGGAATGCTAAATTTCAGTTAGAGGATGGTGAAATAATGGTACTTTATTCCTTATCTATACTTGTTTCCTTGGTGTATGACTTTGCTAAGGCTGCCATAAAAAAATAGCATATACTGAGTGGTTTAAACAAAAGAAATTTATTTTCTCACAGTTCTGAAGGCCAGAAGTCCAAGATGAAGCTATCAGCAAGGTTGGTTCCTTCTGGAGAATCTGAGGGAGGCTCTGTTCAATGCTCATTTCTTGGCTTCTGGTGGCTTCTGGCAATCCTTGACATTTCTTGGCTTGCAGCTGCATTGTTCCATTCTCATCACATGATGCTCTCCCTGTGTATTTCTGTGTCCAAATTTCCCTCTTCTTAAAAGGCCACCAGTCATGTGGGCTTTAGGACCTACCCACATCCAATATGACTTCATCTTAATTACATCTGCAAAGACCCCATTTCCAAATAAAGTCACATTCATAGGCTCTAGGTAGACATAAACTTCAGGAGGACACTATTCAAGCCAAGTTCCCAGACCCTCTGGTTTAAGTGTAATTACTACTAAGTCTAAAAGAGAGAAATGATAAAATGCTAATGGTTATTGTGATGAAGAGTGAAGTTATGGATTTTTTCTTATGCCTATTTTCAGAATGTTCTAAAATATGATTATATTACTTTAAGAACAAAAAATTAATAAAGAAATGATAATATGCTGTTGATTTTAAGCCTGGCAACATTTTAAATAATGAGTTCCTTTTAATTTAACCTTCGATAATTTCATCAGCACAAAGGCAAAGAGATCTGGTCAAGTAAAACAGGTCAGGCTACTGGTTTTAAACATCTGTGAAGTTGCAGATTAACCTGAATAATCTCTGTCAAAGAAAAATGTAGAGTCATGCTTAGCTCTTTTAGTAAAAGAAGAACATGATCAAAAGTCTCACAGACTTAAGGTATTGTTGGATAAATACAAACTACAAACGCAATATAACAATGAAATTTAAAAACAGTAGTCAACATACCTGATTAAAAAGAGGTAAGAACCCATATATTTATGGGCAATGAATATCTAACAAGACTGTCAAGTACATTCAATGGAGAAATAATAGTCTCTTCAACAAACGATGCTGGGACAACTAGATTTCCACATAGAAAAAAATCAAGTTGGAGCCCTACCTCAGACTATATATAAAAATTAACCCTAAATGGATCAATGACCTAAACATAAGTGCTAAGACCATAAAATTATTAAAAGAAAACATAAAAGTGAATCTTCAAGATCTTGGATTTGGCAATAGAGTCTTAGATATGACACCAAAAGCATGGGCAAGAAAAGTAAGACAAATTGGATTTCGCCCAAATTAAAAACATCTAAGGACATTATCAAGGAAGTGAAAAGGCAACCAACAGAATAGGAGAAAATATTTACAAAATATTTGAGAGTTTCTCAAAATGTTAAACATAATGTTACCAGGTGACTCAGAAATTTTGCACCTTGATATATGCCCAAGACAACTGAAAACACATCCACACAAAAAAATCATATACAAATATTCATAGCAGCATCATTCATAATAGCCCAAAAGTGTAAATAACCCAAATGTCCATCAATGAATACATGGAAAAACAACACATGGTACAGTCATACAAAAATGAAGTACCAATAACATGCTACAACATGAATAAACCTTGAAAACGTTATGCTAAGTAATAGAAGCCAGATGTAAAAAGCCACATGTTGTATGACTCCATTTAAATGAAGTGACCAGAATAGGCAAATCCATTATGACCAAAAATAGATAAGTGGTTGCCAGGGGCTGAGGGAAGGGAAGAATGAGGAATAACTGCTAATGGCGTAACGAAAAGTTTTGGGATTAGATAGTGGTGATGGTTGCACAACTCTGTGAATATAATATAAAACCACTTCATTAAAGGGTGAAATTTGTTTTGTAAGTTACATTTCAATAAAAAATAGCCCATGAGAAATCAAAATGTTTGATTAATGTGTACCCACTTAAAAACCTATTGTCGAATTCTAAATACATTAAATTTTCCCTAAAAATACAAATTTTGCTGTTTGACATATTTTCCTACTTCATGAAACAATTATACTAGCGAACATAGTATGTTTGACTCATTCTTAAGAGAAGTCCTACATAGCATAAAAAGTTTATATACATAAATTTTTTTGTATTTCTCACATTAAAAAAACACATTAAATAAAGATAGTGACAGTTGGAGCTATCAGCCGAGCTGTCTGCTTCTCTGGGATAAACAAAATGGATAAGCGGACCCTAAGAGGGAGATTAGCATGCCAGAGGGTTTGGGGGAGAGCACGTGGGATCAACTTCATGGAAAGGAGAGGGGAGGAAGCAGGAGTGGGAAAGAAGAGAAGCTGGACTATGTTGATGAAGTCTCAAGGTTGGCCCCAGGGGTCTCTACAGGAAACTCTAAAGCTGGACGGCCCTTTAACATCGTCCTGAGTTGGAGAAAAAGGTCTGGGCCTTTTATATCTCCATCTTGATTCGTCTCTGGATGCAGGATGCTCTGGGGAAGGTAACCGGCTGCCTTTAGTCAAGTAGCTCCAAAAGGGGCTGACAGCTGAGGGCTTCCTGTTGGTGGTACTCCCAGTGGCTGTGGGAATTAGTTCTTCATTCCTGAAGGGGGACCTGGGTGGAGCATTACTGCCTCCACCACCTACACTAAAATGCTTAGGAAAACTAGGACTTAACAAGATCCTACTATGTATCAACCACTTTCATAGACATTATCCCATTTAATTTTATAATCAGAGGCCACACAGTGATAGATGTGGGAGGAGTGGCCATCTCTTTCCTCCCCATCACATTTGCCAAGTGACTCTTTGAAAATAAGAAATTTCAGAAGTATTTATTGATTCATGTCTTAAAACTGACATCTTCTGAACATCTGCTATGTGCCACACCCTGGGGAATTATAGAAAAGAGACAAAATGTCTTTTACACACAAACATACACACAAATATATACATATGTATGTAAATATGTAAACATATAATGGATGTACACATACTTGGATGTATACATACATAGTTGTTCAGGCCAAAATCAGAGCATCCTGCTTAAAACATATTCTCTTGCCTGCTATATATAACCCATTACCAAGTCCTGTTGTTTCTAGCTCCAAAATGTATCTTGAATTTTCCAGCATTCAGTTACCTCCACCCCAATCTTAGCTCACCATCACCTTCTGCAGGGCCTTCTTTAGCAATCTCCTAATGGTCACTCTATGTCCTCTCTTGGCTCTAAGCCACTCCACATAGTCTTCAGGGTGATTTTTCTCAAAATGCATAATTATTCATGTTACTGTGCTGCTTAACGTGTTTCAATGGCTGTCTTTGTCTTTTAGGATAAAGTCTAAAATCTTCAGAAGGTTTACATACATTTATTTAAAAACTATTTATTGTCTGCTTTGTCTCAGGCACTATTGTAGACACTGGGGATACAGAAATCAAAAAAGACAAAGCTCCTACTCTTGTGAAGATTATACTCTCATGAGTACAGAGAGAAAAATAAACATAAGAGAAGCATATATTATGCTACAAAAAGATAAGCACTATGGAGAACAACAAAGCAGAGTTAAGTGAAAGAAGAATCTTCAAGTCTGTGTGGGAAGAGAGGGAGCTGCAAGTTAATATAGAACGATCAGGGTAGGTCTCATAGAGGAGGTGACATTTGAACAAAGAAGTCACAAAAAACTGAAGAGTGTGAGGGAATGAGCCATAGGGGGTATATGGAAAGCCGTCCAGGCGGGGGTAATGGGGAGTGCAAATGGTGAACTTTGAGAGGTCTAAGTGTGTTGTGGAGGGCTGTGCATCGTAAGTAGTTTAGCAGCGTCACTGGCCACCCCAGTTTTAACCAAAAATGTCTCCAGAAATTGCTACAAAGCAAGAAAGATTCAAGGAAATTGAGAAGATATTTAAGAGAATATGTTATTTTTAGCTTATTTCGTTTATTATGATGTTATCAAACATCTCAACAGTAAAAAGACTATAATGAATCCTCGTGAGTCTAACACCCAAATCCAACAATTAAAAACATTTTGCAATCATCTTTCATCTATTCCTCCACACATTTTCTTTCCATTGAGCATTTTAAAGCAAATCTGAGACATCAAACTGGTTCACACATAAATACCTCAAGATGTATCTAAGCACTTTAAAAAACCATAATCACAATGCCATTATCATATATAACAAAACTAACAGCTCTTTAATGTTACCTAATTCTCAGTCCATATTCAAGTTTTGAAAAGGAAAGATGGTAATGACTGGTGATAAACTTAAGCTGGCTAAGGACAGTGGGAAGGTGGTTAGATCATTAGATTAAAGGTCCTGGTGGGTGAGGAGTTCATAGCAAGTAAGCTGGAAGGGTGATCTCACTTTCATCTTTGCCCACTACTCAGTCACAAGTCTTTTTCAGTTCATAATGAGACAAACTCCTTCCAATCTGGGATGTTGTAAGATTCTGGGCAGATCTCTTTCCCACCATCTTATCCGTTTTAGCTCCAGCACCAGACAGTATCAGTAGAATATGCAGACTAAATTAGGTCCTCCTTTTAGACCCTTCGTACTTTTTTGGAGCACTCACAATCATAATTTCAAAACTATAGGAAAACGCATTTGTTTGATGTCTAAGTCCTCTAAGAACTACGTCTCCTTTGTTCACTGCTGTCATTGCTAGCCCCTAGGGCAGCGTCAGGACACAATAAATATTTGTCGGACAAAGGAGTGTTCAATAATGTCAATGCCACACACTTCTAAACCCACCTGCAACACGGTTTCTAAGGATTCAAATTATTTACTCTCAAGCGACAGTTGCCAATTCCTCACTTGTAAAAAAAAAAAAAGATATAATTTAGGAGGGCCATGTAAGTTAATTACTTGAAGACTAAATGGGCCCCTCATCCCTGCTGAATTTGGAGAGACAGCGCTCTGAAAACTTTATCAGCCCAAATATGCTCGTGTATAAAGGAAATCATTAATTTAGGTTTAATCCTAAACACCTGAGCCCCCCGGTGGTAGTTTACCTTGTTCTACAATAGCCAGGAAGGGGTGGGCCCCGCGTTCAGATTGGGCGTGCAGACTGCAAAAGCAAACGCGCGGGTCTCTGCCTGCCGAAGAGGATCTTAACCGCCCAGAACGGAAGTTCCTGAGCCTTCAAACCCGCGGGGAAGCAACTCGGCAACGGACCAGCATGGCGGCGCCCAGTGAGGGTCCTGCGTTTGCCGCGGGGGTTGAAAAGAATTGGGGTGCTGTTGCTCGCTCCCCAGAAGCGACTCCCCAGAAAATCCGTCAGCTTATAGATGAGGGGATTGCTCCGGAAGAGGGAGGCACTGAAGCGTGAGTTCGCGAGTCTACCCTGGGTCCGGCACTGGCAAACTGGAGAGGGTTTGAGGAACGCAGGCCTGGAGGGGATCCCCTGGGTCAGCGACTCGGGTGGTGAGGATGGCTTTGTCCTGGGATCTGAAAGAGTCTGGGGTTACTACACTTAGTCGGCCTTAATTTCTCCGGGCTGTACTGGATTTCGTATCAATGGGCGGAATTTTGCCATAAGTCAGGTTTTGGCGGGGAAGGAAAAAAATAGGACCTCTTTCTATGCGCTCCTGACCTCTTAGTTGGGCTTCTTAATATTTTTTGAGCCCTAGACACCTTTGGCGGCCCGGTAAAGCTCATGAACCCCATCTCAGAATAATATTTTTAAGTGTATAAAGTAAATTATGTAGGATTATAATTGTAATCAATTACTTTGGAATACAGTTATCAAGGTAATAGGAAAAAGTGATTCAGTAACATACTTCTTTATTAAAGTTAAATAATATCTGATCATAGATCTATTAGCTACCATAATTTTGAAGTAGTGATAAACATACACGTATTTCAAAACATGTGTAACAACCATAATGTGGTGCCAAAATATCTGTAATTTCCATTGGTGACAAATTCACAGGTACTGCTGATGCTAATATGGTTTTATTTATTACCCATAATTGAAGGAAATGCTAAATTTCAGTTAGAGGTTAGTAAAATATCTTTATTTATTTATTTATTTTTGCCATTTAAGTGTATGAATCCTCTGAATTTTTCCAAGAATTACACCTCCCTGAGACTCTATAACTCTCTGAGAGGGACTGTAACACAATAAATTTCTTTTGAGTTATGATAGTTGTTGTATTCCTGTTTCCAGGCACTACTGAAATGCCTTTCACTGAAACAAGAGAATCGTTATTTTCTGTTTTTTTTTCTCTCTGAATTTTTTTTATGAAATTGTCTTAAGATCTTTACTTAGAATTTTCAAATTATGACTTCTTTGGGGAGGAGTGGGTATCAAGGGTTGATCCAGGTAGAACTATCAAGGTTGTTTATTCTGCTTTTAAAAGAATTATATTTCTAAGGTGGTTCAAATTAAATAATGCATAGAAGCCTGGAGTCATATTTTGTGTTTACTAAAGTTAGGCAAGATATTGTTGGTAAGCAATGAGTGAACTAGAGGAACAGTTTGCCCACATAGGTTCAGTAGAGTACTGTGGAGATAGAAGTTGCTTGCAACTTAGGTATGGCCAAACTGTAAAGAGATTTGAAGGCCAGACTGAAGAGTCTGCTTTCTATTTAGTTGTACCTCAGTATCCAAGGGGGATTGGTTCCAGGACCCCCTTCAGATACCAAAATCCTTTCTAAGGTCCCTTATATAAAATGAGGTAATATTTGCATATGACTAATGCATATCTTCCTATATACTTTAAATCATTTCTAGAATTCTTGTAATAGCAAATACAATGTAAACAATTGTTATACTGAATTCTTTAAGGAATAATGACAAGAAAAAAGTCTACATGTTCAGTATTGGGGCAACCATCGTAGGCCTAACTACATAGTTCATGCCAGCAAAAACATAACATTTTCCCCCTGAATATCTTATATCCACAATTGGTTGAATCCACGGATGCAGAACTCATGGATACAAGGGGTCGACTGTATCGTGAACACTGAAAATGTTAAGCAGAGGCATAACATGACTAAAATGATTTTTGGAAAGGTCAAAATCCAGTGTGGTGTGATTGATGATATGAAGTGCAGAGAAGCTGGATAAAAAGTGTTTAGGCAGAGTGATGCCATGAAAGGATTACTAACAGCTCTGCCACTTTATTTTAGGAAGGACACATCTTCCACATTCCAGTCAGTTAATGGATCACCCCAAGCAGAACAACCTCCATTGGAATCTACAAGCAAAGAAGCCTTCTTTAGTAGAGTGGAAACATTTTCTATATCCTTTTTTAGTTCTTGGCACCCCAACTTAATGTTTTTTGAGACTATACTACACTTCCTGTCTCTTTCTAGATTTTCCTCTGTATATCAGTTATCTATTACTGTAGTTATTACTTACCCTAAAACTTTGTGACCTAAAAACAAGAATCACATATCTCACAGTTCCTGTGGATCTGGAATCCAGCTACAACTTAACTGAGTTCTCTGGCTCAGGGTCTCTCACAGGCTGCAAATAAGGTGTGGGACTGGGGCTGCACTCATCTTGGAAGGATCCACTTCCAAGGTCACATGGTTGTTGGGATTCATTTCCTTGTGGCTGTTGAATTGAGGGTTTCAGTTCTGTACTGACCATTGGCTAGAGCTCTCCCTATGTTACTTGCTACATGGGCCTCTCCACTGGGACAGCTCACAACATGGCAGCTGGCTTCCCCTCAGAGTAGGTAACCAAGACAGAACCAGACAGAAGCTAGCCTCTTTGTAACCTAATCTCAGAAGTGACATCCATCACTTTTGCCATTTCCTGTTCACTAGAATGATTTTTTTTCTAATTTAAAACAATTGTAGACTTACAAAAAGGTCTCAGAGGTTACAAAGAACTTTCTGAGTATTTGAAAGTTGCCAAAATGATACCTCATTATCCCCAGATATATCCTACAAACAAGGACTTTCTCCTATTTAACCACAATGTAACCATCAAAATCAGGGAATTCACATAAGAAATTACTACCTTCTAACTTTCAGACCCCAATTATGTCATCAGTTATCCCAATAATGTTCTTTATAGCAAAAGGATACGGTTGAAAATCCTATTTGAATTTCATGATCTTGATACTTTTGAAGATTACAGGCCAGTTATTTGTGAATTATATCAGTTCACATTTGTCTGACATTTCCTTGTGATTAGATTCAGGTAATGCAGAAGTATCACAGAAGTGGTACAGTGTTCTCATTGCATCCTGTCAGGTTGCACATGGTTTTGATTCATCCCTTTACTAGCAGTGATCACTTTGATCATTTAACAAAGATTGTCTGTCAGTCTTCATTGTCAAGTAACTCTTTTATAATTAAAAATTATGGAGAGAGGCTTTGAAACTATATAAATATCCCATTCCTCATCACACTGTGTAATTATTTGTAGCAGCGTGGGCTCATGATTCCTTTTTTATTCAGTGGGTTATAATTCATTCCTATAATATATTTTGATACTCCAGTTCTCCCATGGACTAATTTGTTATTTTAATACAGTATTTAAAACCATTTCCTTTTGTTCTTATTAAATATAAATAGATTACCACTCTGGATATGATAATCATTTATTTAATTTAAGCAATTAAGTTATTTGATTTTATTCTAGATAGTCCTAGCTCATTTAATATTTACATCTTAATTCTGTTATCTAGGCTTTGATCCTTCTTTTGTTGATACTAGAATGTGTTCAAATTCTCATATTCCTTACAAAAATATAGAACTTTCCTACATCTTCTTTCATGTTTTATCCTTTTCCCCCCTGTGCTCTGTAAAATAAGAGCTCTTTGGGTAAAATATAAAGAGCCGAGAGTCAAATATTAAAGATCAATATCTTAGGACATTTCCCAAGCACATACTTATAGATGCTCTTGATGCTCTCAGCCTATTTAAAACACAGATTACACACAAACATTAGTATATAACAATCAAATTTTGGCAGAAGAGATAATGAAGAATATTTTTCTTTTTATTATTCTTCAGAAAGTAAAAGTAGATGTGGTACAATAGGAGAACATAGATGAGTGGTGGGAAATATTTCTGCTTATCTGCCTTTCACCATGCCTTATTACTTAGGCATTCCACTAATGTTTTTAAATCCCTAATGTTTCATCTTAGGTGGATGTGAATAGCTTCTATATGCCATTCCACACCAATATTTAAACATAAAATACATAGGACATACTAGAGAAAAAGTTTATAACTTTTTCCTTCTACTTTAATTACTTAGATGACCTTCATCATTTTGTGATGTGCCTATGCTTTAAACCTAGTTTTAACACTTTTTCTTCCTGCTTCCCCCCCCTCAGTTTAATGTGTTTATTCCTATATGCATAAAGAATGAGTGAAAGCTTTAATTTCTGACTTAATCATTTTAACATACTTGTAGTGTTGTTTTTCTTAACATGAACACTCTTTGAAATGGGCAGGTAAGCCCCTCGAGCTGTCTCCACTTGTCTGTGCAAAATATGGCTGGGTCACAGTTGAGTGTGATATGCTCAAGTGCTCCAGCTGTCAAGCTTTTCTCTGTGCCAGTTTACAGTCAGCTTTTGATTTTGACAGGTGTAAGTATAAAGTGTAAATTATATTTTTCTCCATATTCAAAGATTACTAGTTTTTCTGAAAAGACCAGTCACTTATTTGATCAAAAATGGATACCGCTATATATAATAAGGTGAATTTGTGATTGTCTTCACCCTAATTATTAGCTTTAGTCATTGCCTTTTTAAAAAACCTAAGCTACTTTAGAGTGAACCTGATTTCATGTGCTTTGGAAATTAACAATATATTTATTTACTTTATGGTTCCAAAATTTACACTTAGGCAAAGAGAGAGCTTTAATGAGAGCTCACACTTCAGAATGCCCTCCTTATAGGATGCATGGTACCCTCTTGGTTATTGATCTTAGGACCTTGATTTAGAACTTGTTATGTAGGAAATATTAAGATGATGCAATTGTTAGTATTTTTATATATTTTTAAATTCTCTTAGTTTTTTTTATTTTTAGTTGTATCTATACTCTTAAAGGCTCTTTGCCTTTGGATTTTGCATCTATATAATCTTTTTTAAGGCGTTGCTACCTATGTGGGTTTCAGATAAGGAACGATGTGCCGAGCTGAAGAAAGCCTTGTGTACTGCCCACGAGAAGTTCTGTTTCTGGCCAGACAGTCCCTCTCCAGGTACTTATTTCCGAGCTTTCTCATTTATCCTCTCTTCTTGGTCATTGCATTTCTAATGTTATTTCTTTGTAAAAGTCTAATCTTGAGGTTCTTGTACTTCCTTTCTATTTGTGCTTTTCAAGAAGAACTGATTCCCATTCATTCATGTTTTGTTACTGCTTAACTTTATTAAGTTCATTTGACATGCCAAAGGCTTAGCCTTGCATACATTATCCTGTTTAATCCTCACTGGGGCCCTAAGAGGTAGACATTATCAACCCAATTTTTGGGGGTGAGGAAACTAAGAATCAGAAGTCTTAAAAACAACTGGTGAAGAGCCATAACTAGAGTTTTATCTAATTTCAAACTCTCTGCTTTTTCTACCATAGCAAGCAGCCCCATGTTCTACCCCAGCTTCCTTTGGTGCAGTAATGGCACTAATAGCAGTTAAACGATTGCTAAAGAGTCACGGAACCCCAAATAAGAGTAATTACAGATCTATAGTTTATTACAATAAAACGACACACTATAACAACATTGGAGTAAAGCTGTCATTGCAGTCAAAGACTGCCCCACAGTGGTCTGCATCAGCCAGGCTGTATAGGGCACTTTCTTGAATCAAGAACCACTGATGTGTGCACAAAACGCTGTAACAAGGGAGCTGAAAATGTAGTCTCAGGTGGGATGTTTGTATATTTTGCTGGTCACATAGGCATATTCCTGCTCTGTAACAGCCTCGGCAGCAGAGTCCTCTGCGGGGCTCACTAAGACCAGGCAGAGCTCTTGGAGCTCATGGTTACAAAGCAACATTATCATTCCATGTATTTCATGCTTGACCCCAGATCAGTGCCATGCAGGTATATTTTTTAGTAGGACAGCTCAGGCTAATTCCAGGGTCACTGATGCCCTGGAATATTCCATGCATGACCACTAAGAGGAAAAATTGGATTGAAAGTGACCACAGAGTGCCATCTACTAATAAACGAAGAGGTGATAGGAAAGAGATTATTAAGAAATAACATTTTTAAAGTGAAAATGACTGTATAACAGGATTTCCTACAGTTGGCTTAGCTATTTCATTGTGTAGTACAACAAAACCCAGTCCTATGAGGATATGAATTCCTCTAGGGCCAGTGCACTCAGCCTAAGTTTTTAAGAGTCTGCCTAGAGCTTCGTTGGTGGTTCTCAACACCACTTTCTTGACCCCGTTCTTAACTGCAGCTACCACCTACTTGGAAACCTCCAACTCCTATCCAGATCTTTCTTTTGACCTTAATTTATACTTCGAACTACCTTCCACACATTTCTACTTAATATCTTGCAGGTACCTAGAACTCATCACAAAGACAATGGAATTCTCTATCTGATACTTAAAACTTGTTTCTCTAACATTTTCTCCATCTTGGTAAATAGCACTGACCTCCTCTAGTTAATCCTAGCCAGAAACCTGGAAGGCACCTTAGAAGTCTTTTCCTATTATCACCATCAGATTCTATATCCTTCCGCCTCTTAAATAGATCGAATATGACCTTCCAGTTATACCATCCTTTGGTTTGGTTCTTTAACATTCAAGAGACTTGTGTGGAGAAAGGAACACTCACAAGTACTTATTAAATTTATTAAGCGTGTCTAATAAATACAATTCGAAAGTAATATTTTTCTAACATCAACCAATAATTGCAAACTAAATTAAATCCCATTAAACATTTTAAATTACAATTACTAATTTACTACAACTAATTGTTTTGGCCAAACACTAAAATATACAAAATATTCACATGTTAATTATAAAACATATTTAAACTTATGCTAAAACATTTTCATGATGAGTTTAATTTCTTCTCTGTTTACTCTTTTACCTGCATACGTTTTTACTAGTACTTTCTTAGGATTGTGGCAATTAGGCCAAACCACAAATTAGAAGATAATCAGAAAGGTGTTGGAAACTGATTTCTTCTCCCAGGTTATGTCAAACCTGAACCACTGGTCATCAGAACATAATTTTTTATTGTTAAACCTCACTCGGTTTTTTAAAGTCCATATATTTCCCATTGATTTTAGATTTTTTTTCTAATTTTTTGTTTTTTTTAGGTGAGACAACCCTTGGTTGACCTCACAGATTACAAAGACCTTGTTAGCTTACGATCCCTTATTTTTTTATTTTTTACACCTACAGCACCTGGTCTTCCTAGGTGGTCTCCATCCAAGTACTAACCAGGCCCAACCCTGCTTAGCTTTCGAGATCAGACGGGGATTTTAGATTTTTATCACCCAACTTTTCTTGTATAATGGTGCATCTTTTTAAATTGATGAAGTGTTTTGACGTATTTGGTTACTTGCAACAACTTTAAATAATTTGATAATATTTCGTGATATTAGAGGCCAAAGTCTAGTTGCTAATGATACAATAAGTAGTAGATAAAAGTGCTACTGTTACTGCTTTTGGGCCTCTTTTAATAACAAAAGTGGAAAATTTTTAAACAGCCTTTTTGAGGTATAATTGACACAAAAATGCACATATTTAGGTATACAATAAGTTTTGACATATTTGTACACATAAGCCATATATGTACTACATTTCTGTTTAATATCAGGAGTTTATATTTATTTTCCCTGTTTAATGCTGTATATTATTCCACTCAATTTTTTTAAGGAGATTTCATTGATAACTGAGTTTTACACGATCGATACACCCAGTCTCCGTTGTCATGCCGCTGGTGTCTTACAGGGATTATTACTTTACATCACTTTAACATCTGCCAAGCTTATTTCTTTGCATCCAGACTGATGCCCTATAGTCTCTACTCCAAACTGATGCATGTTATCTAGACTATCACAAAAGTATCATCAAAGCCCCATCAAAAAAGTCAGTAATTTCTTACTAGCATCAAATGTCTTATCAATTGCACATATCCGCTGTTGATTTAATCCTTTTTTTATTTAACAATTTATGCCAGTATAATCTTACAGTTTATTTTTTCCACAGATCGATTTGGGATGTTACCCTTGGATGAGCCTGCTGTTCTTGTTAGTGAATTCCTAGATCGTTTTCAAAGCCTTTGTCACTTAGACCTCCAGCTTCCTTCCCTGAGGCCAGAGGACTTGAAAATTATGGTGAGTTTTTCTTGACTAGCCTACAGTGGGCTCCTGTTGTCACCAGCATTTGTATATGAAACATTTCTTTTAATGACAAGAGGATGCAGATTGCTATAAAGAGAACTACTGGTTTGTCTCTCAACTGACCTTTTTCAGTTTCTGCCAGAAAGATGACTATTGAGAGTTTAATTTAAGTAAATGTGTTACAGTTAAACTTTCAGATATAATTCTCTCAATGGCATAAGTTCAATTTTATCCTGATTTGTTACTTAAACTATTTCACAGAAAATACTGAAATGTCACTTCATGTGGTTTATTGCATGCCATTTCCCAAAGAGGTGCTCGAGGTGAAAGTTATAAACTCCCTCCTCTTTTGTGAATAGAAATTTTGAAATGCTCTGGCCCATCTGTACTTTGAGTGTTGACTGTCTCATTTCATCACCTAATAGGTACTTTGAAAACAAGCTTTGCTGTATGAAATATAAACTGTTATTTTGCTTCTTCAGGCTGAGAGGCAGTTATGGATTTTAGCACCAAACTATTAACCTCTGATGCCTGTTATAAATTTCACCCTTTCCCTAGCCAAGGAAACTTTTTCTTCCCCCTGTCTTAGTTCTTTAATATTCTTAGATCAAAAATACTCTGGCAGGCTCTGTTGTTTAGTCAAAAAGTGAATTCAGTGTCAGGCAAGCTATAAACAGTAACCTGTTTTCATTATTTGAGTTTGAAGTTTACAGGTTTCAGAGAAAGTCTGCAGTTGGTAAACTGGAAACAAGTTAATACTAAGAAAAGGTATGGTAATTCCAGGAAAACTACTACCTCTCTCAGACAGCAAATCCAGGGCAATTCAGAAAGTATGTGTGATACCTTAGCCCAGGCCTAGAAAGAAGTGTTCTCTAATGAAGAAACTATTTCCATGCCTGTCATTTCTGTCATGATTTTTGCCTTGTATCATCTAGATACATCAGTATATATAACTTTTCTTTTCTTGGTGGTTGAAACTAAGCTTTTTACCTTGGTTCCTTTGTAGAGCTTGACAGAAGATAAGATCAGTCTTCTCCTGCACCTGCTTGAAGATGAACTTGATCACCAAACTGATGAAAGAAAAACCGCCACCAAATTAGGCGCAGATATCCAAGTCCACGTCACTGCCTGTATTCTCTCTGTTTGTGGCTGGGCATGTAGGTTAGTCAGCAGATTTGCCTGGGGACATGAACTATGATATTATACACCCATATATATTAGTCACTAATAGTATTTAGAGATCACATGGTGTTTCCTGTGAGAAAAACAGAGACAAAAAGAAACTGAAGATGGAGGGTGGGCGGTAAGAATCAGTGACAAAACCAGAATTAGAACACAGGAATTCCTGAACACACCTACACTTTGTTTCTTTTACTGTCACTTCCTAGTTGGGAATTTGTGTTCCCATAAACAGTGAAGCCCCTTCCTATTTTCAGAAAGGAAGAAAAATCAGTTCAGTTGATATAAACTACCAGAGGAAACGCCAGCTGGAGTCTTCTGGGCCCTATGTTGGTGTTTCCATGCCAGGTGCTGGATTAGGCATAGAACGCCTCTGAGATAGAAGGCTATCAGAACCAATCTTGATTTACTTTACTGTGTTTTTCTATGGTAGATTAAGGAATAATTTTCATTTAAAAGGGAAAAAGTTTTAAGTGAGACAGGGAAATTTATAAAACATAACCTTTAAATAGTCTTGCCATAGAAGAGCATACCAAGGCCCCTAGTATTTGTATAAAAATAAGTGACAGATGACAGAGTTGGGGTCCTGAGATCAGAGGACAGGGGTCCTGAGAAGCTATGGTTCCCAGTCACTGGGCTGTTGTAGAGATCGGTTTGGTGAGATAAAGCATTACATTTAGTTCCTTGGAAATGTTACCCTTTGCGAAAATGTACTTTCTTTTCCGTTCTTATCTAGTTCTTCCTTGGAGCCCATGCAGCTCTCTCTGATAACATGTTCGCAGTGCATGAGGAAGGTTGGGCTCTGGGGCTTCCAGCAGCTTGAGTCATCCATGGCCGACCTGGATTCATCCTTTGGCCTGACCAGCTCCCCCATCCCAGGCCCTGAGGGGCGGCCGGACCGCTTCCTTTTGGTGCCTGAGTCTCCTCGGAGGATGATGACTCGGAGCCAGGATGCCACGTTTTCCCCAGGCTCAGAGCAGGTATAGACTTAATTGGCTTGTTTGGGGTGGATGTTTTAAAAACCAGCATTCTTGCCAAAAGTATTGTTGGTGGAAAAGTTGGAAACTAGCTTAGGTGGGTAGGCTTCGCTTCTAACCACATTGATCAGAAAACCACCATGTAGTGGTTTTATTCACCAGTTACAATGGAAAAGCTAAATTTACTATTTTGTATAGAAGTCTAACATTCTTTGAAGAGTTTAGTTATATAGATAGCTCAAAAACTAAATTCTTAGAGTTTAAACTATGAAATACTGGCTTTCATGTGCTTCTGAAACTATTTCTTCTGGCCACAGTCATTAATAACACTGTGTACTTCTGTTACCTCCTCTTTCCTTCAGGCTGAGAAGAGCCCAGCTCCCATCTTTTCCCGAACCCGGAGTGGGGACTCTTCCAGTCCTGTTGACCGTCCTGAGCCAGAGGCCGCTAGCCCCACCACCAGAACCCGCCCGGTGACCCGAAGCATGGGAACAGGAGACACAGCCGGCCTGGAGGTCCCATCTAGTCCTCTCCGGAGAGCGAAACGAGCTCGCCTCTGCTCTTCCAGCAGCTCGGTGAGTCCGCCTGCACATGTGGAAGTCACCGAGCCTACCGCGAAGGGTGGAGAAGTGGGCACGAGCCCGTCCCTGGGCCTGTGGCCATGAGTAGACCATGTGTATAAATCTGAAGATGAAACAGTTGGGTAACCGAACAGAAAACAGTGCAGGGTTTTGTTGTGCGTTTCTTTGGGATGGATCCTGGAGAGGTGATAAACACTGCAGGCACATAGGACAGCAATGAGATGGGAGGACAGACCTGATAAGGTGGGGTTTGTTTGACATGAAGAGAGTGAATTTGAAAAGCGAGCGGGTAATGCATAGGCAAAGCTTAAAGGAGAGCGTAAAACTAGAAACATGGGCGCTCTGAGTGTGGACTCGACGCCTCTCCGAAGTCACGGAGCACCTACCCTGTGTTAACACTGTTTCTCTTCCTCCTCCCTCAGGACACATCCTCCCGAAGCTTCTTCGATCCCACCTCTCAGCACAGAGACTGGTGCCCCTGGGTGAATATCACACTTGACAAGGAAACCAGGGAGAATGGTGAAACTGAGGTAGCTGCCAGCACGCCGGCAGAAGCAGGCTGGAAGTCAGTGCTGAGCATCCTCTTGGCCCACAAACAGTCTAACCAGCCAGCAGAAACAGACTCCATGGTGAGATAAGCTGTCCTGATCATGTGCGGCGCTTGCTGTTTATAGGATGAGGAGCAGGGCCTGGTCCTAGAATTAGTGCCCTGCCTGCCCTCAGCTTTCACTAGTCAAGTTAGACGCAGTCCGGTTTCATCCTAGAGAACAGGCTGGAATTGGTTCAGTATCTCTGCAGTTCAGCACATGGGATTTCATCAAATTCTGATAAATCCTTTCTCTCCTCAACTAAAATGACTCAGAGAAAAAGGAGTAGAGAAATAGAAAGAGATGAACAGGCAGCTGTTATGGCCTCATGTTTCAGAACAGCTGCTTTTTCCATCAGTTGCTGTAACTTACATTTGGAGCCTGGCCAGTTAACTGTCTGCGCTCTGACACCAGCCTTACAACTTCATTCCTCACGGTGGGCTGCTCTGTGATGCAGCCCCAGACTTACGCATTGATTCCTCAGCTAACTATCTCAGCAATGACCGCTGCCGGTTACAAATGTGGGGAAATGCCAATCCATCATGACAGCTGAGAAAACAAGTCAAGTGTTCGCTCTGTGTAAAGGCCAGAAATGATAGGGTGGGCATTAAGGAGTCGTGAAAGCTGGGTTCTTTTTCTTTTGTTGGCTCATTCTCTAAGTTGCTTCATAGCCTGCCTAGTATAAATATAATCATTTCTGACCTCTGTTCCCTCCAAGGATAAAGTTAAATAATACTCAACAGCAGATGTTTATAAGAAGCATTCCCAGATTCATGGGAGGAACTACAGTGATGCTAAAACCCCAAGAGTGTACATTCGTACTCTGAATAAATATATAGATAAAGGTTTTCCAAGTTTTTTGCAGAAAAAAATCTGCATTTTCCAACTTGAAAACTTGCAAATACATAAAACTATCTGAAGACAAATGTTCGATCCACCTCTCAAATTAAAGAGATTAGATCTATCTTTACACATAAATTCTCTCTGCCTAGAGCCTCTTGAAATAGGGTACTGGCAGTTTTTATTAACTCCTCTCTGTCACTGTCATCACTAACAAGAAACTCCACAGCACTTTTTTTTTTTTTGTAGTGGGAAAAGTAGGTCTTATAATTAGCCCTGCATTCCAGGACTTTTAAAATCTTTTTTAGTAGCTTGTCTTTTAACCTCTCCACAGCTGCTATGACTGGGAAGTACAAAGCTTAATGTGGCTGTGGTAAAGGATCTTGATATTAGAAAAACGTTTATACTGTTTTTCATCTTAAGTTTGTTTCAACTTTGTTACTTTACTAACTGAATTCCCCTCAGTTACTAGTACGAGCTCAAACTTTTCCCTCCTGAGCCTTTATTTTATTGAAACGCTCATCCACAAAGAGGATAAGAAAACAGTAAAAATGTCATCTTATGTCAGAAATGGAGGTAACTTAGTGAATTATCCTTTTGGATGTTATTTGTGCTCTCACTGAGACCCTGGGCTCTTTACTGTGACTCTCAAAGGCAGAAGAAACCAAGTGTTCTGACTTACTGAGAATGTTTATCTTTTAGTGAATTGTTTTGTCACCCCGTAACACCATTTTTCAGAATCTCAGATCACTTCACAGGCATGATCAAGTGGCAGTGAGAGTCTTCCTATTATTAGTTCTGCTGGCTAATACATGAAGCTGAGAAGGCCAAGGTCATAGTTTAAACTCGTAAGGGTCATTTAGCTTTATTTCTTGGCCTTGGACTATACTGTTAACCTCAGCGAGGCATCACATAAATATGAGTCCTTGTTTACAAGAAATAATGAACCAGGGCCAATTCAGTATCACAGATGGGAAGCCATTGTAAAATGTGTGCCACACTATGGTGTGTCAGAAGTGTCATCCTCACATACAAAGATTAGGACAGATACGGATACTTGGACGGAGGACATGAGCCGTATTCTCACGGCTCAGAGTGTGCTAGCAGGAATCTAACAGTAGAACACAAGCTTCTCGATTGTTAGTCTGGCTTTAAGCATATTATGTATAGCACTATATAAAATTAACTTGTTTTACTAATTCTAGACACATCTAGATCATTATAGGAGAAATTTACAGGCCAAGCCTTAAAGCTGTTATGTATCTTTTATCTCTATAAAAGAATGTAATCTCTAATAATGAGCTTTTCTACCTATAGAGCCTGTCTGAGAAATCAAGGAAGGTATTCCGAATATTCCGGCAGTGGGAATCTTTATGCTCATCCTGAAGATACCTCAGCCCTTTCTGGAGAGAAGTAGAATGAGTGACTTTGAAAAATAAAGTCTGAATTCCCTTTTGATCAGCTGATCTCCGTTCTGGCTTAATCATAAGGAGCCCCTGCGCTTTCCAAGGCAGTGAGTGTCACTGTCTGCATCTGATGGAGAGGAAACCTGCTCCCATGCGGGGATGCACAGGGTGAGACACAGCCAGCCTGGTTCTGTTAAAGGAGTGTGTGGTTATGAGACTAGACGGAGGACCAAGGACTTGAGCGCTTTTAGTGTCTTGAGTGTAGGGCAGTGTTTTAAGGACTCGTATCCCAGGAATATGACATATGTGTTAATAAAATTTTTGTTAAAATTCTTGCTGTTGGAGAACTGTTTTCCCCCTTGCCTTCTAGGACTGAGACTGAGCAGAGACCGAGAAAACTTCAGTGAAGCAGCAAAGTCAAAATTTTAATTTTCACTTGGCTACAAGGCTTAAAATTTATTTGTGATTCTAGTCAAAGAGATATTCCTAAACCAGAGCCAAGATGTTCATTATGTCAGCAGGAATCTTCTGATGTGTTTTAGTGAATGATAAGTTGACCATTTTCTCTCTTCACTTTGATAATAACAGAGTAAATGACTATCACAAGGGGAGGAAGGCCCTTCAGAAGAGAACCCTGTCTGTGCATCTTCTAATGCACAGCTCCCCTGAGTAAAGCTTACCTAGGCTTTCGCTGCTGGTGGTGAGCATCTATCTCCATGGTGAAGGTGACCTGACCCATCTAAACAAGACAGCCTGCTGATAAAGTGACCATAAAGGCTAGAAAGTAGTTACTCTCTGAAGTGGCATATTTTCATAGTTGGTCGGTTTTATAACTCCATTTATACTGAACTATTTTAAAGGAAATAATAGACATAATATTCTACCCATGCTAAACTTTAGTTTACATCTCTAAAAAATAGAACATTTTTTTCTACATACTACACCCAACAAGAATTGATAATGCCTTAATATCATCTAATACCCAGTCCATGTTAAAAACACCTGATTGTTCCCAAAATGTTTTGTTTTTTATGTTCGATTCATCCAAACCAGGGCCCAGTTCAAGAATCAGGGGTTGCATAAATCTCTTCAGCCTGAAGAGTCACTTTTATTTCCACATGTCAGATTTAAAATTTTTCATTTCCAATCCTGACATTTTCAAGGGTCAAGAGTGTTGCTTTCTCAAATCAAGCCTCTATCAGTGGATGAGGCCAGCAGAGGCTGCTTCCAGATGATTCTTCCAGAGGTGCTCTTTTGCCTTTAGCAGTGGCAGTTGGCTTGGCTGTTCATTGCCAGTCTCCATGGTCCCTTAAGAAGTTGACTAATGGCAGCTCTCTAATGTTTATAGCAATGAGACTTGTTCAAGGGTTGGGAACCCATCTGGTGATTGAGTTTGAAGTCTGCCCTCTAGAGTTCATAGTCTCTAGTTCACAATCTTTTTTAAGGGGTGGTTCACAATCTTTTTTAAGGGGTGGTGTAGGATCATTAACACAAGGTATTTGAATGGACTACAAGCCAAAGTTTCAGGTTAAATAGTGGGGTATGTCTTTAAGTCTTTCCACTACAATTTTTAATCTATACCTCCATCCAAAAAAAAAAAAAATCTTCACTTTTTTTAAAATAGGCAACGCTCTACAAGTTTTTTTGTTTTTGTGTTTTTAAAACTGTAAGTGGAAGCAGATATGGATAGACTTGGTGTAATTCAAGAAACAGTCTTCCAAAAAAAAAAAGAAAGAAACAGTCTTCCAGGTACAAGGCCCTATGCAAGCCCTTACGCAATGCAAAGATAAGTAACCACCTGGTTTCTGCCCTCAAGAAGTTGATAGTCCAGGCTGGAAGACACAATTATACGCAAATGTTGCACAAGACAGAGTGCTGAATACTCTAGGACAAAAGAAGGTAATTTTCATGTATGGGACTGGAGAGAATCTTGAGGAAGGTGTAGATTGGAGCTTGGAGACATGTGGGAGATGTGGGCTCCATGAGAACAGGGACTTTCTGTCTCAACCTTTAAAACTGCCTGGCACATGGTAGACACTTAATAAAAGAAGGGCATTTGGGGAGGATAGAAGTTGGGCCAGGCTGGAGTCTTGTATGTTATACTGAGGACTTTGGTCTTGATTCTGTGGGAAAAGGGAAGCTGTTGAAGAATTTTTGAGCAGGGAAATGACATTTGTGCTTAGGAAGATAATTCTGGTGTCTGTGCATAGCTTGCATTGGGGAGGCTGGGAGGCTCTTAAAAGAGGTGTGATGGCAGGGAAGTTAGACAATTCATAGAAATGTCAGTGATGACATCAACATGATCTGTTTGGGCATGAAGAAGAGGTGAGGACTCCGTGATGACCCTGAGGTTTGTGGCCTAAACCAGACAGAGAATCAGGTGGAGAATGAGGACAATAGTTATATTTTCAACACCTTGAGTTCAGTATCTGTCTAGAAATGGGGTTCTAGAGGTCAGGAGAGGAGGAGTCAGTGTGTTGAAATCGAAGAACGTTGTTTCAAATGTCAGAATCTATAGAGCCACGTGGAGTGAACCCATCAACATTGCCGTCTTCTCACAAGGATCTTACCGCCAGTCTGCGTAATCGCATGCCTGAGGGCTTGAGGCTGCCTGTCAGTTTCTGGTGACAGCTACGAGGCTGGACTGAGTGTACCTTCAATCAGTAGTGGGTGTTCTCAGGTGGGGATGCTAAGGGATGCCCAAGTAGCTGGTAAACATTTTTTCTGGACGTGCCTGTGAGGGTGTTTCAGGAAGAGGTTAGTGTTTGAATAGATGAACTGGGTAAAAAAGATGGCCCTCATGCATGTGAGTGGGCATCACTCAATCCAGTGAGGGCCTGAATAGAGCGAGATGAAGGAAGTGTAAGTTTGCTCCTTGCTTGATCTGGGACATCCATCTTCCGCCCTCAGACATTGGAGCTCCTGGTTCCCAGGCCTTCAGACTTGGACTGGAACTATATACCTCTAGCTTCCCTTGGCCTTCAACGTGCATAAGGCAGATAATGGGACTTCTCAGACTCCAATTATATAAGCCAGTTCCCATGATAGATCTTTCTGTGTGTCTATCCATAGTCTATTGTTCTATTTCTCTCAAGAATCCTGGCACTACAGATCAGATTGAGCTCATGAACTTTGTTTCCAGCGCATCTGTTCTTTTCCACATACTGGGACATCATTTCAGCCCTAGGCTCTTATTCATTCCAAAGTTTTTTGTTGTTCCAAAGTTTTTGGTTTGGCCTTTCTAGGAACCTGCTTTTCCTACTTTGATTCTTTATTTGGAAAAAAAAAGTTTTGGGTTTTTTGTTGTTGTTTTTTTTTTGGCAGATTCTTTAAAAAAAATGCCTAAAATTTCACTTTTGCTACTTTAGTATTCATAAAGGTAGCATTATAAATCATCACTCAGTAGCTTATAGGGATGATATATAACATCTGTGTTAATTATCTCTTGCTGGTAAATAGAACTTTCAACACCTTCCTCTTTGCCTCCTACATCAGAATCTTCTTTTGCAGTCTCGGTCCCAGTGTCAGGGCAGTGGTGGTATCTCGAAGACCCCTGCTATTCAAGACTATTCAGACTCCCTAGGCTGGCCAGTCCTCCCAGCCTTCAGATTCTCCTTTTACTGTTTTTCTCTACTAAGGCCTCTAGGATTCTGTATCTTGTTTTAACAAAGGTTGCATTTCTCATCTAAGTCAATTTTGTTTTTACAGAGGGAAAGACTGAAGCTCAAAGACACTTAATAATGAGCTCTGTCACAGATAGAATGTGGCCGAGCTGCACTTAATCCATGTTTCACAGCCTTCTGGTTTTTCCATTATAATGCAGCTGGGAATATCTTTCAACATAGTGATTCTACGATCTTCCTTTCCTAAGCACAAAGTCGAAATCTGCCTCTTACAGCAGAAATACCTTGCAGCTGCTCATGACATACTAGTATCCAGAAATGAGTCTTTTGCCTGGCTCTTTTTAAAATGTAGCCAACTTTAATAGACTTAGCAGCTGGAATATTCTCTTTGGGGGCTTTCCTCATTTACTCATCAAACTTTTAGAACAGTTATGGCTGCCTCAGAGCCAGCTTTTAAATCCTTTCCACCCTCTTCCATCTCAGCTACAAAAACAGCTGCGTGTACAGCTTGACCAACAGCAAAAGTACAAACACTTCCTCCTCCTCAGTTTTCCTTGCTATTTATAGTTTTATTCCTATTCTGGGTTTTCTTTGGCTTTATGTAGCTGTTATCTGGGTCAGTTGACCCATGCCCTCAGAAGTGAAGGCTTCATCTGAGCCCTTTAATTAGAGACCATTTATTCCACCTTTATCCCCTGCTCTCTTTTCTCTCATTGCTCTTTGGCTAATGTGGTGGTGGTGGTGGTGGTGGTTATGACTTTCTTTCCACAGTACCTTCTGGTCAAACCGACCATCATGTAGCTGTAGCTAATTAGGAAGAGAGGGAAAGGGGAACAAAGTTTGTACAAAGGTCTCTGGGGAGGTCTGGTGGGACATGGAGACTAGGTGCTTTCTCCAGAGATTACCCAAAGATTCAGGCCATTTTAATAATATACTTTTCAGCTTTCAGTCTTCACTCCACCAGCTACCTATCACTACCCCAGTAAGCAGACGTGGAATAAAATGGACTGTTTCCCACAGTAGGTCTGTAACAGCCCTCAAGAGGGTATAAGTAAGAACAAAATGTCAGACTTGGAAGGAATCCCAGATTCACCAACAGAGCCCTCACCGTTCTCATGAGGAAACCAAGGTCACAGAAACAAGACAATCATTTTTAGCCTCCATGTTCATTTCCTAGCCGGTCTTGTCCAGCCTAACTAGAACCAAAGGAGAAGGAAACACACATGAGAGGACCCGGGTGGCAGGGTGGGTTTAAAGCCATTTTGAAGGGACAGTGAAGCAAAGGCTGCAGTGGGAGTCTGCCTCTTAGACATGAGGGAGAAGAGGGATGATTCTTAACAGGAGAACCCCTGAAAATTGATTTACCACTACTACAAATAGCTGCCATTGCAAGTACACCCTATTGACCAAGTACTATTCTAAACACTATGTATTTTATCTCACTTGAGCTTCATGACAATCCTGTGATATAGGTACAATTACTATCTCTTTTACAAATGAGAAAACTAAAGCCTAAGATAAATATTTTGCTCAGGGTCATGCAGCTGGCAAGCAAGAAGGCCAGCATTCAAAACTCAGGCTGTCTGCCTCCAAACCTGTGCCCCTAGCACTTTACTGACTGCCTCCTAACTAAGAATAGACTTCAAAAGAGGAGAAGATACACATGAAGATGTTTGATACATACATACTTAAAATAAATTGAAAATAACCTATACATTAACAATTGGAGAGTGATTACATGGAATATAAATTAGTGGAATATAAACTCTTAAAACAATAATTGTAATGATTCTGTCACATTGTGGAAAGTTGTGACATATATGAAAAAAAATGTGAGGGCCTCCACCATGATTTACATACCTGTGACTAGAAGGAAACGAAAAGTCGAGGTATTAATATGGGGATATATAATTTTCTTTGGAGTTTTTCATTGTTTCTACTGTTTGTGCAATGAAATTTTAAAAATTGTCTTCTTAGTCTTTATAATAATTCTATAACCAGTAGTCTGTGGCCTAGCAGAGCTTTCTGGTAACTACGTTCCTTCCATCCCCAGTATTTAAAAGTTTTATACTTCATTGTTTCTCCTATTCTTTTTGTATGTCTTTGGTGTAAGGTAGGTGAGAAACAATGAAAGTAACAGCACTGAGTGACATTAAGATAGAGTAATAATAAAGTTTTACCTTGAAAGTTGCCAAATAATGTATTGCCTAGTTTGGGCTAATATTTCATATGCAAACAGATATATAAGAAAACATTCTTTGTAGCTGACTAGTTCATACGGGCTATCATTTTTCACAGTTTATAGACTGGGACCAATGGTTGGTTACCTGTTCTAAATCATAAAGCAGGAATAAAGGGAGCTCTGCCTTCTTCTCCCTTCCTTCCATTCACCTTCAATCCACCTTCACTCCAGTGTGGAATCTAGCTAATCCTTTTCTCAGCAGGATCTCTTCATGACTCTTGAAAAAATGGCTGACACCCATGTTTATTGTAGCATTATTCACAAGAGCGAAGAGATGGAAGCAACCTAAATGTCTGTCCATGGATGAATGGATAAAGATGTGTATATGTACAATGGAATGTTTTTCAGCCTTAAAAAAGAAGGAAATCCTGGCCTTTCGAGCCACGCTTCTTTTGCTCAGGACTGCTTCCATGTCTGGAAGTGTACTTTCCTTTCTAATAAAGCTTTTCTTTTCTTAAAAAAAAAAAAAAATGGAGGAGAAGGAATCCTGTCGTATGCTACAGCATGGATGGGCCTTGAAGACATGCTGAGTGAAATAAGCCAGTCACAAAAAGACAAATGCTGCATGATTCCACTTATATCTAAAGGAATCAGACTCATTGAAAATAGAATGTGATTAGCAGGTGCTGGGAGAGACGGGGGAATGGGGAGTTGTTCAAAGGGTATAGATTTTCAGTTTTGCAAGATGAAAAAGTTCCAAAGATCTGTGAATAATATACATGTAATTAACACTATTTACTGTATTCTCAAAAATGGTTAAGATGGTCAGTTTTGTTATCTTTTTTTTAACCACATCAAAAAGAAAAGAAATGGCCACTTCTACTGCCCTTTATATGTACAAAACAAGACCACCACTTGAATTCTATCCTCTTATTTCTTCCTATTAGGTTTAGGCAGCATCATTCATCACCCCTTTTCCTTCTGTTGACATGTCTGGGTACGTCTTTGCTCTGAGGCCCACCAGCTGTGCCACAGTCTTGGTCTTCCATGAGCTTGAGTTACTCCTCTAACATGGGAAGAAATTGAATGTGAAACCAGAAGTGAGACCTTTCTTCTGTAGATCCAAAGGAATTATATGTCAAGCGAAAGGTGATCTGGATAAAAATAAACAAATAAATAAAAAATAATGTGGGTTCTAGAGTGAGATTCCCTGAATTGAAATCTTGACTTTGCCATTTTTTAACATCCCAAAGAGCTAAAGTCATTAGCCTGCTTGAGAGTCAAGAATCTGGTGTGTGGCCTTACAGTCAAGCAGTAATGCAGCAGTGCCTGCTAGAGCCACTAGGTGGCTGCCATGTTCCACATCTGACTTCCTTACCTTGCTGGAATTGCAGGGACAAGACAAACCTCTCCTACCCATTTTATTTTATTTTTTTATTTTTTAGGTAAGGCAACCCTTGGTTGACCTCACAAATTGCAAGGACCTTGTCAGTTTACAATCCCTTATTTTTTTTTTTTTTTTACGCCTACAGCACCTGATCTTCCTAGGCTGTCTCCCATCCAAGTACTAACCAGGCCTGGCCCTGCTTAGCTTCTGAGAACACACGGGATCCGGCTTGTTCAGGGTAGCATGGCCATAGACCTGCCTCCTCATTTTATACTAGCAGATCAACATTGGCAGACAGTACAGCACTTACTTTTTCGGATGGTTCATTCTCATTTTCAGCATCATTCTTATTTTGTCCTTATATTGTTACAGGTCTGCTCTTCCAACCAAATTTACCGTTCCTGAAGGCTGAAGCCACCTTGTTTCTACCATAGGCTCTTATGCTATAGCGAAAGCACTGAGGCAGTCAGTAGGGAGAGAAGTGGAGAGAATAGATGTGTGTTGAGGTTTCCATCAAAGGCGGAAAAAAAATAGGTCTGGGTTAGAACCCTGTGTCCGGGATCAGAGGCAAGGGTAGCAAGGACGAGACACAGACTGAATGGGAATTCAGCTGCAAGAGGAAACCCAGGGGACAGTAAGCCATTGGCAGCCACAAGAGCACACACGTGGCAGCCCTCCTGAGGTGTCATCCTCATGCTGTCACAGCGCCAGTAGCCAACCCGCAAAGTTAGGAAGCCACTAATGAAGCTTTGAAGACATATTTGCAGGGATACTCACCAGAGTGGTGTGTCATCATGGCCACAAGCCCAACCCAGACCCAGAAGATGACTCTTTTCTTTTGAGGATTCCAAAGTCTGTGACTAATGCTAATTAACCCTGACTCATTGTATCACTGAGCTCAGAGAGGTCATTGTTTCCGCTGAATCGAGTGGGGAAACTGAGGCATGGAGTGGGGAAGCAGCTTTGCTCTATTAGTCAGTGGCATCAGGCCACAAGTTTATCATTGTCCTGCTCAAATGCCCATGAAACTGCCCTTGATAATCAGGCGTAAACACTTCTAACAAAACCGCCCAGAGGAGGAGGAGAGAGGGACCCTTCCTCAGAGCTGTTTCCATGCCGGATAGAGCATAGAACTAGGGACTCTCAGCAGCAAAGACTACTTAACAACGCCCGTCTCCCTTCCCGCTTCCATAAGGAGGAATCCGAAGGCCAGAGTTGGAAATGACAGCCAAGGTCGCGTCAGCATTCAGTCCTCTTGCACTACGGCGCCAATGACAGTGAAAGAGAGGCACTGTCACGTGAGAGTTACGGGCACTGGCTCCACATCTGGTAGTCTGGGTTCGGATCCTGGATTCATTGGTTACCAGCTGTGTGCTTCTGAGCCAGCTACTCCATTCCTCAGTTTCTCCAGCTGTAAAATGAGGGTAATGCTAGTAAGCTATGTCATAGGAAAATTTCGGAAGTAAATGAGATATACGAAGTGCTTGGAACAGTGTCTGACACATAGTAAGTGCTCAGTAAATAGTGTTTTTTTTATTGTCTTTTTTTTATTGCCTACGGCACCTGGTATTCCTAGGTAGTCTTCCATCCAAGTACTAACCAGGCCCAATCAGTAAATAGGTATTTTTAAAGTATTTTTTAAATTAGGCAGTCCTTAGCTGCATTCAGCCACTATATTGGCTTCAGCCCAGTCATCACTGTGGCCAAGTTGTTCCAGTTTGCCTGGTCTTTGGGTCCCCTGAGGGAAGAGAGCACATACCAGAGTTTCTTCCCCACATTGTCCTCACTCTGAGTTGGGCTCTTCTCAGCCTCCGTGACATCATCAGACAATGCAGGTGCTGTGGGCTCGGCTCCAAGCCCAGCTTGAGAAGCAATAGGAAGCATCTCGGGCAACAAGACACAAACCAAGATAACCACATTCCTGCCAGTCTCTTCGTGCCCTGGCTCCAGGCCTGGCAAGCCCACCTTCAGAAGGTGGTGGTACAATGACGACAGAAGAGCTAATTATAGTCATCACCCTGCTGGGATGAGAATACCAGCTTGTTTGTCCAGCACGGCTTACCTGAGTCATCCGTCCTGCAGCCTGTAGCCACCAGGCCTGGAGTTGGACCAGCAGGCTGCCAGGAGTCTGGAACACCTTCTGCACGCTGCACCTGGCGAGTGCCAGCACTTCCTGCTTGTTCTCCCCTCGGAAGGCAAGTCGAGGCAGTTTGGCTCCAGAGACATAGCTCCAAAGTGAGTGAAGCCTGGCTGGAGCTTGACAACAGACCCAAAGCCCCAGGTCCCATTCTGGGCTGAGCGGAACCAAAGCTGACTCTTTGGAAAATCACTTCCATGGATCAGAGATGAAATGAGGATGCAGTAAAAGGACAGGGTGGCAGCTTCCTCCCCCTCCATGCCACCTACCACACCACTAAGCCGGTTCCTGTGCCCCACTCAGGCACCACACCCTACACCCACCCCCATGAGCTCCCCAGGCCCACCCTGTGGTTCAGCAGTCATCCAGGCTCAATTCCCACTAGCCCAACCTGGAGGTTTTCCAAAGCAAAATAAGGAAGAAAATAGGTGCTATATTTTACAAAAAAAAAGACTTTTAAAATTAGAATAGAATTAGAAAACAATTTTTTTTAAAGGTATAAACAATGAAAAAGTCCCCTACACCCTCTCTGACTCACTGTGTGGGGGAAACAAGAAGCATGTGACAGAGGTGAAAAGCTGTGGGCTCCCTCCGTGGGACCAGGCGGAATTGAGGTGATTTCCACGGTAGGGACCATCTGTGGCACAGCTGACAAAGGGGAACCTGCGAAGGCCAAACGGGGACATCTGTGGGTGGGACAGGAGACAGGCAGGAGTATTTTAAGGCAGTAAGCCTGTAGGTCTAGGAATGCAGCTCTCTCTTTCTTCAAGAAAGAGAGCAAAAGAGCCCCATAAAACAAAGGACTGACCAAGACGCCAGCTGCCCAGGGGCCGGGGGACTTGAGGGGGAATGGTGTCAGGCCCTGCCTCCCCAGTGACCGTCTCCCTCTCCCTCTCCCTCTCCCCACTGCAGCTCCCCAAGTAATTGGAGGCTTGCAGGTGGCACCCCCTGCCATGCAATCTGTGCCCCATTAAAATTTTCAGCATTCTTGTTGCCACCCATCACTCTTCATGCTTTCTAGTTTGGCGGGAAGTGAGGCTGACAACAGACTATCCCCCGAGGAAAGGGAGAGGCAGAGGGGTGGAGGGAAGCCCATTTCTGGCCTTGCTGACTAGAATATGACCTCATGTTCATATGACTGGCTTTCTAGTTAACCTGCCAACCTAGGGTGACTCCCAGCAGTGACCTTTACACTGGCCTCATCGAGGATATCGTGGGTCCTGGTATGCAGGCGGCAACCACGGGCTTCACACAGCAGAGGTCACCTCGGGGTAGTGCCAGCACTCTTCTTCCCCCACTGAAGAAGACCTGTGGCTTGACTCCCCCAGGACAAGCCCTGGATCCTGTGACTCCAGAAGACTCTTTCATCACCACACGTTCTGAGGGAAAAGCTGGGACATGCGGTCTAACTAGTAGGACCAAGTTCATGAAAATGATATGAACATATAAAGCAAGCCTGTGCTAGAAAAATTGGGACACACAGTCTTCATGTGCCCAGTGCTCGGCACGCAGAGGGCACCGGGGGTGCTGACTGGGTTGGGGAGCCCGGCCATCCCAGTGCCCCAGCTCTGGCCTTCACCCTGGTGACCCTGGGGAAGCAAGTCTCTATTTCATTCCCTATCTGTCCAGTCGGGATATTAACACCTATCTTGTTTGTTCACAAACAACTTACTAATGATGCCAGGAAGCCTTTGGAAAAAGCTCGAAAGTCAATCGTAGACACACATATGCTCACACCACGTGAGGCGGACAGGTTACATAAGGACTTGATTTGGGGATTGGAGGTGTTGCCGCAGGGCAGGGGCGTTGAATGGGGGTGGTGATAGTGCTTTCTGAGTCAGGAATGGGGAAAGAACAGAAGTGAGAGATGGTGGTGGAAAGTCAAGGACCAAGGAGAAAATCCCGAGAAATCAGCCTGAGATGTTCCAGAGCTGTGGTTTGGAAGAAAGTGGGGAATGAGGTGGTGACCAGGGCAGAGGACATCCTTTCTCTCAATGGCCTACGTTTCCCCTTCCAGGATACCAGCAGGCCCGCAGTCTGTGCCCGGCCTGCCAGCTGAGGAACAGGATGTTTAGGCCCTGGGCCTGTACCCTGTGTTCGAGCTGCTGCCCGTTGAGGCAGAAGCAAGCAGCAGAGGCCTACGCACTGTCATGAAGCCAGAACTGACACCAGCTCTGAGGAACAGGTCACCACATCAAGGTTTTGGGTCATCTGAGGCAAGTAAGACAAGACTTTGAGAATTCTATCTGATTTTTGCTCCCCTGACTGCCCAAATGGGAAATTAGTGCTGCCTAGGGTCCCCAGATCTTTTGGGGAGACCCAAAGGGGTGCTCCATACATGTCCACAAGCCAGTCTGTCACAGGGCATCTTACATTAGGTTCTTTGTCATACTTTGGGTGCCCTGAGAAGTTGGTTTACCTGTCTATGTGGGGACAATAATAACCCCCTCCCCAATTCAGTGCTAAATATCGTTAGTGCACCTCAAAGCTGCAGTGCACGCTCCAAGTCTCCCAAAGTTGTTTGTGGATGGTTTGGTTAGCTTCTTGCATTTACCTTCAAACCATGGGAGCCTGAACCTAGACCAAAGATCCAATAGGAAAGGGACACCTATTGATCAGCTTTCCTCTCTGTGGAGATTGTCCCTTTGCCTTTTCCTTTGGCACCCTAAGGCCACTCTAGCTTCTTAGAGCCAGCACACATCTGGCATTTTCATTTCATTTCCTTAACATTGCCATATCCACAAGATCAAGTTCAGTGCTTTTTCTTGAAACAAAGGAACAGGGAGCTCTTAGCTATTCTGAAGCTTTATACAGGATGAGCTTTCTGAGGAGAAGCTGGTTTGGATTGTCCCCGTGGACCCCAAAAAATCTTAGGACTAAGTTTTGTAATGCAGGACGTATTATAAAAGGGCATGAGGAGTAAACAAGAGGAAGTGTGCAACCGAACACCAAAAAAATGTGAAATCCTGTGATCTCTCAGAGCATCTCAGCTGCTCCATCTACCCTCCGCTCTGTGGCTCTTCCCATGAACTGTCTCCCCAGAACTCAGCACAGTGCCCGGCACAGAGAAAGCGCTCAGGAAATATCTGTTGCACAGATGAACAAGTAGACAGTTACGGTTGGTGTAGGTGTTTGGAGGTAGAGCTCGCTTTATCATGCAACCTTGGTGTGGGGATGAGGGGTTCTCTTCTGCCACCTAGAAGAATCTACTTTGATTGAGATCTGGAGGATGTGATTTGCCCTCCTCTCGACGAAAATAGGGCAGAGCATCATGGGAAGAAGAAGGGGAAATTATCTAAGGGCTAGAAAGGGGTTACGTTTAGGCTGAGAAATTGAAAGGCAGGCCGTGTGCCCCAGCAAGTATGTGAACTGACTATGGTAACTTTAGGAAAGGTTTGACATAACATACCCTTCATAAGCTCCTCTCCATCTCATTTAATATTCTCGACATGGGACGGGTAAATGAGAGCACTTACATATATGGAAGCTCTTGGGTTTGTTTTTTATTAAAATAGAGGTAATTAACCTTGTGAGGAACTTTATCATATAAAACCCTTATACATGCATTGTCTCATCTGATCCTATAACAACTCCACAGAATTAAATAAACAGGCATTAATCTCAACTTCCTTTTATAGATGAGAAAAGTGAGACTTGCAGAGTCAATGAATGGAGTAAAGACTTTAACTCAGGTCTATCCAACTCTTTCTACTATATTTTATGTTTTATCGATTGCGTTACAACACTACAACAGGGAATTAAAGAAAAAGATAGTTTGAAAGCACCTCGTAAAACATAAAACTTTATAGCTACATAAAATATTTTTTAAATTGTGATGCAGCTTATGGGCACAGCTACTGCTGGTCCATATGAAGTCTTTCTAGCAGAGAATGAGCTGTTTGTATGGTGAACAACCTTTGGGGGATGGGAAAAGGTAGCAACAGATTTGAAGTCACAAAATCTGGGATTTAATTCCAGTTCTGCCCCTATTAGCTTTGCAATAGTAAGCATGTTCTTTTGCCTCTCTGAACTTCAGTTTTCACATGTATAAAACTTAGATATTAATTATGCTGTTACCTTTATAAGATTAAAAGTGAGGTAAGATACTATTCAAATGAATATATATAAATACATAAAAATACATAATTTAGATGTCTAAATTATAACTGTTATTTTGCCTTTGTTTTTATCTTGTTTTATGGTGGGGGGATGTTGGTGATGGGCATATTTCCCTAAGAGTTTCTAAGGTAGTAGACCAGTCATCATCCACCTACCCTCTTCTTTCCTAAAAGGATGCAGTTTTTCTTAGATTTGTGGGTAGGATTATGTGTCTACTCCCCAGCATGGGAAGGTAAGAGCTCTACAGCCTCATATCTGTTGAGGGGGTACATTTCCCCATGGGCAGGAATGGATGTGAAGCCCCTATCAGCTTCAGGATGGGGATTTTGCAGGTTGAGTACCCAAGTACCTTCTGGGCTTTGCTTACCCTTCATGCAACAAAGAATGACTGTCAGGGTTTGGGAATGAGCTCATAGAGAGAGGCTTCTTAGAAAACGTTTGGTATGAAAAACACAACCCAGTCTTTGTGAACTAAAGAAAAAAAGAAATCTTTGCACCCTATGTCAGGCTGGGGAGGGGCTCAGCCCTCCAAGTGGGTGGCAGCATGAGAGTGTCAGTTTTTCTCTAGCTTAAGGCCTGCGACCCTCTGGCAGACAGGGGCCAGAGAGCCTCGGAGTCGTGAGTGGCGCTCCAAGGTGCCTCCCCTTGACAAACTCTTTTTCTTTATAAGAATATTTCTCCCATTTTTTCCCCCTAGCCCAGACTTTTGCCCAGCTCTTCACTCATATTTCCCCAACCTCCTGGATGTTTCTATTTGGATGTCTTGCTGTCACCTCAAACTCAATTTGACCAAAAGTCACCTCTTGTCTTCTACTAGTGTCATTACAGTTACCCCAGTCACTCAGGCTGGAAACCTCATGGCCAGCTTTAATGTCTTTTTCTCTCTTGCCACCATCGATCGGTCTCTCCTAACCCTGTTGCCTGGAACCTCCTGCATCTCTCACAGCCTCGTGGATTTCCTTCCCCACATGTACTGCCCTTTCCTGGCCCAGATCCTCTTGTCGTCCTGTCTAGATTGTTGTCCAGGATGGCTCTGCCTCCAGTCTTAACTCTGTCTAACCCATCTTGCATATACTCCTGCCAGACAAATCACTCCAAAATGCTGTTTTTCCAAGCCACCGTCATTCTCAAATTCCTTCAATGATTCCCCACTACCTGTGGAACTGGGGCCTTCCCAGTCTGATTTCAACAACCTGTGTAAATTTAAATTCCAAGAGAAGAGTCTGCTGTAGCCATGCTGGCCTATGTATATACTTCCCAAACAAACCATACACAGTCTCCATGCATGTGCCTTCCTTTCTCCCAGGAGTAAAATGCCCTTCCCTGTGTCTCTCTCCTTGTCTATCCACCCTTTAAGACTCAGCTCTAATTCCAAATTCACACCAGCTCACACAATTCATTGTCTGAACCCCTATAATATTCATTGCCTGTAACACACATGTTTATTTCTTGCTCACTTACCTTGCAACATCTTTGCTCTACTATAGTAATTGAGAGTGTCAGCTCTGGATAAAAATAAACAAATAAATAAAAAATAATGTGGGTTCTAGAGTGAGATTCTGAGTTGAAATCTTGACTTTGCCATTTTTTAACAGCGTGACCTCAAGTAAGTTACCTAACTTCTCTGTGCCTCATCCGTAAGCTAAAAATGCTAATACTATTTACATTATAAGGTTTGATGTGATGATTAAATATCTTAATACACAAAAAGTACTTTAATCATAGAATTATCATCTAATTTAGCAATTCTGGGTATATGCCCCAAAGAATTAAAAGCAGGGACTTAAACAGATACTTGCACATCTGTATCCATAGCAGCATTATTTACAATGATCAAAAGGTGGTAACAACCCAAATGTCCATCAACGGATGGATGGATAAACAAAATGTGGTCTATACATGCAATGGAATACCATTTGGCCTTAAAAAGGAGTGAAATTCTGATGTATGAACATTTATACTATCACATGCTATAACATGTATGAACCTTGAAAACATACTAAGTGAAAGAAGCCAGACACAAAAAGAGAAATACTGAACGATTCCTCCTATTGCAAGTACCTGGAATAGGCAAATTTATAGAGATAGAAAGTAGAATAGAGGTCACCAGGGGCTGAGAGAAGGAGAAATGGGGAGTTACTGTTTAGTGGATACAGAGTTTCTACTTGGGATGATGAGCAACTTCTAGAAGTGAATATTGCTGATAGTTGTACAACTTTGCGAATGCACTTAATGTCACTAAATCATACACTGAAAAATGATTAGAATGGTAAATTTTATGCTCTCTACATTTTACCATAATTTAAGCCTCTTCCCGCTGCCCCAAATGCTTAGAACAATAGTTGGCATATAGTAAGTATTCAATAGTTATTAGCCATTATTATCATATCCTGTGATAGTGTCTTTGTTAAAGCTTAATAGATGTAGAGGGAGGAGGTGGCAGTGGTTTGGGATCACTGTGAGGCAATGCTCGACCACACGATATTGTCAGTACATCTGGAGTTGACCAGGCTCAGGAGAATTGACTGGTATAAGTCAAATCCCCTGGAAGCTGATCAACCAGCTCTCCAAATACACATTTTTGAAAGCCTTGAAAGAACAAACTGTTGTCTAAAGGTCTCTTAGCATGTGGAATCAGAGGCCAAGGATCAGGGGATTTTAACCGCTGCTGGCATTGGGGACTGGTCTCTTACAGTCGTCTCTTAGGGTCCCCTCACCCTCTGCAGGATGGCTTTTGCCAGCTCATACAGTGCTCAAGGCACCCTCTGCCCTGGATCTCTCACACCAACTAGTTTTAGCTCTTCGACTTTCTTTTTCAGAATCACAGGTAAATTTCCCCATGCCTACACCCTGATAGAACATTCTGTCTTTGAGCAAGTTACAAAACCATTAATTCACATATAAGCCCTTTTAGTTCTAAATTTGACTATACACTTTTGAGTGGTCTTCAGGGGGAACCCAAGCCTTCATCAGCAGCACATTTACAAACCTCCTTCAAGGGGGAATACTTTTGCATCTGGCCGAATTGTTCATTTTCATTTCTCTGGGACGGTCCCCATTTCCACCTTCCGAGGATACCCCATGGGTACACACTACCTACAGTCTTCCTTTACTGGTCATCGCTCCTAATATTGCTTGGTGAATTCACTCATTCGACAAGCATTTATTGAGCACCTACCTGGGTCAGACATCGTACTAGGTGCTGGCGGATACAACGATGGGCAAAACGAACATCTGCCCTTTGGAGCCTACAAGCTACAAAGATGACCATTAGGCAGTGAAATTGGTTTTCTTACAAACGTGCAGAATTAAGGCATCCAAATGAGTCCTCCCCTCTAAAAGTCACAAGGGATGATCCCCTCCCGCCCTGCCTCTAACAAAGCTGCCACTGCTCAGAGGTTTTGTATGTTTTTGTTTGTTTTGTTCTGGTTTTTAGCTTTTCTCATGAAATAGCATTTAGAGCCTCTGGTGTATTCTTTGGAATAACCTCAGTGGTGGCAAAGCCACAAGTAGTTTGTAGTAGATCTGATTTTTAAAAATAGTTAAAAGGCATTCAGAGTTAAGTCTGGCAAATAATTAGTGTGATAAAGCTAGGCAATAACATCATGAGTAGAAAAATAAGAAAATAAATGTGACTCTCTGGAGACTGATTCCTGTTGTGCTCAAAAATTATCTCTGGAAGCAACTCCAAAACCGGAGAGCCAAGAATTTTTGGAGCCACAACAGCATCACTGTTTAGCCTTCCAAAGGTGAAAAGGGCGACACGTATTTGGATGTGAAGTTCCAAAGAATGGCTGGGTTGTTACACTCTACAGCCCTTGAGTTCCTTTTAAAGTGGAGAGCTCCTGGTTCTATTATTTGTATAAAAAACAGTCGTTGTTATGAACTCCCAGGAAGAGGAAGGGGCCTTAGGCAGCATCTTCCCAGCCCCCAGTCTGTGGCCCGCCACACTGAGGACAGTTTAGTGCCGGGGTGGCAGCCCAGCCTCAGGTGCTGGGGACTGGATTCCAATCTCAAGTCTGTCCCTCACTAGCTGTGACCTAGGGCAAATTGTTTAGCCTCTGCCTCAGTGTCCTCATCTTTATAATAATGATAATAATAATTGTGACTACCTGGTAACCACTGCGTAAGGTAGCTGTGAAAATTAAATGAGTTAGGACATTGTAAGGCTTTGAGAACAGCACTGGCATGTGGTCAGGCTCAGTAAGTAAATGAGTAATTTCCATTGACATTGTTAGTTCCTCTGCATGGGGGACCAGGCACGCTCTTTTGTTTCTCATGGTTCCTAGCATGGAGCTATCAACATGGTACTTACTCAATAAAAACTTATTCCAGAATAAAGCAACACCCCCAAGAGCTCTGTGTCCCAACATACACCTCTGCTTAAGCAGACACCAGTCACTTGCCCACTCCTTCTTGGGTACTTTCGCTGTGACAATGTCTCCCCTCTGCCTTAGTTCCCAGTGGTGTACAGTACTCTGCTCTTTGGCAGGCAGACAGCAGTGGGGTCTGGGAAGCAGGGTGAGTCAGGGGTGGGGTAGGAGCAGGAAACAGAGGGCCCTCTATTTTAAGCACTTGCCTCAGCTGTTCCATGGGGACCATCCTATCACAATTTAAAATAGAGCCCTCCTGGTGACCAGGGCAGGCTAGCAAGGCCCACTGGGGCCCAACTGACCCAATGCAGCAGTGGGACTGAGTCCTGCAGCCTGCTGGCCTAGCTGGCTGCTCCAGAGAAGAGTAGCTTTGTTTGGGGGTCAAATGGTAGCTACCTGACTCAGTGGGAGCTGCCAAGGGCGGTGCGGAAAAGAAGGCTGTGGTTCCCACAGGGCTGCAATGCCTCAGAGGCCTCTCCATCACCCAGGAGGGCCTCAGGATCCCTAACCAGCTGGCTTCTCACTGGCTTGGTTCTATTTTTAGACACCTGTGGTAGGTTGGATTACCTCCAGTCCTGAACATACTCCCAAGCCACCAGCAGCATTTTCAGCAACTCAGGCCATGTCTGTCCCCTCCCCAGAACTGACAGGAAAGCAGAAAACGTAAAAGGCGCATGAAAGGGTGGAAGGTCGAATGTCCAGCTGCCTCTTGGAGGGGGCAGGTCTTGGCCCGAAGTGACTGCCTACTCCTCATGCTTGATCTGGTCCAAACGGTTCTAGGCCTAACTGTATCTAAACAGAGAGATGTTCAATCTCCAAGCCTTCTGCCCCTCTCCGGCCTGGCTCAAGGCCTCGCCATAGCCCTGATTGGGGGGTGGCGGGTAATGGGGCCTGAGAGCAGCTGCATTCCTTTCCTTCCCCACCCTTCCTCAGTCCAGACTCCTTTTTCAACAGGCCCCAGTCATGCAGGTCTCAAGACACGGGTGGCTTGTTAAAATTACCTGGCTGGCCTGTTAATAATACAGAAGCCTGGGCCCACTTTAAACCCATTGAATCAAAGTCTAAGCGGTGAAGCCAGGCGTCTGGATTATGTAAACAAGGATCCAGGTGATTCTGCTTCAACCAAAGTCAAAGTCAAGGCTCTCATCAGCCAGGTTCTCTTTGATCTTCACTTCCTTGTTTGATTGAAACAGGAAGGCCCTGAGGCTCAGAGGGGTGTCATACATAATATCTGCCTCTCTCAAAAGTAAAGTGCCCTTTGAGATTATGCAGGACCTATGCCTCCAAAATGAAGAACTTCCTATTTGCTTAAAATTAGTGTTTCTTGCCTATCAAAGTCTGCTTTTTAAAGTATAAAATGTGAGGATAACAGCAAAAGTAATAGGGTAGGGAGAAGTGGCCTGGTATAGTTCATTTAGGCAAGAAGCATTTCCCGAGCAGCTAGTCTAAGCCAGACATGATTCTAGGCAATAGGGATACAGCACTAAATAGGTCAGAGTGGGTCCCAACCCTCATGAAGCTGACATTCTCGTGAGAGGGACAGTCAATACATGAGCAAATAAGTAAATAAGATCACTTTAGACAGTAATTGAATCAGGATATTCTCAAACACAAGTAACAAAAGATCTCAACTGAATCGACTTACATGATCAGGGTACTTCTTACCTCACTGGTGTGAAATGAATTGTCCACACCATCCCCCAAATTTATATGTTGATGTCCTAACCCCCAGTACCTCAGAATATGACTATATTTGAAGATAGAGCCTTTAAAGAGGTGATTAAGTTGAAATGAGGTCATTAGGGTGGGCTCTGATCCAATACGGTGTCCTTATAAGAAGAGAAGATTAGGACAGAGACAAGTTCAGAGGACCATGTGAAGACAAAGGGAGGAGACACCATCTGCCAGCTAAGCAGAGAGGCCTCAGGAGGAACTAGTCCTGCCAACACCTTGATCCCAGACTTCTAGTTCCCAGAACTGTCAGAAAATTAATTTCTGTCGTTTAGCTACCCAGTTCGTGGGACCTGGTTATGGTGGCCCTAGCAGGCGAGAACACCAGCCAACAAGTACTCCTGTATGCAGACAGCTCCAGGTTTGATTAACTCAGGGACTTGGTGGCTTCCTCAAGGAGCCAGGTCCCCTTCATCTTCCCATTCTGTCATCCTCTGCCTGTCCTCAGCTCCCCACGTGGCTGTAAGCTGGCTCCTAAGGTTCCAGGCATTGCCTTCAGACAGAACAGCAGTCCCTGGAAGGAAGAAGAGACTGTTTCAGGACGTGTATCTCCTTTTCAGAAAAACAAAGCTTTTCCCTAACAGCCCCCCAGTGGATTTCCCTCACATTTCATTGGCCAGAATGTCATCGCATGCCCAGTCCCAAAGCAACTGCTGGCAAGGGGATGGGGAACCCCATAATTGGCTTAGACAAGTTGGGAGTCACTCCTGAAATGAGGGGGTAGAAGGAACAGTCACCTGAACCAAATGGAGTTCTGTCAGCAAAGCGGAAGGGGAAATAGTCTTTGAGGAGGCAAGCCAACGTTGTCTGCTATGAAGTGCTCTGCAGAAAACAAAAGTAGGCAAATGTGATAAAGACTGATGAAGGTGGGGAAGGCAGCAGTATTAGTGAGGGAGGTTGGGGAACGCCATCTGGAAGGCAAGGAGAGAGGCCTCAAAGGAAACTAACCCTGACCACACAGTGATCTTGGACTTCCAGCCTGCAAAACTGTGAGAAAATAAATTTATCTTGTTTAAGCCACCCAGTCTGATATTTTGTCATGGCAGACCTAGCAAACAAATATAGTGATGGACCATGGAATCTAAGTGGATAAAAGGGACATAAAGACATGAGGAAAGTGTGGGTTGTGACACTGGACTATTGTTCTGATGAGATTGACGGGTCAATGGAGTGATAGTTCCCCAAGTAAGTGAGCTGGAAAAGTAGGAAGTGATGGCCAGAGAGAAGAATTTTCAGACCCTCAATGTGTCAGCTCATCCCTCGGCTGGCTTTTTAAATGGCCTCCATGATGGGTGACCCAGTTCTAGAGTCATAGGCGGACTCAGCAACATCTCACCAAAGAGGAGGCACTATTTCTTCCAGTGCATTTTAAGAATAAAGAAATCTTTCCCAGAGGCCTGCTGTTGTCTTTCCTTCATGTCTCAGAGGTCAGAAATTGCATCATATTTCCATTCTTAAACAAGTCTCTAGCATGGGATAAAGATGATCATGATTGTTTAGTGAAGCACATATCTGTGTGAAGGAAGACAAATTTCTCAAAGTTGGAGTTACTTTTGCTAGAAGGAAAGAGAGACTGTGTGCTCAATATTTTCTGCTACCAAGGGATGGCAGCTGTCATTGGCTAATGGCTTATGCTTTGAGATGGGGGTTCTGAGGAAGGAGGAAGGAGAAGAGGTTTGAGAAATATTCTGAGGTTACCTAACCTACCTCCAGACTCTGTTGTATACGGGATGTCGAATCTCTTCTCTCCTTCCTCCCTCCCTGCATTCCAGTAATACGGAACTACCAGGAATTCATTGAACACATTGTGCTGTGCTCTCTCCAAGCATACCATTGTCTCCCCTTCTGCCCTTTAATTGTACATTTTTTTCTTCCTCAAATAACTCTTCCGCCCACCCCAAATCCTTCCCTGGCCTGGCTCACTTAGCTGTTCTTAGGTCTCAGCTAAAGGGTTACCTCCTTCAGGAAGTCTTCCCTGAATTCCTCACTTTGGGGTAGGTATCCAGACTGAGCATCCCACACATGTAGGAGGTATGAAATGTTCAACAACAATGAGGATGCCAAATGTGTTACTTTTTAAAAGATGTTCTTGGCATCACTTAGAACCACCTCAAGCCCACCCACTTGGATGGGAGAGAAGTCTCATATCAATTGTTCCAGAGATGGAGTCCATGCCCTTGGATCATCACTCACCCCTGGAGTGTTTAGAAGGGGTCCCCCAGATTCATAGTTCTCAAGCAGGAAGAGGCCCTGGTTAGCTCTGCTCTTTCTGCTCTGTGAGCCAGAATCAGGCCCAGTTCTCAACCATCTCTCTGTCACTGCTGTCCCAGGCTATCCTGTAGCCTCTTGGTCCAGGGCCCCCTGCTCAGAGCTTGAGCATCTCCACCCATCCTCTAAGCCCCAAGGCCTCTACCAGCCTGGTTCTTCCCCGTCCTTGGATGCTCCTGGGATTTGGCTGCTGTTCCTTTCCATTCCTTTGAGCACCTCTTTCTTAGACAATAAAATCTAATCTCACTGATAGGAGATTACACTAAAGACCCTCACCATCTCCTATTATCACCTCCTGGAGGTAAAATAGGAATAAAGTCCTGTTTACCAGACAGGAAGGGGTAAATGCCTTTCATTCTCTCCTCAGGCATCTGGAGCCACAAAAACAAACATACATTGATTCTCAATAGCAATATATACGTCTACATATGTCACGCTATGTGTATCATGCATTTATATCTCATCCCAACCAAGAAAAAGAAAAAAAAAAAGGTTCACCTGTACTGTAATTATGTATGTCTCAGTCTCCCTAATAGTCTTAAAAATATCTTGAAGACAGATCTCCCATCTTACGAATCTTGTGTTCCCAAGATGCATGCATAGTAAATGATGGACGAATGAATGAATTGCCTGTGGAACTTAGGACCCTTAGTACAGTATTGTGCTTACTGGCCACTTGATCATACTTAAATACCAAGACCCTTGTTCAGTATTCTCTTTTACCAACAGAGAGCTCCTGATTTTCAGAACATGATAGCAACTTATCTTCATAGATTGGGGACAAGTTTATATAAGGCAGAATGTTCGTACTAGAATTTTCTATCATATTTGGCCAAATTTTTGCCAGCTTATGAAGATCAGTTCCCCGGTCAGTCAGTAGAACTGACCTTCCTGATTCCAGGTAGTTAATAATCAAAGTGTTAATAATTTAGCAAATACAGACTTATTTGTGAAAATTTTCACCCAAGGAAAACATTGGAAGACTGTGTGCATGGGCAGGGTGTTCATTTATCTGCTTAAATGTGTGTGGTGGGAGGAGGGAGGTGTTTTATTTTGTTTTGTGTTTGCTCCATCAAAACCTTGGCTTCAAGGTGTTAATAAAACTGACCAAATAATAAACAGCTGAATCAACACTGCCCAGAAGCTGAGGTATTATAGGATAAAATGAAAATTGTGGTTAGCACGAGTAGAAGTATTCCGTTCCGAAGGCAGGTGGCCAAAGGAGGGCTCTTTGGCACAATCTTCTTAGCACTTCTGACTCCAGAGCTCCTTCCCTCCCCTAGAAATGGAGGAAGGCTTGGGAACACACTTAGTTATCTTAACAGCAGACACATTGTTATCCCTCAGTGAGAGAAATTTAATTCCAATGATCTATGTGTGGGAGCTCAAGGGATACCAATCAAAACCCAGCAAGGTCTGAAGGAAAAATATCTCATAACCAACAAACATTTAGTTCTCCAAAACAAGTCGTACCAAACACATTCATAGATTTTTTTTTTTTTTTTTTTACCTCCCTGACTTATTACTCATCTGGTAGATAGCCGGAATGCTGTAGGGAACAAACCTCGGACTATTTTCAGAAATATTCTCCCCTCACTATCAACACACCCACACTCAGGTTACACAGGAGGTCGTCTTATCTGGGTGACTAGCGAGAGGATGAGCACCCACAGGGGCCATGGAAGGAGCATTCGTGGTGTAGACAGTGTGTATCTGATGGGTGAGGGAACGGGGCAGAAAGGGAAAGTGGAAAGCGGATGGGAACTAACATTGGTGGACTGGTGCCTCTGTGCCACGGGAGTTCTCAGGGGCACCCTTAGATGGCAGGGAAGGCCGAGAGAAAATTCCCCACATAAACCTTTCTAGATAGAACTCTAGGAAGGGGCCGAGTGAAATGAAAAAGGAGGTGAGGGACTCCATCTAAACACCAATTAATGTCGTTATTGATCACTTCACTATATATGCCAGCGACTCTGGTGGGCACCAGGAATATTGTAAGAGAAGTCTGGCTTTCATTTTCATGGAGCTTCTGGTACTGTGAGAAAGATGGACAGCAATCCATTCATTCTACAAACAAAATCATGACCTTGGACATTCTTCAACATGCCAGTCTCCTGGTACTAGCCAGGGCCTTGCCTGGGCCATACGCTGTGTAGTCCAGCCACGCCAAAGACAGATTCAGTTCTAACACAACAGAGGACAGCTCCTTTCCTCCCTCACATCTCAGAAAGGCAAACTGTTAGAAATGAACAAAATTAAGTTCATTTGGGGGGAATAAGGTGTCAATTATTTTATTTAAATATTACTGCTGGTGGCTGCACGAACTTTCTGAAAAATTGAGAATCTGACAGTGTTCAAACCCTTTGCCCAGAAATTCCATTTCCTTTGGAATAGATCCTAAGAAAGTTTTAAAAATTAAAGTGTCATATACAGCGTGCCATGTTAATTATAACAAGAATAAAAGGGATGTCACAAGTGTCCATGAATCTATCAACCGTTATGCACATCATGGTACATGATGGGATAGTTCACAACGGCTAAGAACAATGTTAGGAGCAGGTGCTCACGATTCAGTGAGGGAAAAAAGTTGACAAATTCACATATACCATATAATTCAACTATGTAAAAAATATGTGACCATAAAAATGAAAATATGCCAAATATTAAGAAATTTTTCTCTGGGACATGGGATTATGGATGACTGTTATTTTCTTTATGTGTTCTAAATTTTCCCCCTGGAAAGATATACTTTTAAAATTGGAAAAAAATTATTACCAGTGAAAAATAACAAGTACAGGCCTACAAGCCGCTGTGGTTCAGTTTTGAATTCTAAACTTTTGTTTTCCTGCCCGTCTCCTTATTCTCTTTGTTTCCATTTGAGGAACTAAAAGCCTACAAGAAAGGGGTGTGCGTTTGGTTCAATAAGCTTCAAGGGGCCTCCTGGCATCCTTAGAAAATAGGCATTCGCCCAGCTTTAGCTGCTCTCTGAAGGAGTGGCTGGCACACAGGTGAACTTCATACACACACAGCCAGCAGAGGCCTGGCAAGAGGTGTTGGTTTGGGGCCTCGGGAGGAAGCAAATAGCTCTGAGATTAGTGGGGAGTGTGGGGGCAAGGGGCAGCTGAGCCAGGGGGAATAAAGTGTCTGCCAGGACAGCAACCTGAGGCCTCTGGGGACTTTGCCTGGCACCTTCCCTGTGCTGAAGACAGGTATTTCCAGCAGCTACTGCACTCCCTTTCCTCTCTTTCAAGGTTGGGTAGGAATATTCGAAAATTTAAGGTAACCTAGAAGTCAGGAGTGTAACAAGGGAAATATCAGGGATGACAGACAAGTCCTGGCCTGGTTCTGGGCTGGGCCAAGTGTTGTAACCAACAGGTCATCATTGGTAACCAGTAACTAGCCTTGGTAGGAAGAGGCCACGGCAGTGGTTCTGGGACCCTATATGTGTTTCAGAAGCTCCTGGGTAACAGCTGTTGAAGATTTAGTCCCTAATTTGTACACTGGTCAAAGATCCTGGGCAAGGAGATAGTTTAGATGATGGAGCACACACTCAGAAGATGAAGTGTTTCCTGTCTTTATTAGGTGCCAGTGAATACCAGAAAAAGTTTGCCTTTCAGGAGTTCCAAATTCTAGCATCCCTGGAGTGAGCAGAGCTGCAAACAAAGGCACAGTCACCTGTGCACCTGGCACAGCCCACAGCTGAGGAGGGGGAGACAAGGGGGGAGGAGGGCCTCCAGGGGAACCCAGAGTTATCTATTTAGAAGTAGGAGGAGAAGGCAACTGGCCTCCAGAGTCCAAAAAGTCTACCATTAACTGCAAGGGTGGTGGAGCCAGAGCCTAGCTGTTACTTCTGAGGCAAGAGATACAAACAACAAAGCAAAGGAGAAAAGATCTTTTTAGGGCTGGAGTGCAAAGGCCTGAGGGGAAAACTGGAGACATTCTGTTTTCCTTCTTCCTCAGGTATGTTCCAAACTGTCTGTCTACTCAGATAAATGGGGTTTATTTCTCATAAGGGACCGCAGGAAGACACAGGCTGTCTTCATTTTGTTTCATTGATTCACTGATTCATTCAACATATATCCCTCTGACTTTCTTCTTATAGCAATAACTCCCAAACATTTTCAATTAGCACGCTACTTCAGAGGAGGCAAAATATCCCTTCTTAAAGGCGTGATTTCTATCAGTGCTTCCCAGGGCACACGTCATGGTAAACTGTAATATTTGTGTGACACAAAGGATGTACTGATTGTGTAAGGCTGGAAGCAGTCACCGGGTTCCAGCTGTACCAGCTGTGGTGTTTATCACTCCTCCACACACCTGTAACCCACATTTGGCGCACGGTTGGGTATTCCCAATCTGACGCCTGGAGCCTAGCCACTAAAAAAAAAAAAAGAAAAAGAAAAAAAAAAGGAAAAAAGTAAAATCCCTGGAATTAATCAGTGTCTTTAACAAAAGACATTTTGTGAAATATCATTTTTAAATAAGAGAACTAATACATTCTTTAATAAAAGAAGGTACGTCTGCTACTGAGACAGGGGTGACCTAAGCTATTGTGTCTTAAATATTGTGAACACATTTTAAATTTGCCCCCCCAAAAATGTGGACACATCCATATGATGCTGTCATCCCTATTGCCAGTGTTATTTCTACGAAGTCCTTGCCTGCCTGCTATGCCTGGACTATACAGGAAGAGCCATTGGGCCAGAGGCAGCCTGCTCTGGGCCAAAGAAGATTCGGTTGTCTCTAAATATCTATTCTAGCCCATGGGGAGCATGAGGTCTCATTATCATTATTGTAATATTCAACAATATCCTCCCCAACTACCACAGATGCTGAACTGAATGAGAACAGGGCTTAAGAATCAGTTAAACTGAGATGAAAATAGAGCTTTATTACTTATAAAGCTGGACTGGAAAAAAAATGTGGCTGGTACCTGCATTCAAATAGGCTTCCTATTTTTTCCTCCCAGAATGAAACGTAGACACAGTCTTCAGCAAAGCAGCTGGATAACTGCAGGCAAACACCCCTATCCTTTCCTGCCAGGAACTGGGGGCTCACCCCACAGAGTGCAAGAGGTCAGGAAAAGGATTAAAACTATTTTTCCAGTACTGTTGCCTCCCAGAGAAGTGAGCAGAAGTTTCTATTTAATGGGGCAAGATAGGAATGCAGGGTGATGAAAATAGCCCACAGAGCCTTTGAGGGTTTCTAAACCCTTTATCTTCAAGTAAATTCGCAGTTTATCTGTCTTGGCTTCCTAGAAAACAGAGCTTGAGGCAAAGCGTAGGGGTTAATGTTTCACTGGGGACATTTGCAAGCCCAGGGCAGCAAGAGTGAGGAAAAAGGAGTAAGGGAGGCAGGGAAGGGAGGAAAGCAAATGTAAGCTAGCTAGGGCCTCACAAGAAAATCCACATGGTTGATGCTAACTCCCTTGGGATGTCTCCAAGGATTGGAAGAGTCAGTCATGGAGAGAGAAGCAGGGCGATCAATTGGCAGCTCCTCCCAGACCCTCCTCCGTTTTCCGTCAGTTTATCCCGTGGGTGTTTCCTCCCATGTCTGGGTTGTAGGGGCTCCTCTGAGATCCGCTGTGAAGCCAGAGGCTCCTGGAGTTCAGCTGGGTTGGACTTGAGTGCTGGAGCTGCTATGCCCTCATTCCCAAGGGGAGGTTGAGACAGCGCCTGAGCAAGTTAGAGCAACGACAGGACCTGTGACTGCAGGGCCACAGAAAGAAGCGGGTGCTGCAGGGCAAGACCTGGCAAGGTCGCTCGGGAATGGGTGGGGCTTGGCCAGTCCAGGAAGGTGTGTATACTGGGACCAGAACACAAACTTAGAAAAACACTGTCTTGATTCCGAAATTGCTCAGGACCCTGATGACCTGGGCAGTCAGATGTCTTACAATGGCAACTTTGGTAAGCACTGGTTAAAAAAAAAAAAAGAATGTGAATTGAGAGATTTCTTGTGTTCTTTCCTCATGATGAAATGATGCAATTGTCTGCAAGGGCCCAGAGGCCTCACAAGCTTGATCTGGGCCTGCACCTGTGCAGGAGGCCTGCCTCACTGAATGTCCGACCACTGACCAGGTCGCCAAAACACAGCATTTGGAAGAGCATCATCATTTTTATTTATTCTTAATTTTTTCAAACTGTATTTGGTAGCATTATTATTTTTTGAGATATAACTCACATACCCTGAAATTCAATCTTTTAAACTGTACAATTCAGTACTTTTAGTATATATGCAAAGATGTACAACCAGCAGCACAATTAATTTTAGAACAATTATTCTTACCCCAAAAAGCCCATACCCCTTAGCAGTCACTTCCCATTTCCTACACCCCCAACCCAGGAAACCACTAACCTACTTTCAGTCTCTATGAATTTGCCTACTCTGGACATTTCATGTAAGTGGAATTATATAATATGTGGCCTGTTGTGATTGACTTCTTTCACTTAGCCTGTTTTCAAGGTTCATCCATGTTGTAGCATGCATTAGAACTTTATTTCATTTTCCTTGCATAAATATATCATATTTCTTTTTCCACTCATCAATTAATGGACATTTGAGTTGTTTCAACTTTTTGGCTGTTATGAACAATGCTCCTATGATCATGTACAAGTTTTGTGTTTTCATTTCTCTTGGGTATATACATACCTAGAAATGAAATTGCTAGGTCACCAACCAAGGGTTGCCTCACCTAAAAAAAAAAAAAAAAAAAAGAAATTGCTGGGACATACATTAACTCTGTTTACCTTTTTGAGGAACTGCCAGACTGTTTTCCAAAGTGGCTGCACCATACTACTTCCCACTAGTAATCAACGAGGATTCTAATTTCCATGCATTCTCACCAGCACTTACTGTCTGTCTTTTGATTATAGCCATCCTAGTGGGTGAGAAGTGGTACCTCACTGTGATTTTGATTTGCATTTTCCTAGAGTTAAATGATGTTGAATATCTTTTCATGTGCTTATTGGTCATGGAGAAATTTCTAATTGAATTCTTTGTCATGTTTTAATTGGGTTATTTGTCTTCTAATTGTTGAATTATAATAATTCTTTGTATATTCTGGACAGTAGAAACTTGTCAGATATATGTTTGCAAATACTTTTTCCACTGGGTTGTCTTTTCACTTTCTCGATGTATCCTTTGAAGTACAAAAGTTTTTCATTAAAACTTTTTAATTCTTAAAAAAGTACATATCTTTTTATTTATGTATGCATATATTGGTGTACTTTTATTGAGATATAATTGACATATAACATTATATTAGTTTCAGATGTATGACATAATGATTTGATAAATGTTTATATTGCAAAATGATCATTTTTTAGCCAAGAAGGCAATTGGATCAAACCAATCATCGCAGAGTTTGGTGACAATCCTCTCCCTTCCCCCTGCCCATCATCATGGGCCAGTCAGCTGAGGGCACATTTCCCGGACCCTCTGCCATTTGACCACTGGAGTAAGGCCAAGGAAGCCAGTGTGCTCTGGGGAAAATCAGACTTCCAGAGTTAAGTCAGAGGAGAAAAATTTAGGAAGGAAAAGGAACCAGGAGTCCCGGTTTCTCACTTTACCTTTCTTTTTCTTTGGTCAACTAAGTAAAGTCATACATCTCTATTTTCCCTAATGCAACTCCATTTTTCCTCCAGCAAAATTAACAGAAGAGACCTGGCTGTCATGGAGAGGAATAAGAAAAATGTGAATTAAGTCTTTTCAGACTTAACAAACAAAATTTTAAGTTCCTGATTCAATGTAAACTTCCACAAGTGTGACCATCCTGGCATTAGCCAGTCCACCCCCACAATCTGTCAGGGGTGAGCAGGTGAATTCCCCTGGTACCTTGTGACTGCTGGGACTGGAATTCAGGACCCCAGATGTTGAGGCCACAGAGCCTCCCTATTCCTTCCCAGAGAGCCAAATTAAAGTGCTGGATGCGGAAGCCTTGAGTCCACACATTCTGCCCTTCAAGTGCAAATGTCTGTTTTAGGCACAGAAAACACAAAGATGAATTAAACAGTTCCCACTCACAGTACAGTAGGGAAGCTGGACCGGAAACAAATAGCCACTCCAACCACTCAACACCCACAAAACAGGAGTGTCATATCCACAGAGATCCTGGCAAGGCTGTGTTTGTCCATCAGTGTTTCCCCTGTGGAGGACCTTGACCTACGGCAGCCTCACAGGCTGGGGGAAAGGGCCTGCCCCACCTTTGGTGGAACAAAAGGGGACTGTGCCCCAGAGAGGGCAAAGCAGTGCATTTAGTGGAAAAACAAGCTGTGGTTCTTCTCAGTCAGCAGACTGGAAAATAAAAGGCCTTTCCACTAACAGGTGAAGCTCCCTTCTCTTGGCACCTCAGCACCTCTGATGTGTTCAAAGAGGAGGAGAGGACAGAGGAGGGGAGAGGAGGGAAGACAATATTTGGTCAATATTTGTTCCTGCTGTGATCCAGAGCAACAAAAAAGAGTAGGAACTTTTTTTTTTAAATAATGCATTTATTGAGCTATAATTCATATACCACACAATTCAAAGTGTATAATTCAATTTTTAATATATTCACAGAGTTGTGTAACGATCACCACAATCAATTTTAGTACATTTTCATCACCTCATAGAGAAACCTTACATCTCTTAGTGGTCACCATCCCCCTCCGTTCTTCCTATTCCCTCCAGCTGGAGGATGGTACCAATCTACCTTCTGTCTAGATGTTTGACATAAAAGGAATTGTATAACATATATTTATTTTGTGACTGGCTTATTTCTCTTTGCATAATATTTTCAAGGCTCATCCTTGGTGTGGCATGTATGAGGATCTCTTTTCTTTTTATTGCTGAATAGTATTCCATTGTATGGAATTACTACTTCTTATTTATCCATTTATCAATTGATGGACATTTGGGTTGTTTCCACTTCTTGGTATTATGAATAATGCTTCTACTAAATATTCATGAACAAGGTTTTGTGTGAAGGAGTAAGATTTTTCAGTTAATCGTTATCGATCATTTATTAAATAATTATTATTGTATACATAGCACAGAAATAGGAGTAGGAGTGAGAGAGGGGATGTCAGAGGGCCAAGATCCAAAAGAACTATGAATGTAAAATGTAATTTTTCAACTATTCTCTGACTAAAGAGATATAAAATCGAAATACATTTATGTGACTCCTCAGGGATTTTGGCTCAAAAATTTAAAAAAGCAATAAAGGGGACAGTTATGAACATCTGATCACAGACTGTAAATTAGATGATATTAGGATGATATCAGGGAAATCATTGCTCATTTTTCTCATGAGTGCTAATGATATGGATATAAAAAATGTCCTTATCTATAGGGAATGAATGTTGAGATATGTTGGGCTGAAGTGTTGTGATGTCTGAAAGTTAATTTCAAAAGATTTAGAAAAAAAAGTACACACACACACATGGCTACATGCAAATAAAGCAAAAATGGCAAAATATTAACAATTATTAAATCTGGATAGTGGGTATTTGAGTGGTCATTGCACTATGCCCTGAACTTTTCAGCACATTTAAACATTTCTAATAATAAAAAAAGATAAATGATAAAATAAAAATCTAAAAAAATTTACAAGAAAACCACGACATGGAGATAAAAAATAAGGGGTGTACCTTTTAAAGCAGGGTAGTCAGGGAAGGCCTCTTTAAAGACAGGGCATTTGAATAAAGACCCGAGTGTAGAAAGCAGGGAGTTGACGGTGAGAATCTATGCAAAGGGCTTTCCAGAAAGAGGGAACGGACAGTTTAGAGGCCCTGAAGTGGAAAGGAGCTTGGGGTGCTCAGGGACACAAACACCTAGAGTAGCTGAGGGGATGTGAGGGGTGACAGGAAATGATGTTGAAAGCATAGCCTAAGCCCAAATTACTCAGCATCACGGAGGCCACAGAATTGAGATTTTAGTTTGAGTTTTAAGGACGAACCACTGAAGGACTGTGAGTGAGGAGTGAATTGGGTTGAATTATGTTTTAAGACATGTCTCTGGCTCCTGGGTGGAGAATAGACTGTGAGGTCAAGGGGAGGGGGGGTCGTGCTGGGCAAGAATGAAGGAGAGAGGCCAATAAGTGGATTTCTTGCAGAGACGATAGTGTCCAGATTAGGTGGTGGTCATTGGGAGAAGGCCTCAGTTTTGGCAAACATGTTGAAGGGAGTTCTCATGGAGAACTCTTGCTGATGGACTAGGTGTGAGGGTGAGAAAAAAAAAAAATAAAGCAGTCTGAGCAATTGAGCAAATGGTGGTGCCATTTGCCAAGAGGGGGACATGGGAGGGGAACCACAGACTTTTCTTTTTCCATTGATTTGGTTTAGAATGGCCTAGAAGTCTTTGCGGTAATGAAGGAGGTAAAGTTTACATCAGGCCTTCAAAATAATGAGTTCATTATTGTCAACAAATTAAGTTTTTCATTTCCCAAACAGATTAGCTCGGCAGAGTGCAAGGGGCATGGGCTTTGAAGCCGGGGACTCGGAGTTGAATCCTGAGGCTGTCATTTGCTGGCTATGTGACCTTGGACAAATTACTTAACTTCTTTGAATTTGAGGTTCTTCATCCATAAGGTAGGCAAGACAATGGCTATTCTGCCATGTTGTTAGGTTGTAAGCAACACACCTTGGCACAGTGCCTGGTATAGAGGAGGTGCTCAATATATAAGGTTTTCTGCCACTCTATAGAGACCATTAAGAACTAACTTTGTGAGCATCCAAGGAACTGCTTTAAGCTGGTAATCTTTTGTTGCCTTTATAGCTAGTCTTCCTTTCTTCCTTTTATTCATTCAATATTTGAGCACATACTGTGCCCTGTATGCTGTTCTAGGCATTGACTGTACAGCAGTAAATGAAACAGACAAAATTCCTATTTTCATAGAGCTTACATTTTGGTAGAGAAAGAAGACAGATAGCTTAGTAAAATACAGTATGTAATGTGTGACATGGTAAGTTCTAGGAAGAAAAGCTAAACAAAGGGAGAGAGGAGGTGCCGGGGTGAAGTTTGTACTGCAATATGAGATAGGGTGATCAGAGTAGACTTTATGGAGAAGGTGACATTTCTGCAGACCTAAAGATGAGGGAGTAAGCCACACTTTTATCTAGTAGAAGAATGTTTCAGGCTGGGAGAGTGGCAAATGCAAAGGCCCTGAGGCAGGAGCATACGTGGTATATTTGAAGAACAGCAAGAAGGTCAGTGTGGCTGGAAAGGAGTGAGAGAAATAAGTAGGGGCAGCTCCTCTAAGGTCTAGGAAGCCTCTGATGGCTTTGGCTTTGACATAGAGTGAAATGAGAAGTCTTTGGAGGGTTTTTTAAAGTAGAGAGACAAGATCTGATTTATGGTTTAAAAGGATCATTGGCTTCTATTCACTATCTGAGTGAATTTAAGGATTGAAGAGAGGAGGCCAGTTGGGAAGCAGCTGTAGTAATGGCAATGGCTTGGTAGAGGTGTTGGGAAAAAGATTCTGGACATATCTGATAGTAAAGCAGATGAGATTTCCTGAGAGATTGCATGTAAGGTATTGGAGAAAGAGAGGGGTTGAAGATCATGGTCCCAGGCCTTTGGCCTACAGAGCTAGAAGGATGTATTGGGTTGAACCAAATGAAGTTGACATATTTAACTGTTCTTAACTTTAAAAATGGCAATTTCATATATTTCAACTTAATAGTTGCTCTTTACTGTGATGGGTAAAACTACGTGAAGAAGAGGTGGAGAAGGTATCAGAAGTTTATTTTTGGACCTGAGAAGATGTCACATAGGCAACTGAATGTATGTATATGGAGTTCAGGGGCCAGACCCCAACCAGAAAGGTACATTAGGGAGTCAGAGTGTAGATGGCAGTTTAAACTCTGGGACTGAATGAGGTCAGTAGAAATTAAATGTAGATGAAGGACAGAGGCTGGAGGACTGAGCCTGGGGCTTCCAGCATTTCCAGATATGGGAGATGAGGTAGCAGCAAAAGAAACACAGGTGGCCACAACTGGCAAAACAAGGGCTCCAAACAGAGTTGTTGGCTCAGGGGAAGGCTCCTGGATGTAGGTGTGAGCAATTTCCAATACTGCTCCCTCCTTGAGCATTAGAAAGAGTGTGTGTGCATGTGTGTGCATAGGGGGGATGTGATAAAATCTTTTATATGACTAGAGTTTTGGAGGTTGCAACATTTCTTCTATTTCATCTAGGCAATTGTAGCGCAGGTGCTATCATCCCATCTTACAGGTGAGTAAACCGAGGAGCAAAGGTTAGGTTACTTGTCCAAATAACAGGCATACCTTATTTTATTATAGTTTGCTTTATTGTGCTTCACAGATGTTGCATTTGTTACAAATTAAAGGCAAGACCCTCCTTCAGCAAAAAATTACAACTTGCTTTATTACAGAAGTCTGGAACAAAACCTACAATATCTCCAAGGTATGCTTGTTTATCAGTAATAGGTGGCAAAGGTATAGACAATTGAATGATGAGTATAAATAAAACCTGAAAGAAAAAAAAAAAGTAGCAGACCTGGGACTGGAATGGGTTGTGTGTCTCTGAAGTTTCATGCTCTCACTGAATCATGCTGCTTTTGGGGGTTGAAGTTTGCCCAAGTAGCCTGTTACAGAAGTACTCAGTAAAGACACCCATGGGAATGAGTGATACAGGAGATGAAGTCTTTCTGTCCTTCCCACTGTGTGGCCCACATGTTCCTGTGTTCCCACTGACTGCTTCTGCGGGGACAAATTGTAACAGGGTTACACGAAGATGACTTGAAATGAGTTTTAAACTTGCCGATGATCTTGCCCTTAGAGGGGTCTGGACCCATGATCTCAGATACCAAAAATGCCAGCTCAAATGAACATATTTCTTTCTAGAAGAAAACAAAATCAGAAGGCCTTATTTGGAAGATTTTCACATTGGGTGGGGATAGTGATAAAATCACTAGCTCAGCTCGACTGGTTAACAGGTACTTTTGGACATCGAGCAGCTTCTGGGTGCCTCTGCTCGCTCCACCAAATGATGAGTCTTGTCTTACTTCCTCTATATGTCTTGCTCAAAGTGTTTCATTCTCTCCAAACTTATTTCTTACCTTGGAAAAGCTGTTTTTGAGATGGGAGGCTTCACTGGTCAAGCTTGGTTCTGCCCTGGGGAGAGATAAACAGGCCCAAATACATTTCCCAGATTGCAACACTGGTGACTCAGGCAGGGTCAGACAGCTGCTCCCTCACAGTGCCCCTGGTGGTTCCTGATAAGAAAGAACATGGCTCATGCCAGCGTGCTGCTATGTGTGTGCACACATAAACAGACACTCCCAGGCCCCGGTGTTGTCTTAGAGTAAATTATTGACATTCTGAATGGCTGAACAGTGGGAAAAAGGGTGAGCACAAACTTATTCTGCTTGCGAGAAGCTCCAGGTTCCATAAGCCGAAAATAAGTAAAACTAGGGCTGTCATTTGGTGCCATTTGGGAGCCACCTGTTGAACCTACTTGGTCAAGGTTCAGGAAGTCCTCTGAAGCTCTGGGAAGAGGAGGAGAGGGTTGCAATGGAGGATGGAGGAGAAAGTCAGAAGAGGGGAGATGAATGCCCAGAGAGAAAAGGCATATTGTTGAAGTGTGAACATATCTTTACCACAAAGAGAAGGAATTGATGCTAAGACATCTTTTAAAAAATACCTAAAAAAAGTCAATGCCCTTTTCCTTATACAGTGTATAAGGTGTGAGGCAAATGGGAAAGTTGATATTAATAATACAATAATACGACCACAACATCATTTTACACCTTATAATGAACACTTCACGTTACCTTCATGAAAAGCAGTTTATAGTTTACAAGGGGCTTTCTCATTCATATTTTCCATTTACTCCATCAGCCCACTCAAGTTATGAGCCACATTTTACAGCTGAGAAAACTGAGGCTCCGGGAGGATATATGCAATTAATTGAAGCATAATTAAGAGCTGGGGAGGGGCAGGTTTGTCCTAAGCAACCCAGAGCTAAGATATTTACTAGACACACTAGGAAGGGTGATTCCTTTTCAGTGACTGCTCAGAGGGCTAAATCTCCATTGCATTTCTCGATAGAGCGGACCTACCTTGTCCAGAACAAGCTTCTCCAACTAAACACCCTCTGATTAGTTTTGCTTAGCACTCAGATCACAGCAGCATAGCATCCGTGAAGATTATAGCACCAGGGAAATTTTTTAGATCCACCCCATACCCGTCTTTCTCCAGTGTCCCATCCTTCACTAGTTCTGACTGTTCTGGAAACAACAACTTTGGGGCCTTGAAGCTTTCCACCTTGCTCTCAGGTGGGGAGGAAACACCCTCATTTGCATAAGATATTATGGAAGCACAGGACCCACCTAGGGAGGTCATGCAGGTTTTTCAAAGTGCTGATGCCTATTGGAATCTTCAAGCAGTGGCTCTCAAACTTTGGCCTGCATCACAACCATCTGGGGAACTTGTTAAAGACACGGATGTCCAAGCCCCACCCAGAACTTCTGAATCAGAATCCCCAGGGGTGGGGCCTGGACACTTGTGAACTTAACAAGCTCCCCAGGTGATTCTAAAATATACCAAAGCTTGAGAGACACTGTCTCAGGTGAAGGAGAGTGGGGAGCCTTACTGGGAGAGGAGGTAGCAGAAATAGCCTAAAAGAGACACAGTCAGGATTGATTTTCTGCTCCATCTTTATCTTCCTTCAACAAAGTGATCAAATAAAGGTTGTTAGAAATCCCTTACATTCAGGCATGTCTGCCTTCTGACAACTGCTATGTGTAGTACAAAAAAACAATACACCCCTTTCAGAAGCAGTTAAAATAGCTCATCTTTTTCAGAAAGTAGACTAGAGGTTCTCAGAGGCTGGGAAGAGTGGGGAATGAATGAGGAGTTACTGTTTAATGAGTACAGAGTTTCTGTTTGGGGATGATGAAAAAGTTCTAGAAATGGATAGTAGTGATGGTTACACAACATTGTGAATATCTTTAATACCACTGAATTGTACACTTTAAAAATGGTTAAAATGGCAAATTTTATGTTATGTATGTTACACACACACACACACACGCGCGCGCGCGCCGGCCTTTCTGAGGAATAGAATGATAGGAGCAAACAACATTCAACTTTAGCTGATTGCTGCTGATTATCTCAGGTGTGTGTTGTGCGTGTATGGGTGGTTACGTAAGGAGACTGATAAAGTGCAAGTGAATTCATAGCTAAAATTTAAAAAAATGGATGGCAGCAAAAATATGACATAGAGATACCTAAAACACTCTTTCCTGCCCCTTTTGCCTGGTTGACTCCTGGGTTCTATATCAATTTTTTTGGAGCACCTTGTAGAGCAGTGTCTCTCAAACTACGCTGCACATAGAAATCACCTGGGGATCTTGTTAAACAGCAAATTCTAATTCAATAGGTCAGAGGTGAAGCTCTAGCCTGCATTTCTAACAAGTTCCCAGGTGATGCTGACACTCTAGATCCACAGACCATAAATTAGGGAGGGCTGTGTAAATGTAGTTCATCCTGATATCCTCATGTCTAGCAGAGTGATTGGTACACAGTAGGTGCTCAATAAATATTTGCTGAATGAGTGACAGAGTATATAACATTGTTATAGGAGTTTGGAGGGGAGACAATCTTTCCTTAACTACAAATTATTTAAGGTGCTTCTGTTTTGATCAGTTATTCCCTTTGTAAAATTACTTCATATTCTGTAGCATAAGGATGTGAGTACTAAATTATGTTTGGTCTTCCTACCTTGCTGCCTCAACTCTCATCCTTGAGATAGTGGCCCTATCTATACATATGAAAGATCATAACTGTGGTTTGCAAGCTCTGAGGAAGCTTTGCTATAGTCTACGATCGCTGCAAACAAATTATCTTTATCCAAGGAGGGAGCAGAGTGCAAGGAACCTGCTGGTGCGGGAATTTCCAGATTTTGGTGCCTGAGCAATTGCCACTTTGACCTCCTTAAATCAAATAAACAGCTTTTTCAATAATGTGAGAAGGAGGCTCATTACCCTAAAGCACATGAAAGTCACAATATTGCCATTATTTGGTATTATGGTTTATGATGATGATAACGACACTGGCAGTTGAGCGATTAAGTGTGTGGGGGAGTTGGGGGAGGGGGTAGAGGGCTGTGAAGATAGGAGAAAGAGAAACTACATCTCCCAGAATCCCCCGGAAAAGTCCACGCCGCGGCGGCAGCGGCGCCCCACCCCTTTTGCCCGCTGGAGCCGCCCCGCAAATGACGTCACAGAGGTGACGTCACGGCGCCCAGAGCGAGGCTGGGGTAGAGAGGCCGACTGAGCTGGAGTCGTCCGCTTGTCGTGGAGGCTGCTAGGGAGCCGGCGAGGGGGTGAGCGGGCAAGCAGACCAGCGAGCTACAGCAGGCAGGAGGGAGCGTCGCGCGGCGCAGAGTAGCGCCTGGGCCGGGCCGCGGCGGAACCCACAGCCGGAGAGAGGCAGCCGGAGCCGGGCGCCGCGGGGTCCCCACCCCCACTCGGCCGGACAGTGCCCGGTGTTCCCCCGTGCGGGGGGCGGCGGTGGCTGACTGGACCGGACAGGACCGAGGGGGTGTTGCCACCTCCACCGAGGAGCCGGCGCGGCCGCGGGCTCCTCAGAGCCGGGGCCCGGGGCCCGTGACAGACGGGCCGAGGAAGGGAGAGCGGCGGCGGCGCAGGCGACGGGGAGGCAGCGGCGACACCATGTCATCCCCCAGTCCGGGCAAGAGGCGGATGGACACGGACGTGGTCAAGCTGTATCCTTCGTGGAGGGGGGATTCGGGCTGTATGTGGTGGTGGGGCGGTGTGGGGATGCCTAGGGCACCCCCTGAAACCCAATCAGGGGCCCTAGGGCACTCCAGGCCACTGTTCGAGGCTCCCTCCCTTCTTTCCCTCCCCCCAGTGCCTACGGCGGCTCCTTGGCAGCTCCCAGGAATCGAGAGCCTTTTCAGCTCCCCCTTTATCTGCAGCACCCCGAAATATGCGGTTTTTTCCTCGCTCTTCCTGCACCCCCAGTGCCCGTGACTTTCCTCCACGACGTTTGGACTCCCAAAACGGCCCCCCCCTTTTTTTTTTCAGGACCAGCCAGCCACCTCTCTTCACCAAGCCCACCTTCAAGATCTCTCTTTCCTGTTTGCTCGCTCTTGATTTAGGTACTCGAGGTAGAAATTCCCGAGTGAAGCCTTTCTCCTTTTCTTAAGATGCCTCCCTTCCCTCCACTCACAATGCTTCAAGAACTGGGGTAACTCAGGTGACCTCCTTTATCCCTAATTCCTTTCTATATTAGGAAGAGAGTAGTCTGCTCAGTGCCCCTTGCAAGTGATAAAGAGCTCTGAGTGTTTTAAATCAGAGACCCCGTTAAGCTTCCTGGCCCCTAGAAGAACCCCACTGTTTTTCTTTCCACTGACAAAGCCTATGCCAAGCATAGTTGTATGTGGTGAGGACCCCCAGGCCCTCCAGCAAGCCACCCTCCATATTGTGGCTATGACAGCTGGGGGAGGGGGAGGAAGAGGATTTCCTTGACAAAATAGCCTCTATATTAGCCACTTAAGCAAACACCCTCTATGAGTGTAAGGTTCTTGAGGAATAATTGCCTTGATCTTGCCAAATGACACCTTTTATTTTCCTACCCTCCCTCCCCCAACTTTATGTACGCTGGGGGTAGCAGTAGGAAAGCTGTAACTGATAAGAGTCCTTCAGGCAGTGGTTTTGGTTGGAGTCCAGACTGATTATTTCATGACCAGCTAGAGAAATTCGCGAAGGTTCCTGTGACAAATTGAGAAATTTTTTGAGGAGTAATTTAGGGGGTGCTGGAGGGAGGAAATGAGCCCAGTGTTCTAAACAACTAATCACTGGGGAGAGGGGGAAACGGGTAGGGAGTGGTAGTGTGAAACGCAGTTAAAAAGTCCTGTCTCCTGCTTCTCTTTCTCCCTTACCCCCATCCCCCCACCATTTCCCCCTGTTGCAGGGTTTTGTTTATATAACTAAAGTTGTTTGGCTAGATTCTTCAGGTGAATTCCTTCTTTCTTCCTTGTATTTATTACTGTTTTTGATTGGACATTTTACTTCTATGAAGAGATCGATGATTGTTGTCAAATACTCAGTTATGGAATTCGCCAAAGTTTTAAACAAGTAGTTTTTGCATTTAGTTTGTAAGTGGGGGATGGGGGAGGGAAGTTAACTGGGCAAGAGATTTTCTTTTCATAATCTTCTCAAGAATAAGGTGTTTTGCTCCTCGGGAAAACATGGCTAGAAATTAGGAACGTAGATAAACTTCTAAGTTTATGGGTGTGAAGTTTAGAATTTGGGGAAGATAGGAGTGGGGATTAGAGGAGCAAGTAGTAAAGTATTATGTACCAAACATATGTCCAGCACAAGCGAAATGGACTCTTTATGAGCTGTTTGTGGCTCTGATTGAGTTTTGTAAATGTGTGAATGATACCAGTAATGTTGGCTTTTCATAAGGTTGCAGGAAAACTTGTGTAACTATGGCTGTGGGTACATTTTACACAAAGCAGTTTCGGGTTTTATTTTTGTTTAGAAACTAGGAAATGACATGGTGGCAGAATCTGAGTTATTTTTATCTTGAATTGAGTGTTCCTGTCACACCTAATGCAAATTTCTACCTAATGTTTAATTGGGATGGGGTAGGCGAGAGAATGCCAGCTGTTTTTGATCAATGTCAGGTTCTTATTATATACATATACCTTTTTAGAAGATTGAGGATAAAGGGTGAGGCCTAACTTGACCTGATGCCTTTTCCATACAGTGCCTTTTGTTCATTTAGTAGTTGTGGCATCTAGAATGATTACCGCATTTAGGAGTCAGGGTGTGGGGGGTGGAGAGGGAGAGGAAAACAGACAAAGAACAGCAGGGTGTTCTTTCTTTTTTTCTTCCCCTAAGTGGCTTATTTCATAGCTTATTTTTAGTAGAAGATGAAGAAAGGCAAAGATGCATTGGCCTTCTGTTCTTTCCCTACCTTCCTCCTTTCTGACAAAAGAAAGCAGAGGCGCTTTAAAATCATAGATCTGAGCTAGGACATCAGTCTCGGGATTTAAAAGGCAGAGGTTATCTTTGTTTCATGTTTGTTATTATCTGGGCTAATGTAGTTTGAAAGTTAAAATTTTCGTATTTCCTTTTGTGTGTGCATGTGTGTAGTGGGGTGAGAGATTTTTGTGGCCTCCTTTCTCTGTTGAATTCACATTGGTAGGCCCAAATGGAGCCAACAATCTCGAGCAAGGTATATTTAGCAAAAAAATTTAGGAGAAATTCCCCAACCCACTACTAAAATGAGCACAACTGTGTGAAAGGGCCGGGAGTTGAAAAGATGGTGGAGAGGAAGTGAAAAAGGTCTGAAGGAATGTACTTGCTTTTTGGCCCTCAGTGTCCCTTGATGATTTCTTTGGTGTGGAGGCCTATGGCTGGGTTCATTGCAATCTCCTGTTTCAGCCCATTTTTGGATGTCTCCTGAGTGTAATTATGCCACCACAATTTACAGCCTGGCAGGGAACCTGTATAGTAGGAAAGTAGCAGTGTGGGGGTAGGGAGAGAAGAGGATGTGTAACTAACTGGCCACTGCCTTCTGCCACCTCGCTAGGTTCTTTCAGTGTCTCTTTCGACTCTGGTGGTTTGGAGTTGGTGATATTTCTTTTGTGACGGGTCGGTAGGAGGAGAGCTGACTCCCAAGTTATGCAGGGAGTGAGTGTTTTGCACCGATGCACTTAATAATCTGGGCGATTATGTTCTGAAACTCTGACTCATTCATTGTTTCTCTTCTGATCCTTTGCTGAGGGTTGTGCAAACCTCTCCAGGAGCCTAGAAACTGATGTTCATGACTTTTGGGCCCTGTAGGAATGTGTCCCAATCAAGAAACTTGTAATTAGCCTAAATCCTGTGGAATGGTCGTGAATAGTGTGGCCATTAGTCTGCAGAGTCAGGTAGATTGGTGAAACTGCTGTTTCCAGCCTGGCAGCCTTTGAGGTTTCCATCTCAAACCAGGCTGATTATTTAGATTGTCTGAGAACTGGGACTCTAGTGACCTTAAAGCGTGATTTGCCCTAAAGGAATATCGGTTTAAGTTCTCCCTGGTGGAGGAACAAACAGCTCAGATTACACGGGTTTCCTTGTCGTTGGGGGTTACTTGTCTCACCCTGTTGCACAGCTTGGTGATCCTTTTATCTGTGAACCAGTGGCCCCTGCTGAAGGCTGGAGCTGCTTGTTTTGGAAAAGCGTATGCAGGCAAAAGGCCGCAGGCACAGCTCCTCACAACTCATTGGCTGCTCTGTTACTACCCGGAAAAGGAGGAGGGGCGGGGCTACTAAACAGCTGATGGAGTGTGTGGCCAGAGTGTGTTTATATACAAAAGAAGTAGGGGCTGGGGAGGCTTTGTGAGTGGTTACAAGATCAAGTGTATTTTCTAGGGGTAAAAGGAGAGGAAAACCTGACCTGCTAGAGCGCAAGAAATGTTCAAGGTTAAATTAGAAAAGTGGATCTGATAGTAATGGGTACTTTGCATACTCTATATTTGTGATTGGTGCGAGATTTTGGAACTAGTTTTATAACACCAAAAGTTTTCAAAGATTCCCCTTTTCAGAGGGAGTGCAGTAACTTAAAACAGGATATGTTGCTTCTTTAAGTGTACTTGATTGACTCATGCAAGAATTCAGAAGTATGGTAGAAATGTAAGCTTCCCTACAAAAGTTTTAAGAGTGCTGGAAAGGGGCTGTGACTTATACTAAATTCATTCCCAGCATTAGTGAATCTTAGAGAATGCTGGGTATCTGCTTAAGGGTTTCAGAAGCGTTCCGTAATAGTTCATTCCCTAATACAAATGTTTGAGTCCACCTTTGTGCCAGGCTTAGTATTAGGCGTTAGGGGTTTAGTAGTGAAAAATTCATTGTGGTCACGATGCTTATGTAACTTATGAAACTTTTTTTTTTAAATCAAAGTACCAGCTGTGTACAGCAGGTCAGCACAGTATGTATCACCTTTTTGAATAACTTGTATTTACTTTTAGAACTGACTTTTCAAGGAATAGAAAGGTTAAAGTGTGAATTTTATGTGACGCGATATATGCGAAATCAATGTTCCTGTTATTTCAAACGGGTCCCCAAGCCCCGGGCCATGGACTGGTAATGGTCCATGGCCTGTTAGGAACCAGGCCGCATAGCAGGAGGTGAGCAGTGGGTGAGTGAACGAACTGGTCCCTGGTGCCAAAAAGGTTGGGGACCCTGATTTAAAAGATAGATGTTAAAAAATAGAAACAAGAAACATTAAAATTTGTAGCCATTTGTCTGACATCAACTTTAGTATTTTGCTGTTAATCAGTAGTTATTCTATCCCTAAATTAGTAATCTCTAATGTTACTCTTTGATTTCTGCTCAAAGTGTAGACAATTGTGTAATGTTTTAACTAGCTCCAGTGCCAGTTGGGAACCTGTGTTTTGCCTTTTATTTCCTGTCGCCTCTTTTTTGGTGAGCTGATGAGGTGACAGGCAGACCAGTTTAATGGTCTTTAAACTAAAAGTTAAAGTTTTGGCATCTCTCAGTGTTCTGAATTTGTCTTCTCTGCCTAGATTTTGGTGACAAATATAACATACTGGTACTTATTTTGGTTAATCAGGAACCTACATGAGTAAGCATTCACAGCTTTAGAACATCTGATTCCTCCAGTACAGTTCTCATAAGTTTCATGCAAGCCTGAAAAGTCAGCTTTTGGGGAAAAAAATCGTTTGCAGATGTGACCCATGAAAGTCCCTTACCCTGCTGTGTGTGCATGTGTTAGAAAAACATGAATTTTTTGGTTTTCTAGTGTTGCATAATTTCCCCAAGCACCTTGACCTGCGTTTATATAATGGTATATATAATTTGGTATCTTGTTTAGTCTTACCAGATTTAATGGTTCCAAGAATCGTTGGATTTTAGGCACACAAGTCAGATCTGCAAAAATACTTATAGTGTAGCTTTTCAACTGTAGACCCACAGTGTACATTTTAGTAAAATACTTTAATGAAAAACTTAGTTGGATTATATAAGTACTAAGATAACTAAGGAGAATGGAAGTTACAGAAAGGCAAAGAAGTCACTCATAATCCTATCCTTTTAACAGTAGTTCTCAAACTTTAGTGTCATCTTAATTATCTGGAGGGTTTGCTAAAACGGGTAGCTAGGTCCCACTGCTAGAGTTGTCCCATTCAGTGGGTCTAGAGTGGGCCTGGGAACTTGCATTTATAACAAGCTCCCAGATGATGATGATGTTGGTCCAGGGATCACAATTTAATAGCCATTGTCCTCGAATATTAACATGGTGGTTTTTTCTTATCAGTTCTTTTTTCCTCCCAGAATATATATTATTTTCAACCTGTTGATTATACTGTGTATGCTCTGTTTTTGCTTAATATTTTTGCAGTAATTTTTCACAGTTAAAAATATCAGACTTAATGAGTAGCTTATGTAATATGCCATTCTGTGCATGAGCTGTTGGTTAATTCTTTGCCATTTTTCTGTGATAAGTAAAATCGAAATTAACCTCTTGTGCATAAGGCCTTTCCTGTATTTTTGTTTTCCAGAAATGGGATTCTAGTTTGTTTTCCAGAAATGGGATTCTAGATTAAAGAAGATAAACATTTGAATGAAAATATTTAATTAGAAATCTTGCAGCTGGCACTCAGTGGGCTTTCATTTTGTTCTGTTGTGTTTTTGTTAGTGTCATTTTGCCACTGAAGCAGTCAGCTTGGCATAGTGATAAAAGAGAGTTCTGAACTCTTTGTTTAAACTTTCACGTTTTTTGTGGTAATGGTGATTCTCAAATTAGAGATACTTTTGTATTTCTCAAAGTGCTCACTGAGTTGGTGGGTAAAATATCTTACATTCATGAGCAGATAGATATAGGGACTGGCAAGAGCTATAGAATTAGTTTTGATGCCCTGAAATATTTTCCTTTTGTTTTTTTTTTTACTAAAGTATAATTGATACAAAATACTTGCATATATAATTTTGATGTTTTGATATAAGTATCATCCATGAAGTCTAACACCACAATCAAGATAGCATATGCATTTTCCCTAAAAGTTTCTTGTGCTCCTAGGTAGTCTCTCTTCTCCCTCCCTCCCTCCCTTCCTCCCAACCATTGATCTGATTTCTGTCACATAATTATTTTGTATTTTATAGAATTTTACATAAATGGAATCATACAGTATATACTCTTTTTGTGTGGATTCTTTCACTATGCTTTGAGATTCACCTATGTTATTACTGTGTAGTTCTTTTTACTGTTGAGTAATATTTCATTGTGTGGCTATATTACAGTTTGTTTATGAATTCACCTTTTTATGGACATTTGGGTTATGTCCAGTTTGGGGCTATTACAAATAAAGCTGTGCTAGACATATGCTTTCTTTTTTCTTGGATAAATAATAGGAGTGGAATAGCCGAGTCATTTGGTAGGTACAAGTAGCTTGAATTTAATTTTTACTGATGATAGTCTATATTTCTTAAACAGATTGTGACTTTAAACTTTCAATTGTATTTTTTAAAGGAATTCCATTAAATAGCATGATCCTAAAGCACTGATTCTGTCAAAGTTAGTTTCGTAACTGGTCTTCCCTCTCTCCCATTCAAAATTAGTGAATTAAATTTTCATGGTGAAATATTTTTGTTTTGTGGTCCTTTGAAATGGTACTTCAGCAACTATGGTCACAAATAATTGTTATATTTTTGCATTTGCTAGTAATACTCGGTAAACTTTTTTGAAAAGGTAAGCACACTTTTTGTTGGTGGTACCCTTTTCTTTTTGTAAAGTACCGCTAAAAAATTTTTTTAGCGTTTTTAGTTAGCACCTCCAGATACCTTTGCAGCAGTTTACAAATATTTACATAGGATTCTGTTGAGATCTGAATAGTATCTTCAATTTTCATATGGACTAAACTCAGATAAAAGGAACCAATAGCAACTCAGTGGCAGAACTGGAAACAGATTCTCAGAGTTAAGGTGGGTATTCCTTAATATGTTTTCCTGGAATCTTTTTTAAAGTTAACTTTTAACAACTGGTGGGTAGTTTTGTTTTGTTACTTTATAGCATCTATGTGAGTTATTTGATAGGCTAATAGACATTGCCATAACAAAGAAGTACACGTTGCTTTGTAATAGTTGATACTGTCATATTCTTTCTGAAAACTTACAAACATTAGAATTTATATATAGGTGTATACATGTGTGTTGCTTAAAAAATTAACATCTTTATTACTGATACCTGGAACTTTTAGCTTTGCTAACAAGAAAAAAACCTAGTTGATACCTGTTTCAGGTTGGAGATAGTGCTAATTTATTCAGTGGAAGACTTTGGTTCAGTCGGCAAATACAAGGATGGTGCTCTGAGCATGTATATCAGTGTATATCAGATTGCCAAAGTGCAATTCAAGTGCAGTGTAGACACCTTTGAAAACACAGATAAGTCTGTGTACTTTTAAGGTGCTGCTGTTACATTAGTGATTCTCAGATGGGGTTTGCATTTGAGAAGAATTGTTATAGTTTTATGGGCAGGTGCTATGGTTATTGTAGGTGCTTTTCTGTACCTCACCAGATGCTTGGGAAAGGTGACCTGTTGTTTGCAGGCTGATGCTTATGGTGGTATCTGCCATGCCTGGCAGAACCCAAATCTTCTAGAGCCTGGTGGTAGAAATCCCTACAGGGTAGCTATATGCACATGAGAGATGAAGGATCCTTTTTGTCTTCCTCCCTTTCTTAGGTATCTAGGCATAGGAATGGTTTGAATAGGTGCTACTGATCTTTTAATCTGGCCCTGCAAAGAAGTCAGGGAGGAATAGCAAATCCATGTGAAGGGGAGAGGCTTGGATGGACTTTGTCAGTTTTGGGGAGACAGGCATGGCTGATGGGTTTGTCTTTGGGCACACAAAAGGTGCCTAGGCTATAGCACTTGTAGGAAACATATTTAGGGATTTAGAAAATTATTTAATTGGTTGGAAATGGAATCTTTATGTCTTTTGTTCCACTTCTTGGTTTCTAACTTTAAGCCACTTTAGGAAGGCATTATGTATGAAAGTAAGAGATATTCTTTACATGTGAAATTGTTATTAATGTTGCAAATTATGCATTTTCTTTTTAATGTTAGGTAAAATGTTTCTTTTTCCATGTGTCATGTTTTTATCATGTACACTTTTCAAGGTTTCTTGGATTGTAAAATCTTACTTGAGGTAATATAAATAGAAAATTAGATACAGAATGTGCCTGGTTCGTGTTACCTCAGAATCAGTTGGGTTACTACTTAGCCTAGTGAAAATTAATTTTCTCTAAAAGATGTCAGTATAACTTTGGTTATCTGGATATTGCTTTTTCAATCAATTTACATTGCAAAGACAGTTTCTGAAAGGTTGATTTAAAAATTTGGGTAAGCATTTCCATTGTAATGTCTATCTGTAGAAGTTTGATTTGGTTAGAATCATGTCCATAAGTGACTACCAGGTGTTACATAGCTGAATATGTGGCTTTATGGTCTTAGAGACTACTGAATGTACCTCTTTGTAATTATTTTTCTAAATCTGTGAATAAATTAGTAAATCTCCTTGGCAGCAAAGCTTGAAACTACAAAAGGAAAGAAACAAATTGCTTTTTCTTATTAACAGATGGTAACTTATGTATGACCTTTAGGGGGACCCGCACCTGTGAACTAGTACAGTAGTCCCTCCTTACCCACAGGGTATATGTTCTAAAACCCCCACTGAAAGCCTGAAACCACAGGTAACGCCAGACCCTACGAATATGTTTTTGCCTATACATACATACGCTATCCAGCTTCTCTTTGGCATATCCAAATTGCCAGCTTCACTACTCTTGTGCTTTGATGCTGTTATTAAGTAAAGTAAGGGTAACTTGAACACAGTCACTGCAATACCTACCTCGACAGGTGATCTGATAACCAAGATGTCTGCTAAATGACTAGAGGATAGGTAGTGTATACAGCATGGATACTCTGGACAAAGGGGTGATTCACATCTGGGGTGAGATGGAGCGAGACTATGTGAGGTTTCATTATGATACTCAGAATGGCATGCAATTTAAAACTTATGAATTGTTTATTTCTGGAACTTTCCATGTAATATTTTTGGACCATGGTTGACCATGAGTAACAGAAACCATGGAAAGGGAAACTGTGGATAAGGGTGGACTACAGTACTTGGTCAGATCACTAATTCAAACCAAGGATTCTGCAATGAAATCATCCCATGATGTAGATCTTGGATGTTTGGATTTTTATTACAAATTATATTTACATTCAAAGGGACGAACACAGAAGGGAAATGCATTTTAAATGCTTGTGGCATATTCTGACAAAAGGAGTTTTAGCTCTTTAACTTGGTGGCTGATCTCAGTGTTGCTTTAAAATATATATAGATGAAAATGTATGGGTGGAATGAGAGGAAGTAGACCTTTGAGTGTGTTCCTTAGTCTAATTATCTGGATTGCTGCCCATTTCTCCTGGCACTAAAGAAAGGCAGCTCTTGAATGCTGGCTGATTATCAAATGACATATATTTGAGTATACCTTTATTGAGTCATTCATGATCTTGTGAACACATTTGCTTTTTTCTTTCTATAGGCTCTTGGGTTAGGATAGTTAGGTACCGGATTCTATCTTTAATTGATGTGGCTTTTCCTTTGAGATTTAGCTAAGAATTTTATAAGATGTAGACCATGATACATCAGGAAGACTTTTTGTGACTCAAAAACTATAATGTTTTATATATTTCGATCTATATGCCTGTTTTCTATTAGTGTTCCTAGTTTATACTTTGACTAATTTCTAGGAATTGAGCAAGACAGTTAAATTCACTGGCAGGAAAGTAAACAAATACACCTTTTGAGAGAAGATATTTCCAGACCCTTTATAGTAGCTTATATTCAGGCTTAATTAAAAGTAGTAGTGAAGCCGGGTCCTTTTATCTGGGAGTTTGAAAATCAGAGCATACTTGGCCTATTCCATTTTGTGCAGCTTGGCAATTATTTATCAAACCTGAACTTATGCTAAAAATGTATAGTAGTTTACAACTTTGATGTGTATCCTCTGAATGTAAAAATAAGGTATGCTTTAGTTTTGCTTTAACTTTGTTCGTCAAAGTCAGGCACAGTAGAACTTGGCACCTAAATTTTGTGTTCTTTGAAGGTTCTGGTCTCTCCTTGCCTCTGAAGAATTTGTGGGTTTTTTTCTAAGCTATTATTGTACAGTCTGGTTAGTGTTTCTGAGATTGAGAAGCTGCTAACTGTTTTAAGTCTAGGGATCTCTGTCACCCAGCACCCTCCTGTGCTCTTCAGGCAAGGTAAATGGGAGTAGTCCCCTGTCCCTGTGGGAGCTTATTCCTAGGATTAAGTTTTGGCCCCTCTGCATCTCATAATTCCATGACTAATGAAATACCATGTCTGCTTGTGCTTATTCTCCATTTTGGGGGGTGACTTGATATGTGTATATATACTCAAGCCTTTGAACTGGATTATCTTAATTGACAGATGCATGTCTTTCTATTTGCTTAATGGGAAATAGAATTAGAAATTCTTTTTTTATAGAATCAGAAAATAGGGTATGACGTGTGCTTTTCAATCGAGGTTTAATACTTATTTGAATGAATTAGATAAAACATAACAATTTTAGTCTGTCCTGGATATTTTATTCCTGGATATTTTATTCTTAAATGTCATTCTTTTGTCAGTTCTGATGAAGTTCTGATGACATTTTATTTAAAGTTAAATTTTAGTAGGTATTATGCTCATATAGACTTTAGCATGTTTTTCTACTTGAAGAAAACCTGGAATACAAATAATAGTATTACAAAGCAATGGTTGTTTATTGAATACAGGGGCTCTTTGAGTTGATATTAATAATTGTATTCTTTCTAGGCAATATCATTTGTGCCCTTAAGTAACAGTTTGAGAAATACTGATGCTTGGCTGTACTGCTTCAGATTAGGAGAGTAAACTGTGGTAACTTTGTTTTTATTGTTGACAAAAAAATAAGCCCAAGTTGAAAGAAGTCTGCTTTTCATCTGTGACTTATGAAGTCAGTTTGGCTACTTAGTATTCACCTTTATTCTGTGAAAAATAGAATTAAAACAGTATAGCCTAGTGCCTCAGTTAAACTTGTTTATGAATGTACGAGTTATAAAGAAAAAATAAAAATGACTTGGTAGATTTTAATATAAACGTTCTGGTATCTCTTTACAACAATAGATTAGATGGCATTGCTTTTTGTATTCTTGAGGTGTCTGACTTGTGCGTGCCCTGTCAATTTAAAAATAAAATAAGGCCCCTAAGTGTACCTGATTTATAGAAGCTTTTATCAGGCTAGAATTGCAGCATGCTGTTCCTTTAAAAAATTATGTGTAAGTTAAATTATATTTTGTTTTTTAAAAGGTAAATTAGGGAATGGGAGTATAATTGAGTAAAAGAATATGCCCAGAGCCAGGATAGGATCCCATCAGAATCTGAAACAGTTCAGTATTTAAGCATTTATGTATTTTGCCTTTATGTCTTTTAATACGTTCCAGATATTTTAAATATATCTTTTCACAGAAAATTTAGATGTCAACATTTTTATTAATATTTAAGCTCTGAGTGCCCGTAGTGAATCAGTTTTGCTTCATGTTATAGTAATTTTAATTATTAGTCTAAACACAGCTAAGCATGTATAAAAACTTCAGATGCTTAATTTATTAAAGGTTGGGATGAAATGAAAGAAAGCTTGGGATGTAAGCAGCCCTTCTCATTTTCTACTGTTTTGCCTTAAGGTTTGATAGCTTTTGACTTTTTAAAAAATAAACTATTTTAGATTTACAGAAAAGTTGCAAAGATAGTACAGGGATTACCTCTGTGTTGCCATTTTATATTATGGTGTCACATTTGTCAAAACTAAGAAACCAACGGTGGTACACTGCTATAAATTAAACTCCAGGCTTTAGTCAGATTTCACCAGTTTTTCCATGGACATTCTTTTCTGCTCCAGGATTCAATCCAAGATACCGCATTACATATAGTAGTCATGTCTCCTTTGTGTTCCCTAGTCTGTGACAGTTTCTCGCTCCTTCCTTGTTTTACATGACCTTGGCAGTTCTGGAGTTCCGCACGTATTTTTTAGAGTGGCCTTCAATTTCGGTTTATGTTACTTTCCCCCCCTCTTGATTAGGCCTCATAATCATGAGGTATTAAAATTTGGCCACATTCATTGTGGGTTTTTGGAAAGAATACCACAGAGGACCTCCTGATGTCACTGGTTATGTTAATCTTGATTTATGTGGCTAAGGTGGTATTTGCCAGTTTTCAATGTGAAGTTACTGTTTTTCTCTCTGTTTTCTTTGGAAGCCAAGTCACCAAGTGTAGCTAACACTTGTGGGGGTAGAGGTAGGGAATTTGGATCTTCCTCCTGGAAGGAATAATTGTTTTTATCTTTTGATTGTAATGTATCAGTGCATTAATCTTTTTAGTGGTTTTTGTATAGAAATTACACTTGATTTTGAATTAAGTGTAAATTGATACTACCTCTTTATAAATTAGGTAGGATGTATTATATGGGGTTGTGGTCTAGGAGCACATAGATTTGGTGGATTTGTTTAGCAATTTGCATGGCAAATTTAACATTTCTACATTTGGCTGTTTTTAGATCTATAATAACATTTATATGTGAAAATGAAGATAAACAGGATGAATTGCGAAGCTATTCATTAAGAGCCTTATAACTCAAGAAAGTGCAGTTCTGTAATCTTAGCGTTTTAGACCAGAATGAGAATTTAGGGGTAAGGTAGTGATAATGCTGTTACATTCTTCATATCTTTTTATTAAGTACAACAGGTCTTCAGATAATGTTGTTTTGTTAATGTTGATGAGATGCCGTAGGAACTTAATTCATATTTATATCAATTAGCCTATGGTAAAAATGGTTTCTTCGAACGTCGTTTTGCTTAGAGTCACAGAACCTATCTACTAGGTGAAGTGAGGACTTAACTGTAGTTACAAAATTAACTCGTAAGAGAGAAGGACATATTCTTACCAGCTGCTTATTCTAGCAAAGGGCCATTATTTTGGCCCATAGAATTATTGTATTCTATCTTAAGGAAGTGTATTTTTCATCATTTTGTTACTTTTTTTTTTTTTAGCAGTTCTATTTGTAGTTTCAATGAAAATCTTGATATAGTTGTAGTTGGCAGTTTTAACCAGAAATTCAATTATTATAGGAAGATTAACAGTGTAGAGTGTAACTTTTTCCTTGACTTCAGAATTTTCTAAGCAATCGAAGCTTAACTCCTTTAAATGAGAAAACGTGTACTTTGACAGTTTTGGTATATTTTTATTTTGTCTGATGTTTTTGCCATTTTCTTCTTTATCCCTACAATAACATTAACTGTTTCATGAAAGCCTTAAAGTATATACAGTACATTATTTTCTTGAGCAGAGTGTATCTGTAGGTAAGGCTGTTGAGTAGGCAACCTCTGGAAAAGTAACAGTGAGATACTAAAATTTGGCCTAACCCATTTTGTCTAGGCTCAAAAGTTAAGCCAAAGTATTTATTTTTCAGAGGCTTCCTTGAAAAAAGTAAGCAAGAAAGGTAGAAGTTGAGTATTAATGAGGACTGTCTCACTAGTTATAAATATAGTGGTAATAAATTCTTTGTGATTATAGAGGACAGTTCAGAATTTATATATCAACTCAAGGGGACACCTGGCTTTTTGTGTGTTATATAAGTCAGAAGTGTTTGTGACCAGCTGTTGATTGGTTTAGTAACCCTAGTGGTGCATTTTCAGACCTTTGGCCCTTGCTGGCATTCTGGATATCATGTAGGTGCTAAGAGTCAATAGTGTGTGACATTTAGGGTCATTTACTGGCCTGATGACTCTAGGCAGGTGTTCAGCTGGTTCTTTTGTAACCTGTTTCCTTTTTTCACTTTAAGTTTGAGTGCCCCTGTGGGCCTTTTTTTTTTTTTTTTTTTTAATCAAGACTTTCTTTTCTTAGAGCAGTTTTAGGTTCACAGCAAAATTGAGGGGAAGGTACAGAGATTTCCCATATTCTGTTCCTATTCATGAACAGCCTCCCATATTATGAACATCCCCTACCGGAGTGATGCATTTGTTACAGTGGATAAACCTGCACTGACATTATCACCCAAAATAGTTTGTTAGGGTTCACTCTTGGTGGTGTACATTTGTGGGGTTTTGACAAATGTATAATGACATGTATCCATCATTATGGTATCATACACAGTATTTTCACTGCCCTAAATACCTTCTGTGCTCTGCCTATTTGTTCTCCTCTCCCCACCCCAACCCCTGGGAACTACTAATCTTTATACTTGTCTCCTTACTTTTTCCAGAATGTCATATAGTTGAAATCATACAGTATATAGTCTTTTCAGATTGCCTTCATTCGCTTAGTATTATGCATTTAAATTTCGTTCATGTCTTCAGGGCTTGATAACTTCTCTCTTTTTATTCCATTTTCTGGATATACCAGTTTGTTTATCCATTCACCTTAGTGGGCCACTTTTAGTAAATAGAGCTAATGCTCTTTAATGGTTTCTAATTTTTCCAGATTCACCTTTGTACTTTTCAAAAAATCTTTTAGTAGCAAATAACTAAATTCCATTCTGCTGGCCCATTCTGTCCTCAGTTCTTCCTTTTTTTATTCCCTGATACTTGTTCTGAAATATGCTACGTCTCATTCTAACATATTTCACATTCTTGTAGCATCTTGCTTTTAGATACTATGGCCCACTTTTTCTGGATAAAAACCTGAGCAGCACAGATTGGTTGAAAGTGCTGATATCATAGATTTAAGTCCTTCTAGTGATTGGTCTGGAGCCAACTAGGCTTTCTTATGCTCTTACAACACACATTTAACTTTGCACATGAACTGGGTGCTCAGGAAGCACCTGTTAAATGAATTAAGATAATTAATATACCACAGGGTTTTCACCAAGTCCTTGGGTCACTTTTAGACTAAATTCTGACACCTGTATAGAAACAACATGGAAATGGTACTGGAGAGAGGCATATCTCCCTCAAATGATAGGAACTTTAATTCTTTTATGTGCAGATGTCATTTTATGCACACTGTTCATTTTTCCACATGTAATGTGTCTTTGCGTTCTGAAATTGTCCTAAAGGCTAATACTTTATTAAATGGCATTCTCAGGTGATTTATATTTTAAGATTCTTTGATTGCTGGTTTAAGATAAAAGAAAATTATTAAGATTATGGATTGGGGGAAGTGAAAAAACAGCTGTAACTTCTGTTATAAAATAGAATACCTTAAACTCATCCAAATCATATAGCTTGTTAATACTCTTACACTTGGCAAGTATCTCAAGTTCCCCTTGCAAATTAATAGTTCTGAAAGTGGCTTTTACTAGCTTAAGGTTTGGTATTATCAACAACTTGGTCTGCTCAGAACTCCATTGAGGACCTTTCTTTTGTGTTTATTTTTACCTTTCACCCCTACTCTTTGAGAAAAGAGCTTTTATTTAAATGCTTTAACAGCTCACACCTATAAAAATTATATGTGGCCTGTTTTTAGTTACTCAGAATAATGGAGAAAAATAGCCAGATATTTAAAATCTCACTTTACAGATGCCAAACGAGATTTAGTGATATATTTAAACTGTATATACACATAAGTATAGCTTTCTTCTTTGTATATGAATACATGGGCTGTTAGGAACAAATTTTTGCCCCTTAGGTTATTGTTCTGTTCTTTAATCATTTGAACTCTCTTAATACAGAGGTTCCAAAGTGTTACCTGTAGACCCCTAGAGATCCCTGAGACACTTTGAAGGAGGACTGTAAGGTCAAAACTTGTTTCATAGTTATATTCATTTTTTGGCTTTTTTGGGGGGGAGGGGAATGTTTTGACATTTATAGTAATGGTGTAAAACCAGTGATCAGTGCCTTGGCACACAAAATTGTATTGGTAGTTCTATTTTTCACCATCACACACCTATAGTTTTAAAAGCCCCAAAGTACAAGAGTAGTGATGCTGGCAATTTGGATATGCCAGGGAAGCTGTAAAGTGCTTCCTTTACACAAAAAGGTGTGTATGTGTACAGGTACATAGTATATCTAGGGTACTATCTGAGTCCCGGGCATCCAGGTGGGGGGTGGCCTGGAACATATCCCCTGTATGTTTGAAGAGAAGTTGTCATATTGTTAAAAAGTCTGGGATATGCTTTATTTGTACTTAGCATAGTGTTGGCATAATAGTATGTTCTTTAATAAAATATTTGAATCAGATTGAATTGACTTAATAAACTATGTAAATACACATTTAGTGAAGAAGGAAAATTGGTGTTATGTGAAGAATGTCAGGTTTGCACTGTATTTTATAGATTCTGACATTTTTCTTGCATCTTAACATTTTTGAAATTGAGATGTCACAGTTGGTGGTGAGTTGCATTTTGATTGTCAGCTTTTTTCTTTCATGATGTGTTGTAGCACAGTGGTATATCATTGATGTGATGAAATAAGGTAGCTCTTTTTGTGTGGAGAGGAAGAGGAGGCACATTTGGATAGCAGTTTACTTCTTGGCCACAGGATATGCTGCATTAATTGTTATTTTTATCAGGCACTAAGTTGACTCTGGGCAGTTGACAGTGGGGTCCCATTGTTAGAATATTTCATTCATAAAGCAGTTGTCTTTATTCCAAGGTAGAAAAATAGATTTCAGTGCCAGAATTCAGACTTTAGGAAAAAACAAACAAAAACAATGTAACACTGATATAAATTTTTTTGACATGCAGAACTTTTTGTTTTTAATCATATTGTTGACAGAAATATAATCGTAAGTATTGAGTTATTCCCATTTCTGGTAAAGTAGGCCTTGGGAGGTTTTTACTGTGTAGCTATTGGAAAAGGAATGAAGAAGAGTAGCAGAATCAACATTTAAAAAGGTTTTTTTTTTTTAATTAAATTTTTAATTAACACTTCATCGAAGTTTGAGGAATTAAATAAGTTTACTTTTGGCTTCAGTTATTCTTAATCTAAGCACTGTTGATATTCTACATGGTTTTATGAGGACCTTGGAGGTGCAGATGCTCATTCCTTCATCTCAAGAGTTTTTTCTGTTCTCTTGAATAGATCTATTTAAAGATGTTACTGAATTCTATTAACTTTATGCTTCTGTTTAATTCTATGTAAAAACAAATAGGACCATAACATGGAGATACAGTTGACCCTTGTACAACATGGGTTTCAACTGCACAGCTCCACTTATATGTGAATTGTTTTTCTTTTCTCCAATAAACATGTACAGTACTGTAAATATATTTTTTCTTGTCATTTTCTTACATTTTCTTTTCTCTAGCTTTATTTTATAGTACACATAACATACAAAATATGTGTCATTCTACTATATTTGTTATTGGTAAGGCTTTTGGTCAACAGTAATATTAGTAATTAAGTTCGGGGGGAATCAAAAGTTATATGTAGGTTTTTGACTGCAAGAGGGTTTCGGTGCCTCTAATGCCTGCATTGTTCAGGGGTCAACTGTATAAAGATACTACACAAATAACATAGGCACCTTTAAAAATACGCTTAAAAAGAGGGTAGGACTTTAGAAAAGTATGGAGTTGAATCTTTAAAGCCTTGAGAAGACTTCCTGGAGGAGCTGACTTTCAGAGGCTGGAGGTAAATATGCAAGAGAGTACCCGTTGGGGTGGAATGTGTCTGGTAGCTTAGCTTGATTTCAGGATCAGAGATTTTAATTTAGTCAAGTGTTAAGTATTGTCACAGTGTGTGACCAAGGTTATGTGGCTTGTCGTAAAGTGAATAGGGTGGGCTTTTTGTTTTTTATAATCTAAATCTAATGGACACTGTGGAACCAATAGGGCCACATCTGATACTTTGCTGGTGGTATAATCTGATCACTCATCATCTGTCAGCCAAAGGAAGATTCTTGGTAAGGAATTTACCTGCAGCGATTGAAACCTGATTGTGAGTTGGCAGATGTTTATAGAAGAGAATGCAGACATTTGTGGCACGTTATATGAGAAATTAAGATAATATTTTGAAATGCATATCCTTTTCAGATATGTACTATATTTGAAAAGTAAAATATAGTAGCTTGACCATAAGCTTTACGTATTTGGATTTGGTTTCCTTGTTCAAAACATGAAGAAAATACCACATTATAGGATTGCTTGAAGGATCATGTGAAATAATGTATGCGAATGCATTTAGTATGTAATTGCCCAGTGAATAACTCAGGAATTGTAAGTGGCTGTTACTAACACATCTGAAATAATGTAACTATGCAAGTAGGCACATAAGGGCAAGGTAAATGTAATCAGGGACCCAGATTCCTTTTGTTTTTTTTTTACCTAACCGTATTTAGTGAATGGCTTACTCTCTAAAGGGGTCACTCCTACCATCACATTAATGTTTCATGGAGGAGGAAGAGGAAAAGGGGTAAGACAAAGGTGTAAACTAGCTGAGGTTGTATTCCCCACCCCAACTTTTCTCAGTATCTCTCCCCACAAATTGCACTTAAATCCTAGGCAAGAAATGTTAGCTTACCAACCCTAGCTGCAAGAGAGACTGAGAAACTTTACTTTTTGACTTTCCTTAATAAAATCAGAGTTTTATTAGTAAGAGGGGAGAATAGATATTGGGTTGGTTAACTATCAGGGTCTGCCAAATTGAATATTAAGTTTTTTTTTAATTTATATATTTGGGAGCATTATTGTTTAGGCCTGGCTTCCCATGAAATGCCCATGCTTTGAATTTCAGTTCATAAAATTTCTCTCTTTTATCCCATGTCTTCTAGGTTCTGCTCTGCTGCGGGGCTGGGCTTCTATGATAAAATTCTTTGCCCTTGGGCATTAAGGGAAAATAAAAACCATTAACTGGGTCCTTTTTGTTTATGGTTTACCTAGTATCTTCAAACTTTAATTCAGAGGACTTAATTTGGGAGTTTGATAAAGGAGAGGCATTGTGTTACTGTGGAAATTGCCTGGAAGACCATGCGGGGTTCTTGCCCTAGGTTCTTGCCCTTGTGCTGCTTTCACTTCCTTCTTAGGTATCTGTTTTCTTATCTATGGAATAGAGTTGGCTGAGATGATTCTAAGTCTTTGCAACTTGAATATTCTGATTTTATCTATAGACATTTTGCATATAGCTCTTATTGTGTGACATATAAAATGTAAAAGACCTTCACAGCCATGTGTATTGCCTTCTAGGGAATAGAGAATTAAAAATAGCTTTATAACATAAATTTAAAATCTTATTTTGAATCTTATTTTTCCAGATAGATATGGATAGTAAAAATAAGTTCTGCACTTTATTACTTTCTTGGTATGATTATTTACTAGGGCTTTTTAGAAGTACGAAATAGGAAACCTTGACATTTTCACTTCTGACTTTGAAATACAGTAGTAAAATGTTGCTTCATGTTAAGAAAACTGCATTAATGTTAAGTTTGAGTAGGGAAAGCCTCTGTCTTATGCCAGTAAGTTTGTTGTCCTTTCATTTCTAGGAATGGATCCCTGGAATTAGTTGAAGTATTATGAAATTATAGTTATTAAAAAATGCTACTCAAAGTTAACTCATCACCTGCAGACCTGAGAATTCAAATGCTTTGTTTACCATGTTTAAGTCAAACTTTGACCAACTTTATGAATCAGTTGTTGCCATCATTACAAATGGTGGAATTGAGGCAAGATGTTATGGTCCTTGAATGCCTTCTGATTTTGTTCTTTGGGACGCGTAAATCTGTTCACTATATATTTCAGGAGGGAGATACTTGTTGTGGTCCCTCATGTCTTGTTTCAGTATTTTTCATATAGAGTACATCTTGAGAGGCAGTATGAGTTCGTAAATGGCATAAGGCCCTTGTTTGAATTCTTTCAGTTAATGTAATTTTAAGCCAGTAAATTTCTCCTTCATCTTTGTTCCCTGGTGTAATGAACAGTAGATTTCAGAATGCTTCCATGTTTTAGAACCAGTCCTGTCTAATGTCAGCCACCTTAGATGTTTGTAATTAGAAACTGGGATATCTTAGCTAATTAATTAGATAAGAACAGGGATTAAATTATAAATCCTTTTACCAAAATTTGGCTTATTAGTTGTAAATGTGATTAAGTTGGCCTTATTGTAGATCTTTTTCTTTCAGCTGCCACATTTTTATGAGTAAAACTACAAAAGCAGGTAAAACTTCATTTTATTCTGGAAGTTACTTGATAAGGGGAGTTCAGATAGACTTGCATAATGATGGCAACATTGAGTTTTTTTTGCCCAAGAGATATTGACTGGAAAATTTTCTTTATAGTTTATGAAAACTCTCAGTTACAAAAAAGTAGAAATAATAATTTAAATGTAGTGGTAAATAATGTAAATATACTTGTTTATTGTGTCACCATGTAGACTCAGTAATATTTGCCTTGTTTGCTTTATCATATATATTTTTCTTTGAACCATTTGCAAGTTAGTTGCAAATATCCTAATACTTCAGGACTTTTCCTGTGTAACCACAGTACAATTATCACACCAAACAATATTAACAATTTCATTTATATCATGTAATTTCCATAGAGGAACTCTCAAAATGATGAGAATGTTTATCCATATACAGAGGAAGAAAGAATAAGTAGATATTCTTACTCTTTAAACAATTTAACACAGTATTAAAATAACATGGTAATTTAACACACGTTAGTACCAAAAAGATTGCTTTAAAATTTATCCTAGTGGGGTAAATATTTTCCAGTGTTTAGAATTTAAATTAGCTGTTACAGCTGCACATGTTTTTAAAATTTAGCAGTTTATGCAGAATGTACTTAAAGTGGACCCATATTCATTAAATTGGTTTTTTTAAAGCAAAGTGACCAAAAGGAACCTTGATTGGCATTCATTGTATATGTATGTGTTTTACACAAACTGCAAGTTGAGCAAAAGAAACCCTTTTATTTGAATCCATATTAAAAATCTTTAAAAAATAGATTAATCCGTTCTTCTGCCCTTAAATATGTGCAACGGCGAATACAATCGGACCCTTGAGACTAAAGAGACAGTGATGCAGTTAGCCTAATAGAAAAATAATAATACCTGCCACACAAGGCTGTTGCACTGATTAAATAAGATGTGTACCTGGAGCTCAGCACAGTGTCTGACATATAAGCATTCAAAAGTTAACTTTTTAAAAATAACATGTGAAGAATGGATTGATTTTCAAGGTTGCTTTTTGTTTTTTATATGTTCTAGTTATTTGCTCATTTAAAAACGTTTTTTAAATCTTGAAATATTTTAAGCACCACAACATCTGAGGAGGAAGATTAATAAAACAGGATCCATTAGCCAGTTTTGTCAGGTTTTAACATTTTGCCTTATTTGCTTCAGAAATTGTTTTTCTAAAAAAAGGAAATAAGACTTGAAATTAAATCAAAGCCCCCTGTGAAATCCTGCAGTCATTTTTTGTATGTATCCATAAGTAATATGTAGCAGTTTTGCATGTTTAAAGAAATGGTGTCATACATTTTAGTTCAGCATTACTTTTGAGATTAATTCATGTTACTAGAAGTAGCTCTGCTTCATTTGTTTTTAACTCGTAATAAGTTATATACATGCACCTTATTTTACATATCCATTTTGTTATGTACATTTCGGTTATTTCTAGGTTTTCATCATTATATATAGTGCTATAATGAACATTTATGAATTTCTTTTTGAGCACATATGTATTTCTCTAGGGCAGTGTTTTTCAGACTTTTTTGTTCGTTAGAGACAAGAAATGTACTTTACATTTATAATCCACCATATGTATGTGTATGCTTACTGGTAACTGTAGTTTTATAAAAATAATATTCTGAAAAAATAATTACTCATACAATGTGTGAGATGCACACTTGAGATATATATAATTTATGTATAGATATCCCCTCATTTAAAAAAATGCTAATCAGGAGCTCCATTTGATCAATAGTGGCTAATGTATATAACCTGAATCAGAATTGCTGGTCTTAGTGGTGCACATCTTCAGCTTTGCTGGAGATGAAAATCTTACTCTTCAAAGTGATTATACCAAACTTTACATTTCCATCAACAGTATTTGAGACTTCCTGTTTTTTCGTCTCCACACAAACACTTGTTCAGCTCTCTAATATTTGCCAATCTGATGGATATGAAATGGTATCCAGTGTTTTCTCAGTCTGTTTTCTAATCAAATACTTAGATTGCCTTTTCTCTGTCAGACTCTTTGCAAAGCAGTAAAGAATGCTACCAAGAGAATCAAGACATGGCTTCTCTATTCTAGGAGAGAGGTGAACTTTACCAACCTCTGAGTGGCAGAGGGACACAGAGGAGGTAGTAATGTGCTTCCCACTTGGAAATGCGCTGTTGCAAGACATGAAGCTTGCTTGACCTTAACCTTGGCCTTGAAGCAGGAGTAGATGTTTTCAGACAGAGTTGAAGGACAGTCCAGGTAGAGAGGACAGGACAAGGCAAAGGCATAGAGCTTTAAAAACCACATGGAGTCCCAGTAAGAGACCAAGAGGAGCCTGCAGACGTGTGGCAGGCTGAAGGAGTGTCGTACTACAGGCACTGAGAGTCATTGGTGAAGGTTTTAAGCAGGGTATTAACAGTTTTTTTTTGCCCCCCCCCCCACCCCCAATCTAGAAATGGATTTTGGTGTTTTAAAGATCTGGTCAATTAAGCTTTTGTTTTCATTGGCATACTCATTAGCTTGGCTCTTATTTATTATTTCCCTTTTGAAACAGGGAGATAATAGAAATTGATATTTTTCCTTTGAACCAGAGTTGGTCATTTGCTTTCCAAAATAGAAATAGTTGCAGCTGGGCATGTGATACATTTGCTCTTATCCTTGCTCCTTTTTTTTTAAGTGAGACAACAGATGGTCTTCACAGTATTTTCTTTCTATTGTCAAATAGGAATGAGTGTAGGTTTCTACAGGGTTGGTAATTTTGAGAACTTGTATTTTTGGACAGTGTCTTTTATGAGGATATTTTCAGTCTTTGTGTCTCTTGCTACATCACAGCAAGTATGAATATAATTGAAAGAACTTTCTTTAGAAAGCTTGAGTGCCTCTGTTAATCAACTGTGTGTGTGTGTGTTATAGTAAAGCATAGGAGAGGTAGATCTCTTTGGGGTCCTTGCCACTTCTGACATTCCTCAGCTGCCAGTCTTTTTTTTACGAGGAGCACGTTTGTCTTGCTTTAAGGCATGCACAGTGTGGCCTGCCAGCATCTAATTTAAATAGAAGCAGTTCTAGAGACCAAGTTGGAGGGAGTTGTAGTATTTTGAAATTCTCAGTGTCTTAAAAGAATAAATGTTAAACATACATAGCACAGAAGAGCAAACACACTTGGTATATGCATGTTTGATGTTAGCTCTTGGTTTTCTCACACTCATATTTTTTTTTCCTTTTTTTCTTTTCCTACCCCCCTTTTTTGGCTCCTTTTTTTTTTTCCTTTTCCCCACTTGTGTTAGTTTTAAGGAGAGTATTTAAAGGTAAGTTTACTGAGATGTGAAACAACACTAAGTACTGTACAGATGTTATTTTTAATTTAGGAAAGTCGTATGCAAGTTGATTTTTTTAAAAGAACTTTTCTAAACTTGAACAGTTCACAGTTTTAGTTATCTTTCCTAGCTACTTGATACTTTAAAAATCACACACTTGCCTCTATAAAATCTCTGATAGCCTTTTTTAGAAAAGAAAAAATATCAATTTAGTACTTAATTTGGGGAGAGTGCTTACTGAGAGAACCCAACCTGGGATTAAAAAATTTAGACAGAAGTTTGTGTTGTCTAATATTTCTATCTTTGCCCTTTCCTCTTAGAAACCCCCACAGTGTTCATTCTCTCAGCCTTGTCATCTCCTGTCACCTAGCCAGCCTCTAACACACACACACACACACACACACACACACACACACACACACATGTGCATACAGAGTTTAACAGGTGGGAAGGGGCAGGGACGTGAAGGTCTGTCCTCTGAGGCTGACTTGGCCTGTTGTATTTACTTCATGCCTTTAGTAAATGTAATACATGTTAACAAGTTGACAAATGGGCTGGATCAGTTAGATACAAGGTGACTTATAAAATAAAAAAAATGAAACAGCATAATCTTGAATTTGTGCGGGCAGCATCTGAGACTGAGCAAATGAGACTTTTGCAGGTGGTTTGGCCATTAGCTGTGAGCATGCTAGAAGTGAACAGGATGTTCTCTGTATGTACTGTATAACCTTGAAGCCTTGCATCTATTTCCATTTCCCCAGGAATGGAATCTAAAACAGAAAAGCTACTTTCCTATTTTCCCATTAGCTTTTAAAACAAAAGTGAGGTTTGTAAATCTGATCTAAATTGTTGCATAGTGCTAGAGAGGATGCCTCTGGTCCTGGACTGGACATTTAATGAGGGTTTTTTTTTTTTTTTTAAATCTGGTAGAAGTTGAACATAGATAATTCGTTTTTAAAAAGTAAGACAACAAGAACAGTAACCACTTGTGTGTATTTGAGAAATTTAAAGCAAATCTGTTAAGGTCTGTATAAGCTGAGCATGTTGATTTCTGTGGTGGATAAAGCCAGTGCTGTCTCTGAAGACTGTTTTCCTATTTTTCTTAGATCCCCCTTAAAGGGATACGTTTAATGGCAGAGGGCTTCTATGTTAAGCCAGTTACAGTGCCCATTATCTGCCTATAAAAAAAGCTGAAGTTATTTGAAGAAAAATTAACAGGTGCAGCAGTATAAGCCATTTGAAAATTTAAATTGCACCTGAGAAAACCTGAGTCAGCAGGTTTTATGGATTTCTTCCGTCTTGTCATTAATAATCGAACTTTGTGTGAAAGGCACATTTTAGCTGGATGGTTTTATGAGACTGATAAAAGACAAGAATTTTTTACTTTGGATTGTCTTTGCGTTGCCTTTGATCTGTTTCTATATCCTAAACTAAAGATAGAAAAAAAATCTGTGAAACTCAATCTGTATGGCTTTTGAGGTGGGGGTGGGGCTTAAAGGTGACTGCGTGTTGGGGGAGGGAGGACAGTTCTTTTGAAAGACAGGCAGATTTGGGCGAAGCCTGTTTGCCTCTGCTTTGGCCACAGGTGCAGGCCGGCTGTTTTACAAGGAGTTAAAGTTCTTCCAAACAGATGCCTTTCCAGTGTTTCTTCCTGATGCTCTGAAAACCATATGTGAGGGGAAACAGTTTCATTCTGTTTAGAGGTTAAGGGCGTTGCCTGCCTGAATGTACCAGTAGTATTATTTAATATTTATTTTAAAGTTTGAGGCAAACAGATGAAGAAAACTTCCTTCTATTTAACAAAGTGGCGCCAAGCCACCAGTTTTTCTGGGGAAATATATTTTTACTATGCCTTTAAAGCTATAAAAGCTAATTTCATAGCCTCAGGGAAAGATATTGCTTCCTCTAAAGATCATTTCTAGGAGGGTTGGAAATTGAGTTGTCATTTGGTCTATAAGTTATACTGATAAAAAGCCTCTTTGAGGACTGACTTTGTGCCAAGCACTGTGCTTTTAGCACCTTAGATAACTTATTTAATCTTCAAAATAACCCCAACCAGTAGATCCTCTTGTCATTTTTTTGTCTCTTAAAGATGAGAAACCTAAGGCTTAGACCCAAATTTCATGCTAAGTAAGTTGCCAAGCTGAATGATAAACTTAGGCTGTCTGACTCTGAACCACTAAATTCTACATTACTGTACCAATAATTCCCTGGACTGTGTGGCAAGGAGGGTGGTCTTATTTCTCTGAAGGCAGATTATCAGAGAAGACAATTCACTGTCACATGGTCAGTGTTGAAACCAAAATTCAAGCCTGGCTCAGTTCAAAGCGAAAGCCTGTGTTCTTTCCACTGAGTATATCATATTACCTCTTAGAGCACGTTACTGTAATATCTAATTTACTAAGATCTTTTTAATTCTTGTATTGGCTGCCATCAGTTTATAGAGGGGATTGTTTAAAAAGTTCATTTGTGAGATGGTAGTTTGGAGCTCAGAATGTATTGTCTGCTGGCAGTGGGTGCTGTACCTGGCTGTGGTTCTAAGGCCCGAGCCCGTCATGACAGTCAATAGCCTTACCTTCTTACCCTTGTTAGACCAGCCTGGGTTCTAAGACCTGCTTTGAGTTCTAGAGGAAGAAAAACAGATATGTGTTCCTAGTTGTTTCCAGATCCCATTTGTCCCTTTACAGATGTTATCTCTCCCTTGGCATAGGTAACAAACTGAAATATGGTGTCGAAGGTGAGTACAGAGCCTCTGAGGTCAGACCTGGTTCTGAGCGTGGCTGTACCAGTGTTGCTGGTTCTCACCCACTCTCTACTAGGTGACGTTAGGTGAGGCTCCTAACCTTCTGAGACTTGTTTCCTCATCTAAAATGGTTGGGTGCCCTCGTGGATTATTATAGGGCTTGAATGACACGGACAGGCATTAGGGGCTCGCGTGGTATCTGGACACAGTAGGTGTTCAGGAAATGACAGCCGTGGTGGTGGAGATGATGCTGATTTACACTACGCTGTGGCCCATCTCTCCTGTTACAGAGACTTTCATAGAGGTGAATGCTTTCTAGAGTAGACTGTGGTATAACATTCTGAATTGGATATAGGTACAAAGTTTGGGATTCCCTTTATTTTGTACTCACATGTAAATCAGTAAATTGCCTTGTAATTTAAATACTACATCCTTAAATTATATGTTGTAAATTTTTATACACTTTAAAACCTTATAATTGGAAGGAAGTACACTTGTGTTGAACAAAATTTTTTAATGGTTGAGCATAAATTTTGAAGAAGGGCTTTGATATTAAATTAACAGCTTTCATGAACTTTTTAAGTTCTTGTTGCATTTAGACATAATGTACTTTTTGTTTCTCAGGTGGAAAAGCTAAGAAGGAGGGGATGGGCCAAATAGTAAAATTTAGGCTTTGTGGACCATATAGTCTTTTGTAACTACTCAAACTACTGTAACTACTATTGCAGCACAGAAGCAACCATTAACAAACAATACATTAGTGGATGGGCTTAGCGTGGTACAATAAAACTATTTTTAAAACAGACCATAAGCCATAGTTTGTGGACCTGTAGACTAAAGGAACATAATTTCTGTCTCCTCATAAAACTCTACCTTGGTTCTACAGTTCTCTGTAGGTCGATCTAGTTTTATTAAAGGTTGGTTTTCCCATGGGCTTCATCCTCAGTTTTCTTTTCTCATAACACATCCTTTGCTATAAATTGATTCATATGTATTCATTTCAGTTATTTCTCAACTCTAGATTAGTATAGCTACCTGTCTTCCAAACTTCTCTCTAAGAATATCCCAACAGGCCCCGAGAACTTTAAAATGTCCAATACTGATTACATTACTCTGTCCTCCAAAATCAAACTGTTTTTGCATATGCGCACGCATGTTTGTGTGTGTGTGCACACGTGTGCACTCATCTGTTACCCAAGTGGGAAACTTGAATGTCCCCTTAACTCCCTCATCCTGTTTGCTCTGACTCCTTGAGATCATTTCTCTCCCCCCTTCTCTCCATCTTTGCCACCACTGCTTTATTCAGGCCCTTATGATCTACCCGGATTGTTGCAAATCATCTCACAACTTTAGGGCTCCCTGTATCTAGTCTGTCTCTTTGCTGCTAGAGCGATCCTGTTTTTAGTACTTCTGATCATGCGACTTCCTGCTTGAAACCCCTTAGTTCTTCAGTGCTTGTGGTTTAAAGCCTAACTTTGGTATAAGAGTCTTTTCATAGAGAAGGTGTAGTGCGTTCCTGCCGTGAAAGTCTGAACTGTGGTGTGCACCCCCCCCCCCCGGCGGTACTCCAGCCTTCTCAGAGGACAGCTCCTAACTGCCCTGCTAACTTTCAGTTATTAGTATTCATCATCTCCAGCTTCGCGTCTTCCTGAAAGCCTTCCTTGTGCCTCTCCTCATGGCTCCACATTTGCCTTAGATGCTTCTCTTGTCTTCTGCATGCTTTCATAGCACTCTTTGTTTTCCCATCAGATAAGCAGTTACCACTGTATAATGAGCTGTGCGCTTGTGTCCCACTCCTGCTTCTTTCAAGCTGCTCCTTGGAGGATAGATCTTTTATACTTTTGTCCCCAGCTCCTGGAACTGTACATTGTACATCTGGGCTTGGACATTTTGAAGAATGGTAAAAATAAATACGTGGGGCAACATTTTTCTTTCCTTTTGTGGGGGTTGGGGGCGGGTTGGGATTCTTATATCTACTCTTCCAGGGGAATTAACAGCCTAAGGAAAGTGGCAAAAAAGAAAATACTTTTAGGCTAGGGTTTGTGGTATAAAGAAGGTCTGGTGCTGAGAACTGTCCCCTATAAGCTCTTCATGGTCTGAGAACTCACTCCCTAGAGCAGTGGTTTGTAATTTGGAATATAGATCAGAAACTCATGGGGTGCTTCGTCAAAGTATACATGTCTGATAAATACTTGCCACCCCCTTGTCCGCACCTGGTTATCATTGGGTCTGGGGAATATCAGTACCCTTTGATTCTTACACGTGTTTCTTCACCCGATTTCCAGTCATTTCTCCCACCTGACATTTTTCTCCATAGTTCCTGATGAAGATGTTAGCATCTCGGTTTAGAACTCCAAGTGTAGTCACATTTTATAGTAGAAACACTGGCATAGATGAGGATTAATATTCCAGCATAAAAGAGTACCTCAGATAAAATGAATTAAATTGACTTTGTGAGAAATTACATTCTGATTTCTAAGTAATGGACTTAAGAACTTTGAAACAAACTTAAGTCTGTTAGTTAGGGACCTGCTGTAGAGAACATCATCCTATACCTCTTGCGGTACTCTACTCCTATACTCTGATATTTTACCTTTACAGAGAGACCCAGGAGCTCCATAAAGGTGACCTTTCTTGGGAGGAACCCCAGGTGGGCTCCTGGAAGGTGGTTTGGAAAATGATGCATATTTTTCTGGTTTATATTTCAAAGAGGTGTACACTTCTCTGTCCTATTTTGCTGTCAGCACATTTTGCTGTCATATTTACTTTGCTGATCTTGAGATTGAGCCCATGCAGATAGTTAGTTGGATTCTCTAAAGAAGAAACCTTTTTATTCTTAAGTGACTGCTTAGTAATCTACATAACAAATGAGCCATTTTGCTTCAGAGATGTGAAATAGGCATCTATAAATGAATAGTTTTTGAAACTAAAGTTGTTAAGACAAAGTTCATCTTTTCACCATGGGGTTTCTCCAGAAAACCCTCTTTACTCTATTGAAATGCAGCTAGTTTGAACTAGGAAAGCATATTCCAATAATAGGCCCATGCAATTAGCCTTTATTGTAATGGAGTGAATGCTGGAATTTTTTGTGCATTATCATCAATTGGTGTTAGTCCCAGGGGAACCACATAATAGCTAGAAAACCTTGATTGAGAGATACAAACAAAGGTTTCTGTTTTATTCATAGGCATCCTTTAGTTCTTGAAATTAATAAAATGTTAGGCTCTTAAATCTTACACTTTTTTTGATAACCATCTGCTGATGGTAAGATTAAGAAATGGTGTTTCAGAACTGTTATTATTTTGAATTAGAAGAAAATGTTGAAGGGCTCTTTATTTAGTGCCATATTCATACTAGACCTTGTATAGACATGACATTGCAGTGTGCTGGTGAATGTTGCTGATTTCAGAGGTGTAAATACCCCACCGTGGCTAGTTTCAGACTGCCAGTGTGATGTCACTGAATTTGAAGTTGGGAAGAGATTCATATAATCAGCTGGCTTTATCAGCACAGAATTAACCTCAGCTACCAAATGTTCAGCATTTTATAGCCTATATTTTTAATACTCATTCTTTTCTTTACCTTTGTTTTTTGTTTTTTGGATTTTTTTGATTTATTTTTTGTAAATGGCCTTACTGTTTTATAATTTACTGAGTTTTAACAAGTATATGCCCGCCACAATCATGATACCCTCTTTTACCCTTTCTGAACACAGTTACCAGAATAATTTTTCTAAAATCTTGCTTTGCTTCCACCATCTACCTGTATAAAACCACCATTGGCCACATACTTTTCATAAGATGAAATGCAGAATTCTGTGGACTGGCTCTCTGCATCTTGCCTCTTCTCTGCTTCTCTGGCCTTATCAACTACTGCCTGCCTACATAAATCTTTTATTCCAAAAAAACTGATCAGCTGGTTCTTAGCACAGTTGCTGTATCTGTGTCCTTGCTCATGTCTCTACTCCTGCAGTACTCTTGTCATCTCACATTCCTTCTGGTCTTGACTGCCTTAACCTTCCTTAAAAATCTGGCTCAAATCCCATTTTCTTCTTATGCAATCCAGTCTTTAGTGATTATTTCTTCATCTGACCTGTTGTACCAATATTTGACACTTAACTTTTCAGCTTGTATTGAAACCCCAGGGTTTTTTAATGGAGTAGTCGGGTCTTCCTTAACAAAGTTGTAAACTGTTACAGGGTAGGAAATGTTGTACAACTCAGTTTTTAGCATTTGGCTTTGCTAATTAAAAACAACAAAAACCTTACTAAGTGATGCTCGATGATAAATTTTCAGTGGCTCTTCCAACTCAGTCACAAACTCAGTGGTAACTGTTGGGGACAATAGTCCTGTGCTATATATATCATGGACCTCTTAAAGGATACAAGTTTGGTTTGTCAGTATAAATGTGTAGTAATGTCTCTCAAAACCAGTGTTAATCATTAAAATACACATTGGAGCTTTTATCTCTGCCTCGAAAATTCATTTAAAGGTGGTTGGCATCGTGGACTTTGAACTCTTGGCAAGATTTAGACATTTAAAGTAGATCCTAAAAGAAAAGTGTTTGTTCCTTTCAGCTAGCTTTATTTCACCTTTTGAAGTGCTGGTAAGAAGTTAGTAGGGTGTATCTCATTGATTTCCTTCCTGTCCCAGGAAGCCATATTATGGTCTTCTGAAAGAACTTTTGTGTCTTTTTTGGTAACTTTACTATAAGCAAATTGTTTTTATTTGAAAACTTGAACATGTACTTGTTGAAAGGAGACATTGATAACCTAGCAAATATTCAGAACAATTCTAGATACCTTCTCCATTTCACAGCCTACCTTGCAAGGTTCCTCTTCTGTCCTTTAAATAAAGGATCTACTCAGGTTCCACAGTTGGTCATCATCTCTTGTTAGATGACATATTTCTCTTGGGTAATTTCATCTATTATTGCCTGAACATAAGTGTTTCCAAAATTAAAACTGTGTCTCTTGAGCTTTGGGTAGCCAAGTACCTACTGGACATCTCTACTTAACTGCCCTTCAGAGACTACAGATTCAGCATGTCCTAAGTGGGACATCTCTACAAGTCTTTCGCCTTCACTTATTGTATTGTTCTCTTGCTGAATAATATTAACATCCCCAAATAACTCCGCCTAAAACCTTGGAAGCATCTTTGGTTAATCCCTCTTCCCTCACCTTCTCTGTCAGATCCACCTCAGTTATTTTTTGTAAATCCTTTCCTTCTCTCTGTCTGAAGTCAGGCTAACTTATCTTTTGTTGGGAGGGGGACCCCCCCCCCCACTCCCAAATAGTTAATTGGTAAGTTAAGAGTAGGTCTCTTTTCCTGGCCTCAGATTAACCAAACGCATGAATCTGAAAGGTAGAATTTGAAAGCCAGTATGTAATTTCAGTGTATACCAGGATGCTGTCTCCTAGATAGAGCTAGGAGCCCACACCATAACTAGAAAGTTATCTGAGAAGAAATCAGAACAAAAACAATGAAATGAATCAAGTGTTTAATGGCCTGTCATAATCAGATGATGCTACCATCTCATAATAGGGAGATTCCTTGTGATCAGAAAACTCATGTCTGTGAGTAAATGCTCTTCCTCCCAGTTGCTTCCATGGCCCCTGCCAGCTTTTCTTTTTTTAATTCTTCAGTGCTTGCAGGGCAGACCCTTGCTCTTGGATACCTTGTTTCTTTACATGTATGAATGCATTCATTCTGTCTCTGCTTCAATCTTGCTCGGTGGGAAACCAGGCTTTCTCTTGCAGATGGCTTGCACCCTTCTCTTTTTCAAGTCATTATGCGTTGATCTTGAGTTGAACTTTGAGGGCCATCTTATTTCGTGTGTTTGGAGAAAGCTTCATTGTAGCTGCCATGTAAGAACAAAAGGCTATAATCTCCCCTTGGGTTTCGCTGGCATCACTACCTCCTGCAAATACCCTTTCCCCTCCCCACTCCCGGGGTTTGGAGCACCCTCAGTAATCCTCTTTAGCACCCTCTGGGTAACCCTTATCATAACACTCATTTATTTCACCATTTCCTGATTGCTTGTCTATTTTCCCACTAGAACTTGAACTGAGGGCAGGCTCTCATTTCTGGATCCCACTGCCTAGCATAGGTGGCATCCATTCATTTTATTCATAGAACTGGTATTGTTGAATATCCACTGTATGCCAAACAAAGAACAAGTCAGATAAGATTGCCCGCCCTTTTGGAACTTGAATTTTGTTGGAGGTGAAGAGGCTCTAAGTTGACAAAATAGTACTTATGGTAAGACCTATAAGGAAACAGACAACAGACTGAAATAGAGAATATTTGGGGGTGTCTATTGGGCTGTGTACTTCAGGTGACCAGAAAGATCTCTGAGGAAGTGGCATTTAAGACACTGCAGGATGAGAAGCAACAAGCTATCTATAGGAAGAGGGAAGTGAGCACTGGCCTGAAGTAGCCATTGCAAAGGCCCCGAGGAGGGCAAGAGCTTGTTGTCTTTTAGGAGATGAACGCCCAGTGTGGCTGGAAAGGCAGAGAGGAAGAACACGGCATGGATGTACTGTGCTGGTCGTATTGTGGGCTCGGATGAGTGGAATTAGGCAGCTATTGATAACATTGCCTCACATAGGTGTAGATATGTTTGGAACTAGTACTTGGTTAGTTAAAACTTGTGATTCTGAATGTTCTTTTTGCATATTCCTTTCTGGAAAGTTAATTTTTACAAATAATATTTGAAAGAAAACCTAGAATTTCAGTCTTATGTGTAACATATCCTACAATTGGCCAGACACTCTGAGGAAGTTCCTTTCCATGCTTCAGTTTCTATCCCTAGGGAACCTCTTAGATAGACAGATGAGCCTTCTGTATCATACTGGGAGTTTTTACTTAGTCTTATTGACCGTTGTTATTTTCTGCTGGTTGATCTATTTTAGCACAACTGTTGAGATAAATACTGTTAATATTATATCCTGGTCTGAAAACCAATTCAAGATAAGCACAGCTGAGTCATTTAAACTTCTGTGAGTACCATTTTTAAATTGTTGATTGATGTGTTAACTTCTTTAGAACTATTGTTTGTATTTTCTGTAAGTGCAAGACTTCTTCCCTTCTTACAAACCCGTTTTGTGTCTTTTATTGTACCACGTTGCACGTGCATTATTGGGCTTAATGGGAAGCAGAATATTGAGAGACAATGAGCTGTAGCTTTACTACTCACCAACAATCTTTCCCTGGAAAGTGTCGCAATCTGGCCATTTTTATAGTGGAAAAAATACCTGCACAGTGGTGTTGAAAGGATTAAGAGAAGTAACATGTAAGTCACTAATATGTCTTAGTAGAGTCTTGGTAAATATTTGGCATTTGTTAATCTTCACCTACCCTGTGGTGTAAATCAGATTATCTCCACTTTTGTAAATGGAAATAAAGCAAGACTTAGAGAACATTTCACTTACTCTAGGTTGTTGCTTCTCATACTTTAATGTGCATGCCAATCGCTGAGGGATCTTGTTAGTCTGGAATGGGGCCCAGTTTCTGTTCACCTTGAGTATTTAGGTCCTAGGCCACTTACCTAGGAAGTGGTGGAACTGGGCCTCAAACCCAGGTTTGCTGTACTCTAAAGCTTTTCTCTATTCTGTAGAACTTGCCTGATTCTCACCAGTGGAACAAGGGTTTTATTGAGGGACCTATAAGCTGGTTATTTAAAAGTTCCTTAGACCAGCAAGAATCTGAATTGTATTTCATTCATTAAGCATTTACTTAGAAACCTTTGTGTGCTTTATCCCCTTTTTAAAGATCCTACTTTTAAAGAAGTGTATGATTTCGGAAGCTAGGCAGGGTTGGACCTGGTTAGTACTTGGATGGGAGACCATCTAGGAAGATCAGGTGCTGTAGGCATAAAAAATAAGATAAGAATTGTAAGCTGACAAGGTCCTTGCAGTCTGTGAGGTCAACCAAGGGTTGCCTTGCCTAAAAAGATAAAAAATAAAAAATAAATTGAAAAAACAAATGTAGGGCTAGATAAAAAATGGGAGCATATTGTTAATGTCTCATCACCTGACATTTAAATGTCCCATCTTGCTCTTATCTCTCCCACCCCCAGCCTGCTCCTCCAACTGCCTTCCATTTTATTTTTGTTGGGACTATCATCTACCTCATTTACCGGGTTGGAAACATCACAGTGTCTTGAATTCTCTCTCTCCCTCACATAAAATAGTCATGAAGTTTGTTCAGTTCTCAGAAATCTCATTGCAATATGGCTTCCTCTCCAGCTCTCTGCTGCCTTTCACCTCTTAACCTGTCCTTTCTCTTCAGACTCCAACTATCCTTTCCCCGGTACTGTCTTCCTGGCTGTCCTCAGCAGTTTTGCTGAAGTTAATCTTCAGGACAAGTCTGATTATGCTACAACTCTCTCCAAAAGCTCTATGATCTATGTAGAGGGATGATGTATCGTGGCTAGGGAAGCACAGACTTGAACTAAACCGCCTGGGTTCCAACTCTAGCTCTATAGCTTACTGGCTATGTGAGCCTGGACAGGTTACTTAACTTGTGTTTGTAATAACTTGTCTCCCTGGGCTGTTGTGAGGGTTATGAGTTAGTATAAAAGGCTTAAACAGTGCTCAGCCTATAGTAAATGCTAAAAGGACTAGCTGTTGTTAATATTTGTGACTAAAAAGAAGTTAGTAATTTAAAAAATTGGAAAGGGACTGTACCAGCATAGAAGTTGGGCTGACTGCCATCTTTGGAACAAGTTATAGGCTAATAATCCCCTCATTAGCAATTGCTAACATCAATATAATAAGGACCTAAGTTTATTGAAGGTAAAAAAGTCACTTATGTACTTAACTATTCTCATGACTGAAGAGAGAGAATTTCAGCTTTGTAGGTTAGTAACTAAGGTAGATTAGATTAATAGATCCTGTTAAATATGAGGATAGTGTTTTTGGAGTATTAATAATAGCAAATATTGAGCCTTTCCTTAATCCTGTGATATATTTACTATTACTTTCTTTTAACATTGAGGAAAACCAAGACATACAGAGGTTAAGTGACCTGCCCAAGACCATTATGGCAAGTAAATGATCATGCTGAGATTGCTCAAACGAATGAAGCCACTCCAACCACTAGAATGGCGAACTTAATGTGAAATCTCTACTGAAAAGGAGCCCTCTTTCTTTGGAGTAGGGGAGCTCTGAAACCAGGTGATTTTGTGAAACTGAGTGGCAGAGAGGTTAGTTGGTATTAAGACTTCTTCGCTGTCTTCTGTCAGTCTCCAACATGTGACTCTTCAGTCCTTGATTTTACTGTCTAGAGAATGCTGGTGTTGAATATTTTCTTTTTAAAGTGATGTTAGCAGTTCCTTTTGAACAGAAAAATTCTTTGTTGCTCTTGGGCAGATTGCAGTCAGGTATTGAGCCCTGTACAGCTTCCTTCTGTCAACTAGCATATTCATGGGTCACCTTCCTTTGCCATCCAGCCAGCATATGCTTAGGGAATGCAGGCTACCTGATCGTGCAAGAGAGAGAGGTACACTTGTGATGGAAAACATTCAAATACAAGTATTCATCAGGATGTGTTTAAATGTGTTGAGACAGTTCTGTCAGTCAATGGACAGATTAATGATAGATTGCTTTCTTGTTTGTGTAGTTTTTTAAGTCAGTGATTAATTCCTTGGGAAAAAAATACTGAAAAGAAAAAACTTAATCATATAGTACTGTATGGCTCAGCAGTGAATAATATTTACATGGTCATTAATAACAATCTCTGAATATCAGTTTGACCAACAGTGGTGATATAACTATGTTCCATAGTAGGAAAGGGAGAGGGAATATAGGAATAAAGTGATAATTCTGATATTCTTTAATGAGAAATTCATTTGATAATTGTAACTAGAAAATCAGATAACATATAAGAATGTTAATTAGTTATATGGAAGGTAAATACTATTTCATGTTTGAATTATCTCTTGTTTGCAGTAGTTAAGGGTTAACTGTGGCTTTTAGTAAATTGGAGACTAACATTTCTTAAAATGTTGAATATCTCTTGGGTCAAATCTGTAATTCTTTTGTGAGAATTTATTTTATATGCTGTAATAACAAAAGTAGTTTGTTATAAGGAGCTGTTTAAACTATCAAGTCCAACCAAGACATAAGAAATTAACTTTACATCCTATTTGGGGCATAGATTTAGAAGTATAAATGCTTTAAGTATTTGGAGAAGTAGGTAAGATGCTATTCCTGTCATTAGATGATGCCATGTGAGACTAAACTCCTTGTTTTTACATTTTTCTACCTGGATTCTGAAGGTTACCTGTCTTGTGGATTGAGATTTAATTGGTTAGTCTTGTCTTTGAGATAATTAATGGAAGGTGCTTCATATCTGGTGCATTTTCGTTCAGGAATCCTAAAGGGCCACATTCACATGCAGGTGTTGTGTTGACGAGGCAAGAAAGAAAGCAGAGTGGATCCTTTTCCCTTGGGTGACCCAGCCAGGGCTGCAGTTGAGTTGGTGAACAGCATGAGAGAACAGGAACATTGGGCAGTTTAAGGTGCAGGTGACAATTGGGGGTAGTGTTTAAAGATGAACTTCGTTTCACTTGAAAAGCTTTAATGTCTGTATTGCTGAGAGAGTGAGGAAAAGAGGTTGGCTCACCTGATGGTGATTAGAGAGGAACCAGATGCAACCCCTTTTAAAGGACATTTAGGCACTATATCAAAATGGGTATATATCCCTTTGACTCAGAAGTTTCACTTCTAGAAATTGCAAACAAAAACTTGAGAGAGTATAACGAGAGACATCCACTGGAATGTTCTTTATAACATTGTAATGACAAAAACTGACAGCAACCTACCCGTTTATTAATGGATGCTAAGTTAAATTATGGTACATTGATGCTATACAGGTATTGAAAGGAGGGGGACTTAGATCTATAAGTATTGATGAAAGATGTCCTCCATATATTTCAGGGAGAAAGATATTTATAAAACAGTTGGTACTTGTTTCTGTGATGACATGGATGCGTGTATGTATAAATATTTCTATATAAAATACATAAACAATGGTAGTATCTGGGCAGTGGGAATAGAGGGTTACGGGATGGGAAAGCCATTTTAGCCCCCACTCACATTTTAAATTTATTTATTTTTCATAGTGACATTGGTTAATGAAGTCCAATAAGTTTCAGCTGTACACTTTAACAGTAAGGCATACATATATTTACACTGTGTGTTCACCTCCCATAGTTGGATTTCTTTCTGTCACCACATTTACCTCCCTTCCTCTCCCCACCCTCTCTCCTCTGGTAACCACTAGTCTATAGTCCATGTCCATGAATTTCTGTTTGTCCTGCTCATTTGTTACTTTTAGGTTTATATCCCACATATAAATGATATCATGTGATTTTCAACTTTTTCTGGCTTATTTTGCTTAGCATGATTATCTCGAGGTCCATCCATGTTGTCGCAAATGGCAGTATTTCATCTCTTCTTATGGCTGAGTAGTGTTCCATTATATATATGCACCCCAGCTTCTTTACCCAATCATCGTAGGACACTTTGGTTGCTTCCATGTCCTGGCCACTGTGAATAATGCTGCTATGAACATCGGTGTGCAAATATCTTTTCAGATATAGGGTTTCAAGTCTTTGGGGTATATGCCCAGTAGAGAGATTGCTAGATCATATGGAGATCAATTCTTAGTTTTTTTGAGGAACCTCCATACTATTTTCCATAGTGGCTGAATACTATAACCCACTCAAATTTTAAAAACTACTTGGAGAAAAAGCAAAAAGCCTAAAACTCATGACTTCCCCAGATGAGATTATTTAGTAATATTGAAGGTGTTCTCAGAACTCTACTCTGCCCTCTGATAGTGGCACCACAGAACTGTTTTTCTCACTTAGTGGCACCTGAGCCTATCAGTCCTACTTGTCCCCATGGTACAAACTAACAGGGGGAAACCTAATAGTTGTGTCACCTTTTCAATGCCAAATTTTCTTACTATATATATACCCACCGTTGTATGTGTCTAGGTTTGTTTTCCCTTGTTTTGCTAAATAACGGATTTTTTTCACATTGTTCAATTATTCAGGAAGCACTCCTTGTGAGAAACTTGATTTTTAATTTCCTTCCTGTACCTCATAACAATACAGTCTATTCTCTTACTGTTTCTGCATATTTAAATTTCTGACTTCTGTTTAAATTATTAGGCTGGCTTCCATATTATTTATTTACCACTTCCATAACTCTTAATTGTACCTAACAACCCACTTCTTAATTGTGTTATTCATTTCTGTTGGTCTTGAGCTAGCAGTCGTAACTAGCACGCCAACAAAGCTTCCCCTCTCAGCTCTGTCACCTGTTACTTGTATGGTGCTTAAAATAGCTCCAACCTCTCTTGTATCACATTGCACACCTAGTTTACAGTCCACTTTCACCTCACATCTCTTGACTTTCCAGGGTTTTCTGCTTATTTAATAATATTAGGGTTATTTTCTTATAGTAGGGTATTTCTTTAAAAGCAACCTTTTTCCATTTTAAAATTCTACTTTTTTTTTTTTTTTTTTTTGCTTATTTTCACTATGGACTTCTTTTAAAAAGCAACATTCTAGTTTTTGTTGAAAGTTTCCATCCCAGTTTCTTCATCTAATTATTCATAAAGATAATAAATACAGGTAGTTTATAATACATATAACTACATATATAATACATATGTATATATTATATGTACATATATAATACTATATATACACATATAATACATTTTTGAACATATCAAATAGGATAGTTGCCTACTATCTTTTAAATAGTTTTTTAAAAAAACTTTTTTTTTGTTAAAGTATAGTTGCCTCAGTTTTTAAGCAGAATTTCAAGAAGACACTGCTGTTTGCCGTATCACTTTATTTTTAATTCTTTTTTTACCCCGTTTATCCAAGCCTTTCTTAAACTTCCAACAGATAATTGCTACTGCCTCTTGTAAGTCTTCCAAATGGGTAGTAGAAACTAAGATCAGTTGAATGAAGGCATATTCACTTGTTTTGGAGCGCAGAGTCCTCTGCGTGGAGGACCACACTTTAACTTAGTGTTCTATCTAATGCATTTATCTGTAGTTTTGCTTTTTCAGTATAAAGTGTTGACAGTGATCTTGAAGTTCTCACTTATTCCTCTGCACATGTATTGCCTTAAGAAGCCTGACTCTGTATGGCTTTTTTCCCCCTTATAATTTTTATGAAATCAAGGTTAAAATTGTTAATATTTGACACCTGCTATGTGTAATGAATGTGGGGTAGTAAAGAGAACAGCAGGTGTTGGTCATTCATGTTCTGGAAAAGATCTAGGGAGTTAGGAGACCCTGTGATCAGAGCTTTAGAGCAGTGATTTATAAGGGCAGAGTAATTGTATGTGCATGTGTATTATCCTTCTCCCTTTCCTCTGAGTTTACAGGCATTATATGTTTGAATTTTAAAGAGCTTGCTTTAAGAAATTCTCTTTGAGATTATTGAAGTTATAAAATTATAATGTGGAATCATTGGTCTCTAGAGACACAAACTCATAATTAGCCAGTACAGAGAAGGAAAGAAAGGAGGAAGAGCCATGGCTTGGGTTGTGGACCTGGGTCTTTCTGTGAGTACCTCCATGACTTCAGGATGTGTTGACTGTTCTATAAAAAGGAGAGGATGAACACGTATCTAAGATCTCTTTCTGCTCATTTTCTGTGATCCATTGTTTTTCACTCTTCCATAATCTTCAGCTACTGAATGAGCACCACTGCTTGGTATTTATTAATTTTTAGGCACCTCTTTGCAATTGTACTATATGTTACTTGAAGAGAGCCAAAGAAAATATATTTTTTTAAATGTCACTGATTATTTTGAATGATTTATAAGTGCAGCAAAGGAGCATACAGCCCAGAAGGGGAGTTCGGAAGCGTTTTAAATATTTTCATTAGGATTTTGTAGAGGGCCACCTGTTTGCATGTTTCCATATCATTTAAGAGGAAATTATATGCTGCCTATGATTTTCAAGTTTAGATGCTGTTGTCATCCTTAAGGTTGTGTTTCGTTGTTTTTTTTTCCCAGCCTACTATGATTAGGTAGTCTGCCTTTGGAATGACAGGGTTTCTTCCAGTCACTTCTCTGGCACGTGGACAGTGGTCTCATCTACCTCCAAGCCAAGGACAGGAAAGGTGGAAGTTGTGATTAAGTACCAATATCTTTTAGTGTGTCCTGCTTTCTAAAAATTTCCTCCCCCCAAATTTTTAAAGTTTTTCTAGATCATTTGTTTGGATTTTCATTGTGAACTTGATGTCTCTGGGCTGTCTTGTGTCTTGAGAATCTTGCAAGAAGTCTGTTTTTTTCTCTGCAGTTCAGCGTTGCATTCCAAGTTTGCAGATTTTAAACTGGGAGTTTGGCTGATAGTTTTTTGACAGGGTCACCTTTCCATAGAAGTTTATCAGATATATACATAGAATCTTCTGAAGTGATAGTTATTGGAAATTTAATAAAAGTAAATAATTTATTTTTATTGTGAAGTTTTTCAAGTATACACAAAATTAAAGATTATTTTAATGAATCCTCATCACTCAAATTAAAAATTTTCAGTTATCAGTATTTTTTCACACATCTATTTCTCTTCTTTCTGAAGTATTTTAGGACAAATCCCACATTGCTATTTAACCCCTATCTGGTGAATAGGGAGACATACCCCTCTTAAAAATATGGACATTTTCTTCAATAACCATAATGACACTATCATACTTAAAGTAAACAATTCTTTGGGAAGCTGACTTATTTTTGATGAACTGTGGGTTTCACCTCCAAATCAAGCTATAACAAGGAAACCAAATTGTGAAAATTAAGCTTTTGCTTACCTTTTATGAGTTATTTAAGAGTAATTTATTGTTTAGTTAATATATTGTTAATTTATATACACGGACCTACAAACTTGCAGTTAAAAGTAAACAGGATTATACATTATTTATCTTAGCAGTCTATTACTACATATAATATCTTAGCATTATTTCCAGTCATCCATATTTAATAACAATAAAGAATTTACAAATGATAAAAAAGACAAGTGTCCATGTTGCCATAAAATAGCAAATCATTGGAGTTTATTAAAGAGCTATTTCTATTTTTAGATAGCCTTCTGACTTCCAGATATTTTGAGATGCTTAAATGGAATTTGAACATTTTAGAAAATCAAAATCTTACTTCTGTTTTGATTATATTTCCTTGGTCTCAAGATGACATCATTGTTATACTATATTTGCTTTTGCTTTCCTCTGTTACTTTTTTGCAACTGAATCATCTCTAATTATTTGACTTTTTAACCAGCTTTGTTAAACATTTTGTTAAGGATGGAGTGAGGCTTAGATTTCCTATATATCTTATATACCTTTTTCTAAAACCTATTTGAAAGATTTATTTTTCTTAGGACTCTTAAAATTTTTTTTTACTCTATTATTTGGGAATGTGGTTGCAGAATGATGTATCCAGGGATAGTGATGATTTTCCCATTTAAAAAAATAACATTTACTTGGACCTTGCCAATATTTCTTTAGTTTCTGACATGGAAGCTTTAAATGAAAGCATAAAACTTGAGCGGGGGGCGGGGGGAGAATCTCTTTTGAGTTGTGATTTAGTCTCCCAGATGGTAATGAACCTGCTTGCTGTTTAGCTAAATTTTGTGTTTCTATAAACACGTAAAAAGACATGCTTTTTTTACCCCTTAGATAACGAGTCATTTAGTGTTGAGTATATCATAGTACACTGTCAAAGTTTTTTGCGTTACTACTGAACAGTACATAGTTGCTTTGAAATGGCTATTTTTAAATAAGTAATATTCCTCCCTCGGAGGTTGTTTGGCAGCTTCAACTAACTTGGTTGTGAACCTGCAAACAAACAGCTAAAAATTATGTATTTCATTTATTAGAGAATGTCTTTCTTAGAATATTTACCTTTATTTCTTAAAACAAAATTTCACAAACTTTGATTATCCGATTTTTGTCACCTACCATACATGCATTTTAAGGGATGGTGGTAGCCCAGGGACTGCTCTCGAACTTAGAGAAGCTGGGAAAAGAACCTGCCAGTGCCTCAGCATGACGGGATCAGGAACTTGCTACAGCAGAATATAAGTTTGTACCTTATTCATTCCTAAGGACATCTTTGGATTTTGTTGTACTCCATAGCAGTTATTCATGATGATGATTCAGCATCAAGAAAGGCTATTTTCTTAATATTCTGTTTAAGAATGTAGAAGAAAATATTTTTTTCAATGTTATAAAAAATTTGAATGTTGCTTAGAAAATATTAATCATGTGAGAATTAAGTCAGAGTTTTGTTTATTTAGTTTACATTTAAGAAAATTGAATTCCTGCTGTGTCAGATGCTAGGCCAGGTACCTTTGTAGATATTTAATCTTCAACAGTTCTGTGAATGAGATAGTAACCCCTTTCCAGCCCCCCACCTTTTTTTTTTTTTTAAGCATTTAGGAAACAGGCTCAGAGTTAGTGCTTTTATAAGGTGCCTCCTTTTAAATCATGAGTTTTCTAGTTGCATGTATTATATCACCACTTAGTTTATCCATTTATACTTTAAATTTTAATGTGTTCAAAGCCAAAGTTAGCATCTTGCATAAAAAACTTGTTCCTCTGTCCTGTGTTCCACTTTCCATTAATAGTCTCACCTCACTTGTCTGACAAGGCTAAAACTATACTTAGATCTCAGACTGGCAGCTTTAGGCTGTGGCTGTCTTGCAACTTCATTCATGTGTTCATTTTATAAATACTGATTTGTATGCCTACTATGTACCAGAATTCTTTTAGGCTCTAGGAATGCTGCAGTGACCAAACCAGACAATCTGTGCCCTTATGGAGCTTGCAGTGTAGTAGCTAGAGACAGGGTGATCAACTAAAGAGACGTAAAATGTATAGTATATTAGATGGTGGGAATGTAGCAATAGGCAGTCATAATAGGGTGGTACCAGAAAGCTCCACTGAGAGACAGATGTTGGCACACATGTGCTTTGTTTACATTTAGAAGTTAGGAGATTGACATAGAACTCTAGCTTTTTGGTTTCTCTTGACAGCAAGACATTCTGGCAACGCCAGAGCTTTCTATTGGCTGTGCCCTGACTAGTCAGTTGCAGAGCCTGTGAAGTCTCCATTTAATCTCCCATTATTCCTACAGCTGGTATCTCAGTTGAGGCCTTGAACATTTCTCTTCTGCTCTTTTGCTTAAATTCTGTTTATCACACCTTCAGCCAGTACTACTGTAAAGTACTCTCTGTAAAGCAGTTACGTGCACTGTGTGTGGAAATATCAACTGTCTCCCTGTTCACCAGATAAAATTCATGCTTCTAGGCCCTTGGTAATCTGGTCTTGGCCTACTTTCTAATACTCCCCATGGTCCACCCATCAAAATAAAAATGCAGTGGTCCCTATTCTCTGGATCTATCCTGTGCTTTTCTGTCTTTGTTTTCTTTAAATGCCTTCTCCCCACCTCTTCGTATCCAAATCACATGCCGTTCTTAAGGTCTGTGTAAATCCTTGCCTTCCCTGGCAGACTATCTCCATCTCTACCCGCAAGCTGGGAGAAATCTCTTCCTACTCTAAACTCTAGTAGCACTTTATGCAGACTTTTTTTTTTTTTTTTGCGTTTACTCCTTAAAGGACAGATCTCATGTTCTCTTGCTAAACTTTAAGCTTTTTGAAGGCAGGTTGTGTTTGTTTTCATTTGCATTGTCACTTATGTGCAAGGTGTGTAGAATATTTAGTAAACCAGCTCTTAATAGAAATGAAGTCTGTAATCTTTGAATTTAATAGATGCTAATATAGTATCCTGGCTCAACATAACAGGTTCCTTTTAATTCATGTGGAAAGCTTATAGTATTTTGTGGGGGATGCAGGGGATAAAACTACTGAGCTTAGGTGATAAGACACGTGTATTTTGTTTTGATTCCTCTTCACATATTATTGCCTCCCTCCCAGACTGAGGTAAATGAACAAAAATATGCCCTTGTTCTTCATATGTAGGTGTTCCATCACTGGTAGATGAAGCCTTTACCCCTCCCTCTTCCTTTTCGCTGTGCATATTTTTTTCAATAGCTTCTATTTCTGCTATTTTTATTTCTCTTTCGAATGAGTCCCTTCCTCCTCCTAACATGAGGAACATTAACCTTTAAAAACCTTTTTAAAAAATGTTTAAACTTTCTTCTCAGCCAGGAATCTTTGCTTATTGTATATGGCCATTTTTCCTTATAATTTAAAGAAAGGCACAACTTTAATTATTATTTTGCTCAGAGGCTATTTGTCTTGGATATGCGAAAGCCATGCTCATCTTCTTCAGTGCGGTTGGATTTTTCTTAGATATCCTTTTGAAGCCACTTAAATTTGATTTTAGAATGTCAGCTATTGATTTACTATCTTGGAAGAGTATTCTTTTTCTTTTTTTAAATGTATATTTAATTGAGGTATAGTGAACATACAATTTATATTGGTTTCAGGTATATAACCTAATGATTCAATATTTGTATATATTGTAAAATGATCACAATAAGTCTAGTTAATATCTGTCACCTTAACATAGTTACAGGTTTTCTTTTCTTGTGGTGAGAAATTTTAAGATCTACTCTTAGTAACTTTCAAATATGCAGTACAGTATTTACTGTAGTTGCCATGCTATCCATACTTCCCCATGACTTATAACTAGAAGTTTGAACCTTTTGACTTCCTTCACCCATTTTGCCCATCCCTCCACCCTCTAGAGTATTCTTCTCTTTCAATATGAAGCCTTTGTTTTCTTACATACTGGATCATTTGCTATTTTTTTCTTCCTCAGACTCACTATCGAACCTTAGGAAAATGTTGGATTGTTTCATAAGCTCTTAAGAGAGCTGTAATAGCTAAGTTCTTTTAAGTTGTTCACGTTTGTTAAATATTAAAGTTCTAATGATGCTGATGACATTAATTCTTTTTAGAGTTTTTATTGTGGAAAATTTTAAACATGAAAGTAGAGAGAACAGTAGTGTGAACCCCCATGTACCCATCACTCAGATTCAGTAATTATCAACTCAGGGCCAATACCATTTCTCCTATATCTTTCCTAACTCTGCCCACACTGGCTTATTTTGAAGCAAATCCTAGACATCATATATTGGTAAATATTTCAAATTATATCTCTAAAGGAGAAGGATTTTTTGTAAACATAACCCCTAAAGTATTGTTTTTGTGATATTTCGCATGTTAATGGATTAACAGAGATACCATGCTATTTTTAAGAAAACTAAATAGTAAAGGTTGCTGAGTTCCTTCAGCGTCTGTGGTGTAATTAATCTCCAGGAGAACTGGAAATAGACTGGTCGGAACACTGGAGAGAGTGCTGTACAGATCGCTTATACCTTCTGCACAGAAGCACGTCTCTTCACCCCAGTCCCTCACGCACATGGACCCAGCTCAGGGTAGCCACTCTCTTTTATTTTATAAACTGATTATCAGTAAATTTAGGAAACAATGCTGTCTGAATCCGAAGTCCTTGACCTGTTAATGTCAGTCTTGTGGCACAGGCTTAGGCCTTGGCTCCCTTTCTGGAAAATTCCAGAACTATATAAAAATCATTTCTAAAATCCTGATAGACACGTTTTGCCAAGAGTGTCAGTTATCTCTTGACAGTTTGGCATTAGCCTTTAAATATTAGATTGTGTAATCATAACACCATTCAGGGAAAATAAGGTGGTAGGTGGCTGGCATTTTAAAAGTAAAATGAACTTGAGTTCCTAGGAATATTAATCATTAGCCTACTGAAAATGTTGATACTACTCCTTAATAGCAAACTGCTAAGTAAGTAAAACGGTATTTTTCGAATAACTTAGAGGTCAGTAAAATGTGATTTTATGGGTTTGTTTAATATATTTTAAATATCTAAAGAGATTTTTAAGCTTTGAAACTGAGAAAGTAATGAAGGAACCTTGTGAACCACCAGTCTGCTAGCCTGACCAGCACATCTCAGAAATAGATCATTATTTTTGTCATTGTAACCTGCCTTCTCATTGCCTTCCTTGCCCTTGACTTTGCAGCGGAGAGGAGAAACTCGTGGCCTCTACCATAAATACACATGATAACAGCAGTCAAGTAATTTTATATATTTTGTGGGCAAGTCATTCATTTGTAATGATGGAATGGCTTATTTTTATGCAATGTTTTTCATTCAACTAAAATTCTTTTTTCCATCTGATGTAGTGTCTGTACCCCATTCCAAGGCAAGATAAATTTAGCACAACTTCTCATTTTACCAACTTGGTTGAAGTTTTAAAGGTTTTATTCAGTTTACTTTTAGCTGTTCATATGAAATAGACTATAAGAACTCCTTAATTTAAAGTATGCTGTGTAATTAAAGACAGTGCCTGTATCTGGCATGCAGATTGTACTAGGAACTATGGGAAAGAGGAGGTGTGGAGCATTGTTCTAATCGTGGGAAAGAGGAGGTTTAGAGTGACTGGAAAGGAGAATCTTCTTTGGAAAGTAGATAAAAGCATGGACTATCTATCCCAAACAGACTACAACATGGAAGAAACTTGAATTTATTGTATCCATGTAAAAGATAGAAAAGATATCTTCAGTTTTCTAGAAGAGGCACCCATATGGATAACTCATAATTTTAAATGATGGATGAAGAGTAATTGCTATAGATCAGTATCATTCATAGCAAATTAGTTCTGATGGATGGTTCTGCTACTACAGATTGCTGTATTGTAAAATTAGTTTAAAAGTTCTTAAACTCATTTAATCCTCTACCTACTCCATTTTTTTCATTATCCTTGTAAGTTTATTTAGTTTTGTTTAATGGCTGGGATATCTTTATCTGCACTACTGTGTTTGGTTGACTGCATCTGAGTACCCCAAGCTGAGCAGAAACATAGATTGGTGGAGCTCTGGGTGCGTGGAGGTAGACATGAGCAGCAGTCTGTTGTATAGATGGCTTATAATTCATTTATTCAGTTTCCTATTGATAAATTTTTAGATTATTTCCACTTTAAATTTCAAATATTCCAATATTTACACATTTCCACTTTAAATTTCAAATATTCCAGTATTTACACATGTATCAGACATCTTTTAGAACTTTTTATTAAACAGTAAAATATATACAAAAAGTGCACAAATAGTTTTTGTAGCTCAGTGATAAATGGGACAGTAAAGGTGTAATTAGCACCATCAGAGTCCCCCTCAAGCCCCCTTCCAATTATCACAATCTCCACTAGGATAACTGCTATCCTAATTTCTAACACCATTGATTCATTTAGCCTACTTAAATGTGTGTAAATAGAATTATACTGTACGTACTCATTGGTATCTGGATGCTTGACTTACTATAATATCTGTGAGACTCATACATTTATGTGTAGCCGTGCATTTTTTATTAGTGTGTGATACTCTGTTGGGTGGCTTTACCATAATTATCCTTTTTATTATTGATGAACCTTTGGGTTAAAACCTAATTTTTGGATATTACAAACAGTGCTACGAACATTCTTAGACTTGTGTTTTGTTGAATACAGCTATACATATCTATTGAGAGTGATGCTGATGGGCATAGGCTATGCATATGTGCAGCTTCACAGTGCCAAGTTTTCAAGTGATTGAAATCATTTCACACTCCCACCAGCAATGTCTGGTTATTTTTAAAACATAACTTCATAGGAGTGAAATTTGAATAAAAGAGTAAATTCATTTTAAGTTTTGGAATATAGTGCCAAATTTGTCCTCAGGAATGCTAATTTATACTCCACTGAACACTAGGTTTTATCTAGCTTTCATCTTTATCAATTTATAGTAGAAAATGTCTCATTTCTAAATTATTGGGTTGAATTTTTCATAGCTTAATTTTGCTCATTTGAATTTTCTTAATTGGGCTGTTCTGGCCTTTGTTGGGGTGTTTCTAATTTTGCTTATTGCTTTGTAATAACTCCTTATTTTCTAAAAATCCACATTTTTAGGTCATATGATATAATTTTTTTCTTCTTAGTTTGTCCTTTGTCTTAACTGTCTTTTACAATACAGAAGTTTTAAATGTTTGTATGCATGCTTGCATCTGCTATTCTTTATGTGTGTGTTTTTTTAAGTGTTTCCTTTAAGAAGAACTTTATTACTTATATTTCCTTTTGCTTATTGTAACTAGATTTGCTTCTTTTTCTTTCATTAACACAAGGATACTTTTTTTGTACTTCTATTAGCTTTGGAATATTTTGCAGGGTGGCAGAGGGTGATTGGTCAGGAAGAATTTAGTATACCAAAGCATGTGTGTATGTGTCATTTCACTATGAGAAATGAAGCTAGTTTTCCAATGTGGATACTTTTTGAATCCTTTCAGGGTGCATATTGTTCAAGTGGTTAGATCAAATTAGCATAGGCTAAATTATTTTATTTAATATCTCTAGTGGGTATTGTTCAGGGCTTTTAAATAAGGACTTTGCCAAAAATACATACCCAGCCTCACTGTCTGTTCTGTGGCTTATAGCACAGAGGATTAGAGAGCCAAATACTTAATTTCAAACCTTTTACAATACAATTTTTCTCTAAGAGATCATTTTTAAATTTCTTTGGCTTCTTTCTCTTTTGTATAATAGTACATGTAGTTTGCACTGCTTATTGAGAGAAAGGAGACCAGTCCGTTGTATCTGGGTTTGTTGTTGTTTTACTTTTTAATGTTACAGTGGGATTTGAGAGCTCTCCAAAACCCCCACCACCAGAAATTTCTGTTAGAGTTATTATTGGGTTAGACCACAAAGTAGAAACATGAAACAGATATTAAAACAGTAGCCCTCTCTTCTACTAAGATGGATTGGTTTGGTTTGTGTAACTGAATTTTAGTACCTTAAAAGGTTGAGAGTCTTAGTGACAGATAAATTTTTGAGGAAAGAACACAGAAGTGTTACTCCTCTATGATTATAATCCCAGAGCCCCACAGTCTAAGGAGGATGGGGGTTCAGGAGGGAGGGAAAGAATAGGTGAAAATAAATGCTTCAGACAAGATTTAAAACACACACACACACAC
>CM053514.1:60948827-61003470 GCA_028627145.1 Eidolon dupreanum | reverse complement strand
AGGGCTGGTCTTTTGCATTTGATAGTACTACTCATAGTAATACTGTATCTTTGTTCTCTAAGCCAAGGAGAAAATCATGGGGACTTTCCTTAGCATAATTTTAGGAACATGGCATTTCCAGTTTAGGAGAATTGGTGTTTTGCTGAGTATTTGAATTTGACTAAGGGGAATACTGAATTTATGTTAAAGGCTCACTGGGGATCACCTGGGAAGGAAAGAGTACAGTATATACAAAAAAGTCAAGGACTTTACATATTTAATACTCACAGAAATCCTATTAAATAATGTTTTCCTAATTTGCAAAAAGAGAACAAAGGCTCAGGGAGTAAGTTTACGTGATTGTGTTTAGGCTCACAAACCTAGTAGGTGGCAGTCCTGGTATCTGAACACCAGTCTCTTTGAATCTAGAGCTCACTCATATTCTTTTCACAAGTGTATATGTTGCCTTCTAAATTACCAGAATTATTATGTATATTTTATTTGTTTAATGTCAAATGTTGGTAACACTTTAAATGGCATATCTTGAAGATGTCTTCATTAGTTCTTCCAGGTAATATAAAACCTGTGTAATTTCCTTTACTTTCCACCTAAGGATTGAGAGTAAACATGAGGTTACGATCCTGGGAGGACTCAATGAATTTGTAGTGAAGTTTTATGGACCACAAGGAAGTAAGTACACGTGTTGGTATGTGTTCTTCTATTACAGTCTTTTACACTGCTCTTTAATAGATGTTGAAAACATCAAAGACAGATGATGGTATGTGTAGTTTTTGAAAAGTAAGTTTAGTTGAACTGTAGAATGAGTGAGGAAATCTTGCTATTATCATAGTTACTTTATATGCTTTTCTCTTTTATCTCTATGTGATGATATTAAACAAATTGTAAATTCTGAGTTTTGTTATGGATGGTCACGTGGATGGATTAGGGAAATGCTTTTTTGTTTTTATTTATTTTCTTTTTGCAGTGGGTGGGACATGGGATAGATTGAAGGTAGGCGTTACCAAATAATCGAATAGTCTTTAATACTAAAGAATCAGATAAGTTTGGGGGAAAAAGTGAATCTTTGCTTATTTTCTAACTCTAGATCTTTTAAAGAAAAGTATTTTAATCTGAACATAGTCATAGAAGCCCCCAACTCTTGAAAGAATTAATTTGCAAGGTTTTCAAAAGAGATGAGGATTTCATGTTTTAACAGTTTTACTTTTCTTTCAGCACCGTATGAAGGCGGAGTATGGAAAGTTAGAGTGGACCTTCCTGATAAATACCCTTTCAAATCTCCATCTATAGGTAGGTAACTACCTAGTTTCTCTCCTTAGAGAGTTTTGATACCAAAGAGAAAAAAATTTTCTACATTTTCTAGGAGATAATTCCAGAAGTGGTTCGTTAACTGAATTTTTCCTTTTTTTGACTTTGGTTAAATCAGTGACTCTGCGGGGGTGGGAGGCTTTCAAAGTGAGATAGAAGATGTTAAAATGTACACTTTGCATGGTTGTAAGGACTATAATTCTAGATTTTTCTGTCTTTCAGGGTCAGATTAAACTAATGGTCATAAGAACCACTGTCCATTCAGGCTATTAGCAATAAAATAATATATCTTAAATCTCATTTTAAATGCTAGGTTATCGGAATTAATATTATATAGTATCTGTTCTAATTCTGTCATTTAAAAATCCTCTCTGTATCCTACTTTGCTTTTGTTCACTTCAGCTCTGGGTACCTAGCAAGGAAATGACCGTTTTCCATTCTCTTCACTCCCAATCTTTTCAGCCCTCTAAATTCTGGAAAAACTAAAGTAGAAACCTCAGTGGGATGTGTATAAAGAGGTACTTTTTCCTCGTTTTCATATTCCTTCTGCCCTAACTGGTGATATTGTTAATGTGTCACCCCCATAGGCATTTAGTGACAATTTAGGTATTCTAGTGTCAGATGCTATAGAGGTATATCTAATTGGAGGTTGACAGCTTTAAATATTTTGAGATTATAGGATAGTAGTAACTTAAGCCAACTTTTAAAAATTTAATTCTTTAGATGATTTTAAAATATAAAATATTGACCAGTTTTCAGAAAAAAGAAAATAAAATTGGAATATATCAAGCATTCTGAGAAGTCACACTGAGCCTCGCATTCAGAATTGCTGGGGTTCAGACCTGCTGCTGCTGCTGTGGGCTTGGTTTTGGAACTAATGCCAGATCTCATGGAGAGAGACACGTACCCCTACCCCAACAAAAGGGTTTTCTAAAAGAGGTAGATCAAAGACATTCTGAGTTTTATGCTTTGATTCTAGCCCCCCACATTTCTGCCTAGGATAAATAATGCAGAAAAGTTAGGATAGACATACTAATTCCTAATCAAATGCAGCAACAGCCTCTTTCTGACATCTATCCATTTGACGTGCTTTAGAGTTTTGTGCTATAAAAATACTATAGAGCATCTATAATTCTTTCTCAGGCTAGAAACTCAGGTTAGTGTTTATTTAAGAATCGACTGGTGATTTCCTCTCACGGTCCCTTAGGTGAGTTTTCTGAACTCAGTAATTGAGAAGTACTTTATGGATAATTGAATTGGATATTTCCGCATTACTACAAGGGCCTCTGAATATCAGAGTTATCAAATGGTGAAATAGGAGGAGAGCCATGAAGTGTTGTCTTTGAGACAGTTCCCAAGGATATCTGACTTAACACCTGTGTAGTTGGGGTAGTAGCCTTGTCCCAGTTTTCACTCAGGTTGGGAGGTTCTGTCATATCGTGGTTCCTGTCTACTGTTTACTCTTGTCTTTAGGGTAGTTCTTTCTATACAGGCATTTTTAAACCTTTATGTAGTTGAGTGGTATGATCTTTAAATCTTTACAAACAGAATGTCCAAACCATATAAATTCATTCAAATATATTTCTTAAATACATTTTCTTAAAAACTGAAAACTGGTATGCTAAATCTAGTTTTGTTACCCTGGATTAAACAGTAGAGCTTGTTGAAACTAATAGCAAACCTATAGAAATGCAGTTACATATCCTGTAGAAATGTAGTTATTTTTCAAACCTTATCTTAACATGTTTCCAGTAATACAATTGTTTTATCATAACTATTAAACTAAAAATATCTAAACTTTAGACATTGTTTATTAACTAATGACACAACAGAAGCCTGTGTACTTTCTTAAATTAATGATGCAATATGAAGTTGGTTGGGACAAATGACTAGGCTAATTTAACTTCTTCATATTTTTTCCTTTGTCTTTCCGTGTACTTTTAGAACTTGGTAATACCTACAGATGTGTACCATCTTCTCTTAAGGAAGTAGATCTAGTTGAAATACTTGTACAAGCCATCCTTGTTTCCTCCAAAAGAAGATTGCCTAAGAGTTTTTAGCCTGTTGTGTGGGGTGACCCATTTTAAGGTCGATCAACAACGTAATTACTGTTGGAATGTGCTTAACATTTCAACGGGTAGTGACCCAGAATAAGCAAGGCTTCCTTTTTGAGTTGTATAGATAGTCACAGAATTATACAGAAGGGCAGGGAGATAAGAAAAACCCAACCTCAACATTCTTTGTAAACCCTGCCTCTGTAGTATCTAGGCAGGCGTACCCATCTTCTTGAGTCAAAGTTTGAGCTCTCAAATGTTAAGATCTGCAAATTTAAATGAAGCATCTCTAATGCTTAGATCTTAGAATTTTAAAATATGTCTATATACTTTTTTTGTTTGAGATATATAGATATATATTTAGTTATATGTAAATATATATGTTATATAAATACTCCCTACCCATGATAGGAATGTAAAAAAAGTCCAAGTGAGCAAAAATAAAGAAAAATTAAAATGTCTCATAATCCTACTCCTTAATGGATATCATTATTTACATTCCAGTTTATGTACTTTAAAACATTTTTTTCTGCATATTTAAGTATATATTCAATATAATTTAACGTGCCCATCTTTGGGATATTCTCCAAATATAGTTTTAGAGAGTTATCAGTAGTTACATGATTGCATGAGGTGTAATTAAAAGTGTTCTTTTAAAAACAACTTACATCTTTAAATAAGTGTTGTTTGTTTTGTTTTGTGTTTTTCAAAATAGTAATAAAGCTACCTAAAATCTTTGCTCTTTGGAAAGAGGAATATAAACAGATACAAAGCCATCATTGTTTCAGACATCTTAAGTTCATCTTTTGGAATCTTAACATTCTCTTTGAATATCATAAGTGATGGCAAATCTTGATACTTTGAAGTTGAATATAAATTTTTGAAATGCTAAAGATTGTTTAATCCCAGAGAATAAGGTGAATGGGAAAACCGAGTAACATCAATTGGAGTATAAAATGATATACAATTATGAAATTGACTTAAGTTTAGGGATTATGATTTTCTTGTAAAGTGGCCCTATGTGTTCTTTCAAAGAGGATTTATGAAACTCTTTCAATCAGTTTAACATCATTGAAATATCTTCAGTTTTCCAGAGTGACTGCTTTAAAATAAATCATATTCAAATCTTTAAGTTCTGATTTATTTGAAAGTTCAGACTTTTATCTTTCTCTTTCAGAAACATTCTTAGAATGCTTACCAGTGCTGCTGGGTATCACCAGCTGTGTAGTGTTAGGAGACTGTGTTTGGTCAGTGGACCTGGTTATCAGTAAGGAGTGGTTTGGGCCTTGGTTTTTCTTGACCATGAGAATGATACTCATCTGCACTGTTTCCTCTTCTAGAAAGTGAGAAATTGGAAATAAATGAACTCTACATGTTTGATATTGCCCAATACATAAAATACTCAGATTATATGACATTCTACAGGATGATTAGGAAGGCCATATAAGGTTTTAGTTGGGAGAGAAGATCAACATAAATAAAATACTGCATAGGCTTTGTGTCATTGCTTTTTAGGAGAGAGGTGTGTTAGCTCCTCAGTTGAGGGAGAGAGAATGTATGGAGGAGATAGGCTTTTACAAGAAAAAATGCATTTCATGTGTTGAGAATGTAGTTCTTACAAGGCTTTAGAGATGTGAAGGTGCATATAAGGACTTTAGAAATACTTTTTCAAAACCCCAAATAATTTTCATTCCATGAAGATTTTCTACGGAAAGAAGTTGCTACAAAGACTGCCATATTCCATACTTCTCCAGATTCAGTTTTCAGTCATTAGCATGTGCTCATTTATTAAGAGAAGGCCTTCACCAAAGAAAACAGACTTGCAGTTGCTGTGGGGGTGAAATAAAGATAAATGATCTCATACGTAGAGAAGGTAATATAGAGCAATTATTGATAAAAATAAAAAACCAATTAGCATAGGCTACAAAATGGTTTTATATCTAATCCAAAGAATGCAAATTAAATTATGAGAGACTATTGACTTATCAAATTGGTAGGTTAGACATTGTTGGCAAAGGTATTACGATATAGCCAACCTAGCGGTATATATTGATCAATAAAGATTTTATATCTTTTTACTGATTCTACTTAAAATTAAATTATCTTAAGGCAACATTCAGATATGTGCAGTAAGATTAATGTACAAGAGCATATAAATTGCAGTGCTATTTCGAAAACTTAAAAGTTGGAAACTACCTAAATGACCCAGTTGATAATAAAGTACTTAAATTATGATACATCTTAATGAGCAAAATCTTTCATAGTCTTTACTCATGTTTTAACACTATCTTTGAGGGAACACACCGGAAAATGTATAACTTTATATAGTGTGACTTTTTTTTCCATGCCAATTAAAAGTAAGAATGCCAAAATATTGAGTTATGGTTATCCTTGGCTAAGGGCATTAAAGACAATTTTTTGTAATTTCCAAATATTCTACAGTAAGTTCCCTTTTATTAGAAAAGTAAATATTTTTAAACATATGGCAAATGCGTATTTTCTTAATGTCCTGTTTATATCCTTGTAGGAGTCAGCACTTTTTCTGTCTTTATTTCTAGAAAGCCATCAAGCTATCCTTGGTCAGAATTCCCACCTGGTAGCTTACTAAGGGCCTGCTGGCCCCCATGTTTCCCACCAGCCTCCCTTCTTTTTCCTTTCCAGTGTTAATTATGTGTGGACGTAAGGGTACATACTGTTCTCTTTTCTTTGTCTTTCTACTTACAGTTTAGTTTACCCCATCTTTATACATAACTGTTCTTCACTCCTTTTCTTGCTTCCTCTCTTTAACCTTCTCAGGCTGTTACCTCAAGCAATTCTTATCTACTACTCTTTTCAGTCTGACTCTTCTACTTGTGTTACCCACTAATTCCATTTTTTTCTTTATGTGAACCAAAAAAGGCCCCTTGTTCATAATAATAATAATAACAATAGCAGTACTTTAAATAAAGCTAAGCCAAAGGAAAATAATTATGTCTTCTAATAAAATACAGACATAAAATATTAGATTTAAGGTTTTCAGTCTCTAAAGATCCTGAAAGTACCTTGAGATTTTCTTCAGGATATACAGTAGTCTTTATCAGATCATACCTACTTTAGTTAAAACACTAGCGTTTAAAAGAAAATTAAGTTGTCATTTAATCTTATTTTTAAATGATTACTGGCTAGTATATTAATAGAACTACATTCTACTAATTTTAGATAGAACTATAGAGCATTTTAGAATCTCTTGTAAATAACCTTAAGACCAGCCTGGGGACACTGTCACCATTTAAACTGTAAAAAACAAAACAAAAACCAGAAAACTATGTCATAAAATCCAGCTAACAGGTCTAGAAACTAACTTTTGAAATACTACCTATATATATCTCTATGTAACAGTGAGGAAGATCCTCAAGCTGTATGAACTGTGCGTATGGATCGCAACTAGGTGATACCAAAGCTGAGCGAGCATGTTGGTTGAGAACAGGTTTCTGGAGTGACCGCTTAATGGTTTGCTGCATTAGATAGAATGGCCAGGTAAAAAAAAACCAGCTCATTCTGCAATGGAATTTGATGTCAGTAGCATATAGCAAGAGCTGGAGACAAAATGAAAAAGTCTTGGACAATAACAGTAGTCAGAATACTATATTGTGCTGTACTAATGGCCTTTGCAATTAGGTCAGATTATCATCTGAATAGGATGGTGTAGGTCATCCTGTTCCGAGGGAAACTAAGCTAGGTAACCTGTCAGAGCCCCTTTTAAATCTCCCAGTTAATCATTGCACCATATTCTTTTTACTTATGTCAGCGATTAAGGGAAATGATTAACTGTTTTCATTGTCAGAATAGTAGAGTCTTCTGGCATTATAAATTTTTTATTTTTACTATGGCTAGAAATTACCTCAATATTTTTGGAATGGAGTTTTAAAACATGGTATGACTAAACTAACTATAGAGCTTAGAGTATTTACTATTTTACTCTGTATCTTCACAAGTGGAAACATACTTCCTCAGGAGCTAGTATTCATAACTTAAGCAAGTAGAATTCAGTCAGGAGTGGACCAGGACATGGAGTAGAAAGGAGGTGTCATTCATGATAGGTTTGGGGTTAGTCATTTAACAAAGGCCTACTTGGACCACTGTATTTCCACAAATAGAATGAATTCTCAGACTGAAGAAGCAAAATTCCGTTAAGATCACCTACTGGTATACTTCTCTACTTTCATGACCTTGAGTTTGAATTTAGTTCCTTTCTCACACAGTTAAGTAACTGCTACTGTGTAACAGTCTGTATCTTTTGAATTCCAGTAGAGAGAAATAAGTTAGTAGGAAAGTTTTGTAAAAATTTTTCAGATAATTCTATGAGAATGTAAGAAATTGTTAAAATCTCTCTTTTTAATGGTGTTCTGAAAATGGAGTTTTTCAGGATGGATTTTTAAAAGATTAAGTCTGGCAGCTGAGGCAGAACCTGCTTTCTCAGGAAATGGATACATCTTACATCATTTTTTTCTAATCAGCTCCACAAATTTATGGAATACCAGCTGCTTGCAGGACATTATTCTAGGTGCTAGGGATACAGCAGTGAACAAATTGCTCTCTTGACTCTTATGTTCTTTGGAAGGAGAAGATAAAGCAAAATTTAAAATGTCTGACAGCTTTATGCAGACAGTGGATGTGATAGAATTGATATAATGGCTGAGATTAGGTATTCAGGAAGGGCCCCTCTAACAAAGTAAATTCAAAATGAGCTTTAAAGGAAAAGGGAAAAAAGCCAGTCATGATCCTCCAAGATCAGAGATGAAAGCATTCCAGGCAGAAGAATTTGTGAAGACAAAGGCCCCAAGGCAGATAGGTGCTTCTCATGCTCAAGGAAGAGAAATAAGGCTGCGAGGGTTGGGTGAAAAATAAGATATGAGACAGGGTCCATGTGGTAGATAGGCAGGGTGAGGTCTCTCAGGGCCTGTTAGGCCAGGTTAAAGCGTTGAGTTTTATTTTTAATGAGATGAGAAGGCATTGAAAGGTTTTAAGCAGATTTTAATGATCACTCTACCATTGTGAGGAAAGAGTAGAAATACTGGTGAGTAGAGACCAGAGACTAAGGTTGAGAAACTCCAGTGTAGCTTTACATTGCTTTGAAGAAATGTGGCTATGTTAAGGAAGTCATACAAATGTGGGTGGTGCCTAAAGGAATGTTTTGGCTTTTATTAATTGAGAGGTTCTGAAGGATGTTTATATGCTCGTAGGGAGTTGTCTAGAACAGGGAAGCTTGGTGATGCTGGTGGAGGATTGAAGGAGCGATCCTTTGAGGCAGTAGAAGGGGTAAGATCAGAACACACATAGAGGACTGGTGTTTGAGAAGACCGTGAATATTGAGCTATTGAGGCAGGAGAAATAAGTATGTGTGTAGGGAGGATTTTGTTGGGGAAAATGAGGGATCCTGCTAGGCGAATCCCATTTTTTCCCAAGCAAATGGGCAGAGCTCTTAAGTCGAAGTGAGAGAAACAGAGGAGCAAAGGAAATGGAGATTTGAAAAATCATGGTAAACTGTACAAGTCATTGGAAATCGTGGGGGTGGGGGATGGGAAGCAAGCTACTAGAGAAAGGAGAGAAGAGAATTACAGGTGATGTTGAATCCGAAAAAGGTTGAGCTTACATTTTAAAATTGAGATATTTGTTTACTTAAGTCTCTCTTTCCTTCCAGCTTGGCAGATATAACCTGGGCGAAGACAGTCCCTGGGGCTGTTTTACTAACAACCCTTCTCCCGACCTCAGAATCGGATATCATGCCTATAATGTAGGATACAGTTGGCCCTTGAACAGCATGGGGGTAGGGTCGCTGACCTCCTGTGCAGCTGGAAATCTGCGTATAACTGAAGTTGGCCCTCTCACCCACATGTTCCCAACTGAGCAATTGACCCTCGAACAACGTGGGTTTGAATGGCAAGGATCAGTTTTAAAACTGTATATAAGTGGATTCGCACATTTCAAACTCATGTTGTTTGAGGGTCAGTTGTATTTGTTGAGTTAGAGTGAGTGAGTGAATGAATGAATGAATGAATACTTAGTAGCACCCTGAAGTCCAAGTACAGAAAATGTAAATGGCTGGTTTCCTCCAGGTGTACATAGGCTTGTTGGAGGGGAGAGAGCTTGGGATTTGCAGAGGATTGTTAGAGGTGATGGCAGTGGCTCTTAAATCTTGAGAGGGAAGAAGGTAGGGTTTGTAAGGTAGGAAGAAAAAGGGAGGGTCAGTGGATTAGAGTTCATAGGCAAAAGAATTAGTCATAGGATGGGAAGCTCTTTGACAAGACTGGAGAATGGTGGGACAGAGGTGGTCTGAATTTCTGATTTCAGAGATGAAGCTATTTGTAGGGATGACGAAGTTCAAGGTCCTAAGAGTGTGAATGAGATAAGAAATATGGAATAAGACCGTCACTGAGGAGAAGTTTACAGAACTGACTGAGAGGTCAGGGTGTCAGGAATCTGGTCTGTATAGGTGACAGTGTCACTAAAAGTGACAGGAGTTGGGGGAAGAGCGACTTGGGGGCCAAGGTGCTGAAGTTCTCAGTGACAAAATAAGCTCGTAAGACTGGCCCTATTAATGAAAAATCCGATATTAGTGGTCTGTAATATCTTAATACATTTAGCTTCATCTTGCTATTAGCAAGAGTAAAAATAGTAGTCAGCCTCTTCTCCTTCCCTCAGGCTACCTCTAAGGGTAGCCCTGCCTTTGCACGAGTTTGCTTCTATGCCCATTTGCTTCTATGGCCGTGTCAGTTTTAATTCTGCCTCAGGCCATTCATTATTATATACTTTTGCTATATAAAAATTCCATCTAACTTACCGCTTAGGTTAGCTCCTACTTTAACTATAGTAGATGACCTCTAGCTTTTGGGCTGGTTATTAATCCTGACATCTTTTTGCATTAAATTGATTCCTTCCCCTTTAGGATTGGTATCATAATGAAAAACATGTATTTTTGGCTTTCTTTTTCTTTAGTGAAATTCTTTTAAAAACAAGAGTAATGTCTTGGTTCCCTTTGAAAAGCTTGTTCATATTTCTGATGTTGGTGAAAACTGTATTTGTAGAAGGCACTTCAGAGATTATATCATCCAGTTGCCTCATTTTAAGGATGGTAAAAATGAGAGTCAGGAAGGTAGAGATACATCAGTACAACTAGTTGCAGAGTCTGCCTTCTGGTTTTCAGTCTGGTGTTTTTTCCGCTAAACCAAATGCAGTCAGAATGATCTTTTTAATAATAAACATTAGAGTAACTGTATTTTCCATTTTCAATGTGATGAGGTTATAGGAAACCTAATATCCTATAATCAAAATACCCTCTAATGCTCTTGACAATTCCTATAGGATTAAGAGATGGATATTTAGGGGTGAATATTTTCAATTTTATGAGGAGAAAAGTGAGATTAAATTACTTGAGCTCATTAAGCTAATAGTAATGTTATTGAGTGCTTACTGTGTGCCAGTTATTGGTCAAATGCTATACATACACTAATTCATTTAACCTTTGCGACAGTCCTATGATGTGTAGATAACATTGTTTAACCCAGCTTTATGATTAAGGAAACAAAGGCAGAGACTGACTAACTCTAGGTTGCCCGAGGCTCACAGAGTAGAATTTAAGCAGTCTGACCAGAGCATGACTGTTTAATGTGAATGGCAGAGACTTGAAATTGGGTCTTGCTATTTCAAATTCAGTGCATTCTATACTTTACTGCCTCTGACCATGAAAATAAATGCTGCCTTACTCAGACAGTGTGGTTATATGAATGACAAGGAAAGTGAAAGATAAACTGTAGAAACAGGAAAGAGATTACAATCTTCCAAAAATGAAACTACAGGAGAGAAGGTTTAAGGCAGCAGGTTTTGGTAATCTGCTAGGTTGGTAGAAGGGTTATGCTGTTGAAGGATAACACTTCACCTTTTCTTAGTTATAAATGAACTTTTCTTATCCATCCAGCCCAGTCCTCAGACTCCATATTATCAGAGAGAAAGGAAGAAACAGAAAAGAGGACCCCTTGTTGAGTTTAGATCTCCTGAACACACACAGGATCAGTTCAGAAGTTCCCATGACACAGGGCATTGAGAGTGAGCTCCTTGCTTGGTTCCTCACCCAAGAAGAGACCGGCCCAGGTCCATCTCCTGAGTAGGAAAGGCTCATCTCTCTGAAGAGACTTCTGCCCAGGTGCAGGCTGCCACGGGCTGGGCCTGGCTGTCTGAGGTAAGATGAAAATCTATCCAAGTGTGCACCAGTGCACAAAGCGGGCCATACAGCTGTCCCTCGTGAAGCTGACAACGTCCTACCCCTCCTTTTTTTTAAATCTGAAACACCCCAACTCTAACCGCCTGCATGCTAGGAATGGAGATCCACATTACTGCTCTTAAAAATTTATAGTCTGAGATACTGCTAGGCGAGGTAAGATCCAATCTTTAATAAATACATTTAAATAATTACACCTGCTTTAAAAAATAGAATTAATCAGTTTGATGCTGAATGGTCTGCTTTATGTGGACATTTGTCCTAAAGATGGAAGATCAGAATAATTTAATGTATTCACTTACCGTTTTCTCATAGGAATTCATAAGCTTATAATTAAATTGCATCAGCCACAGCTGCCTCAAGCATCTGCAGTCCAGGCTCGTTTTCTCATTTTATCTCGGGACAGAGCTGCTTTTTTTTTTTTTTTTTTTTTTTTTTTTGCCTTTGGCACTTTTTACCTATTTACTTTAGGGTGGGTTTACCTTGTTTCACATGTCACTTGTTTGACCTCTCATTTTTTTAAGATTATTATAAATGAAATTTCTGGATGGATGACTGGCCCTAAGTATTTCATTCTGTTCACAAATTCGATCATTTAAAATATCCTCACAAATAAAGGATGCAGAGGTGTGAAACACAATGAATTTTTGCCTCTTTTTTTTTTTTTTTTTTTTTTACTGATCGACCCCAATATCAGAAGTTATTCAGAAGTGTGTACAGCTTTGTATGGATCCCCTCCTGAGACTGGACACAGAAACAGGCTAAAATAAAAACTAGTTTTCAGCATGACTCGGCCTGATGTTATTTACTTTCTCTGCACATTAGCCTATGGGTCAGGAGATACGTTACCCTAGAGCAGTTGAGTATTAGAGTGGAATAAGCCAAAAGCATGGTGTATTTTACTATTTTAATAATTTGTGCTTTTTTTAAGGTATGTGGTTGTGCATCAACTGAGCATGATTTGAATTCTTCTTCCAGAATTTTAAACCACCTGATTGCTTTTGATAAAAATAAGAGGACAGAGGTAGTGAGCTTTTAGCTAAATATTAGTTTTTATTGTGTCCACCCCCTCCCCCACTTTTTTTTTAACAAGTGCTTGAGCCATGCTAGAGAATATTGTCCAAAAGAGTTACACGAAGAAATTCTGAATTTTATCTGGTCAAATCACAGAACTATATCATTAGAAAATGTCTGGTAGTGAATAAAATCGTAAATCATGTAGATTAAAAATGACTCGCTGCTCCCACTTACCATGTTTCCATAAAAGCAGTTTTCAAAATATGTTCTCTTAAAATATCTTAAATAGTTCCTGGTTGAATGGAAACAAGTGTTGGGAAAATTCTCTTGTTGCAGACGTATTCATTAGTGTGGTGTTAGCATTGCCAAAAGGAAGGAGAACATGCCAGGGCAAACACGCTCAGCCCTGAGAACGTTCCTTCTCTGAATTCCTAGCCTGTGTTTTCTCAGTCTCCTCCCCTCCTCATCCAGAAGTTTCATTGTTGCCATCATTATCCAGAATGTAAATGGCTTTGCCAGGAATGCTGCTCACAGCTTGTCCAAGAACAAAGGTACAGGAGATATATGTGCTCATTTCCATTTTTGTGCTTAGGATATTTTTCTAACAATTGAAAAAGCCTGGTATAGGAAGAGAGCATTGTAGTCTGGAAATTGTTTTTTGTTGAAACTGATCTAGCTGTGCTTCTTCCTCAGAGGCAAGGTTATAAACCCTGTTTCTGCCTACTTTGAATTAGTCAGTGGATTTTGTGTCTTGATGTTATTGTAGCTTTGTATTCTCCACAATACTTCTGTACCTAAAAATATGCCTTACAGAATAAGTTTTCTTTAAAGACTTGACCTGTGGGCATTTCTCCTTAAATCTTCTCTTCTCAAAGGTCTAGGCATTGTTATTAAATCTTAGATTTTTAGAGCCTGTAGTCCCTTTACAAACCAAGTGAGGTGAGATTTTAGGGATTCTGTTGTCCAGTTATTTCTCTTTGCAAGTAGAGAGACAGGCCCACAGAAGTAAAGTGGCTGCCCAAGGCCTGCAGGCCATGGCAGAGTTGGGACCACCCCAAGTCCCTTTTAGTACACTCTCTTTCCAGTTGGATTCTCCCCTCCGTCTTGGAGCTCAGTGCCCTTTGATACTTATCAAGGGCACTAAGGATGGGCTCCAGCCCATTTATCACTAAAGAATATGTTTACTAAGGCCTTTTTGGCCCTGTTATGTACTCTTGGACTCAGTCAAGCCAAAATCTGGGTTTAATTGAAAACAGTGGGGAAACTTCAGACCAAATGTAATCTCCAGGCCTTGTTACAAGGAGGGAGTCACTTTCAGAGACCATTTTGATAAACATGTAAAGCTCTTTCACTGGAGCTGTTTTCTTATACCTTTGAGGTTACCTGTGACATAAGTTGTTGAAGTTTCATTCTTACTGTGGAAGAGAGAGCTCATTCTATTTTGCTTGAGATCTGCTATTCCCATCAATCCCTCCCCAGCAGCCTTCCCACCTCACTCAGAGTAAAAGCATCCTTACAAGGGCCTGCAAATGATCCTCACCTCTGTCACCTTACCTCTCTTAACAAATCTTCTCATTCACTCTGCTTCAGGTTCACTAGTCTCTTTGCTGGTCTTCAAACACATCAAGCAAACTACTGGTGCACTTTGCACTTGGCTGTTGATGCTGTATAGATACTCTTCCCCTAAATACTGAATGACTCCTCTCTCACCTTCATATTATGTCACCTTCTCCGTAAGGCCCTCCCTGACCATCCTGTTCAAAATTGCTGCCCCCGCTGTTGCATTCCTATTTCAAGTCTCCTTTTTTGTGGTGGTTTTCTCCATAAAGCTTGCCACCTTCTAAGAGTACTTCTGTTTTTAAAGAGCTCTCCAGGTGATTCTTACCTAAGCCAGCATTGGGAATTTCTGCCATAGATGTTGCTTCATTGAGTGTTACTTATGAGAATTGTAGCAGAAGCAGGATTTTAAGTATTAAGAATGAAGTTTAAAGGTATTTATTGTAGCTTCAAGCAAAATACTTTTCACACAATACAACAAATCTCCTGAATTAAGCCATATATAGTGGCTAAACATTAATGTTTACCACTCAGCAGTTGTCATAGCAGTATATTCCTGTAGGTAACTAAACTTGAGGACTGCATGCCTAATAGCCTGAGGATCTTCTGATTTTTTGTAATGAATTTGTATTATTTAAACAAGAGTATTTAAGATATGAGTTCTCAAATGAAATAATTTAAATGACCCTTTTTCTTGTTCAGCACAGATAACTGATGTATAATTAAGTCCATTTTAAAATGTTTGCTATTTATAATTTTTTATTTGAAAGGTTTTTTCCAACTATTAAAAATATACATTGTAGAAATGTCGGCAAGTCAAAACAGTAGTAGTATAATGGGGGAGTCTCAAAGTCGTCTCCACTCACACTTGTTTGTTTCCTTTTAGTCTGTTTATGTTGCTCTCAGCCGCCTTCTGGTTCAAGGGTGAGGGTAGGAGAAAATATTTCCACCACGAAGAATTAAGCATTGTTAACAGTTGTACATATTTGCCAGTTTTCTATCTATGTGCACACTTTTTAAAAAATGGAACAAGTAATATACAAGCACATTATATCTTTTTTGAAAACAGTGACACTTAGTATTATGGATAAATTCATCTTTAATTCCCCGTCTGTCCCCTATTCCCACCACTGGCCTTACACCCTCCCTGAAATAATTGCTTTTGTAAATTTAATATATGTTGGTTCAGTATAGTTTCCATACTTATTACCATAGAGAATATATGTGTTGCTTTGTTTAAGCTATAATGGTATCATGCTGTAAATATATCATTCTGCAGCTTTTTTCCCCCTCAGCTTCAGATCTATCCAAGTTGACACTTAACCGAACTAGTTGGCTACCATGGCTGTTTAGGACTCCCACTCTGTGGATATACTACACAGTTTCTCCAGTCCCTTTAATAGAGTTGAATTTGGTTCTTGGCTTTTATAAATAATGCTGCAACAAATATCCTCTTATGTCTCCTCCAGTACTTGTATCAGTGTTTTTCTAGAGTCATGTAGGTTTTTATCCTGCTTTTTCACCTCTTAACATTAAGACATAAGCATTTCCATTGGCTTAGTATAATCTCTTCATAAACACAGACCTCTTAAATCTAGACTTTGAAACATCTTTCATTTTTCTAATGAAAAAGTAATATGAAATTGTAATTGGACACAATGCTTTTCTTTTTGTGTCAGAGTAATTTAAACATTGCGTGGGCTTTCTTACTAGTAGGTAAAAAGCTGTTTCAACATAAAGGATTGAAAAACAAAAATTAGTTGCATAATTAGTACCTGGAGTGGGTAGAGCAAGGGAGGACTGGCATACCTGGGATTTTGTATTCTCGTCCCCCTTTTCTAAGTCTAGAGAAGTTTCTTAGATTTTCCGAGATGTCCTCTGTCACAACTCACCCTCAGGGTTCTCCTAATACCATTTCTCTGTATCTTTCATGACACTTTCCTCTTCCCTGTCTGTACTCTCCCTACGTCAACTTTTTGCGCACTTTGCAGTCACTTCTTCGTCTCTTGTTCCATTGCTACAGCGACCCCCTCAAGAATAGTCTACTATCTTTATTTTGTACCCTAAACAAGTACAATGCCTGACATGTACTTGTAGTGACCAAATATATCTTAAATGACACAGGTAGTGACCACATATGTTTTAAATGAAGGCAGTATGACGTGCGGGTGAGTGAGGTGGGGTTGGGATATAGTGATGGTCACTTTAGTAAGGAACTTCAATTTATTGAAAGTACGGTACTAAGGAAATCTTAAAAGGAAATGCAGTTATAAGTATGACAAAATGATAGCTTTGACAGTGGATAGCTGCTTTAGAATATTGTCATTTGCATACATACAAACTGATTAAATCACTGGTTTTAAGTTAGAGAATAATTTCTCCTTGGAATATAAATATCAATATGTTTGTTAAAGTCTATACTTGTTTTTCTAGGAATAAATTAAGAAACTTGAATTCCTGATAGATACAACCATTTTACAGTTGTTTTTTTTTTTTCTTTTAACTCCTTGCCTCATTTCTTCATTGCCCCAATTTTAATCAAAACTGAGTTTCCTGGAATGAGTAGACTAAAGATAAAGGAAATATTTTGGTCACTGTTCTTATGAAATCCTTTGTGGTCTGGAAGCGGTCCTCCTTTACTGTTTCAACAGCTTCATTCATGTTCTGCACACAGTGTAGCAGAACGATACCGGTAACTGAGCTTCGGAAGGAGAAGTTCAAATGCAGAACCTCCAAATGTAGAGATTGAACAATAAAACTTTTGAGAGGGGAGTCAGAGTAGCTTTCTTAACTCTTATCGTAGCACTAGTTATAAACTAATAGTATAAATTTTCTTGGCGAATACCTTCATAGCTCAGAAATCATTTCTTTTAATAATTATTTTGTGTAAGAAACTACATTGCTCTCAGTTTGCTCATTTTTTGAATAGAACCCTAATGTATTTTAGGTAATTGCCCCTGTCAAGATACAGTCTTATCAGTAACCAGAGATCTAAGATTGAAAGTAATGAGCTGTGGGTATCATCACATTTTTCCAATACCAAAATTGTTTCCAATACAGAAATACTTTAAAAATAATTGTTCACTGGATACTTTTTGCTGCTAATTAACATCTCTTTTTACAGGATTCATGAATAAAATTTTCCATCCCAACATTGATGAAGCGTAAGTAACTTTAAAAATGTTTAAATCTTAGCAGCAATTGCTCTTGATTAGTGTTCATCTCTCTCTTCATTATACAAAAGCCTCAGTTTTCTTTTTGGATTTTATCAGCAGAGGACTGTATGAATGGTCACTTAACCTGGAGAATCCCAGGGATATATTCTAAACCACTTAGTTCAGATTCTACTATTGGACTGCTTAGGTCCTCCATTGTCATGAGTGGGTCCTTTATTTCCCTTGATACCCAGCTAGCATTTGTAATATTCCACATCTCCATTCTCTTTGTATAGACACAATTCAGAGATCCATTTTCAGTATACAGATTTACTATTTTCAGTCCTTAAAGTATTTCTCAGTTCGTGAGAGTAAAGCAAATGTGAATGACTGTAGTTTCATTTCAGTTATTGAATCTTAATTATCCCTTTCCTCCTAATATTTTATTAGTGATGTTTTAAAATGTGATACCAGTGCCTCCTGTTTTGTTCCTTCCAGTGCTGTTTAGAATATGTGATTATTCTGCATTTTTTCTTGCCATGGCACTAAATTTTGATATTTCATGCACATACACATATGGGGAACCCTGTGTGAGTAGGTTGTGTACATACATCATACCCCGTTGTCCTTTAACACTTCCGTGTGTCAAGTCATCCTAACAAGGATGTTCTCTTATATAACTGCAGTAGAGTCATCAGATTCAGGAATTGAATACTAATGCACTAATTTTTAATCGATTGCCATATTCCAGCAATGTGCTTTTTAGCACTTTTCTTTTCCCCCTCATTCAGTAAAAGATCCATTCCAGGCTCATGTATTGCATTTAGTTGTCATGTTTTATTAAACTACTTTAATCTGGAACAGATTAAAGTTCCTGAGCTTTTTATAAAATTGACATTATTAAAGAATATAGACCAGTTATTTTATAATATCAGAGCCCCTCAGTTTGGGTTTGTCTGATGTTTTCTTACCATTGGATTCAGAGTTTGCACTTAAGGCCAGAACCGCGAAGTGAGGTTGTGTCCTGTTCAGAGCATCCTATTCGGAGGCACACAGGTCTGTCTGGCCCTGGTTACCAGTGTCAGTTCTCACCACCTGGTTAAGGTGTTGTCTGGTTTCTCCACGGTATAGTTTTTCCCTTTCAGTCTATAAGGAGACACTTAAGATTCTGTACATACTCTGTTTACCACCATACTTTCCCCAATTGGGATTCTTTTTTTTTTTAATGACCTATTAAAAGTATTTTTCTTAATAAGTAAAAGTAGTTGCCAGATACATGCAACTAACTTTCTAATTTTTAAAAAAATGCCATTCTTTCCATCTGTTTCAGGTCAGGAACTGTGTGTCTAGATGTAATTAATCAAACTTGGACAGCTCTCTATGGTGAGTTTGGCCATGGAATATTTTTTAGAGATGTTGAGACACTGCCTTAAAATAATGTCGTTTAGCTTTTCTTCTCTGATTTAAGATGTATTGTTGGGAATGGGAAGGGATTTTGAAGACCTGAATGGGAAAGTTTGACTAGTGAAAAAAAATTTTTTCTCCAAAGTTCAAACTTTAGTTTAGCAGTAGAAATTTCAAATAATCTTTTGAGATTCTGAAATTAAGGTATAGTGATGCACGTATGCAGACATACTAGTACATATGCAAACATTTTTATATATGTGTGTATTCAGAAGTACACTGTATATATGTTTTTCTGTAATACCTTTTATTTTTAGAAAAACTCTTAGGAACATCTCTGTGAAATGATATGATGTATTAAGAGGTTTGGGGGATCATCTGTTTCAAAGGCCTAAACCTCTCTGAAAAAAAGAATGATTTAGCTTTACCTTCAGTACTGAAATTGACATCTCTTACAATGACATCAACAATGAAGTGCCTAGGTCTGCAAAATACTATGCTAAATATCACAGAGAGATATAAGGAGTATTAGGCCTTTTCACCCTGAACTTGTAATTTGGTTGGAGAGCTAAAAATATTTTAAAATATTTTTCAAGTTACTTAGGGGTACAACAAATTAATCTTGTTTATTCCCTCACATGTCCAAATCCACACACATTACAGATTCTCTCTGCTCTCGTGCCCCCTCCTCCCCACCCACGAAGCTTCCTTATGCTCCAACTGCATGTAATCTCTGGCCACTCTTACATTTTATAGCTCTGTTTTGTGGCCTGCATTTACTTTCTGTCTTGTATTGTTGTGCCTATATTTTTTGTGCTACTAGTTATTTCTTGCCGTAAGAGCTGGTGGAGGTGCATGTCTGGTTTGTCTTTAAGTCTTGGCATTCCTAACACAATGCCTCGCACCAGTGTGATTGAAAAGAGTGAGTGGTACAAACATTCACTGAGAGGTACAAGAGGAGGCAGAAGATCAGTTTAGGCTGGGTTAACCAGAGATGGCCTCCTCTTATTGAAGAGTTGTGAGACCTTTTAACAGTTTAAGGTACGTGAGACATCTTACTCCAGCCACTATCCGTGAGTCACTTTGCCAGATATCCTTGTACTAGGATGGTGCATGAGGATCACAGAGGAAGGCTGATCACCAGCAGCACACGGGTATACTGTTTTTTTCCTCCACATTCTACCATTCAAAAATTATTTCCTCCACCCGGACTTATCTTCCCTAATCTTTGAGTGGCTGGTACCTTCTTTTTTCACCTTAAACATTACTTTCTAGAGAAGCCTCCTTTACTAGCCACTGCAGCTAAAATAATACCCTTCTGTAGCACAGCCACCTGTTTTAAAAATCTGTCTTTAAAGCTAGTATTTTTTGTTTATCTTATGCTATTAGATTGTAAGCTACACAAGAGCAGGGACTTTATTGTGTGTGTATGTGCGTGCACACACAAAGTATCTAAAACAGTGCCTGGTGTACAATAAGCGTTCAAATATTTGTTGACTTAATGAGTGACTTAATCATGCCCAATACTGTTTAACATGAGAGTTTTAGGGAAGTGACAGCTTATAAAAGAGATAAGGCAAAAGGAAAGAACATACTCTGAGGTTTATTAAATGGATTCCTTTTAAGATGTTTTTTTTTTTTTTTTTGGTTTTTTTTTGGTAAAAATGTCTCATGGCAGGCTGCCTGGAATATCTGATGTAATGATGTTTTAAACTGCATTCACATTTTAGAAATGTACATAACAAAATACTGCAAGCTGGTTCCAATTACAAATAAAGTAAATTGGACGTTCATTTAACTAATTCTTTTACTGTTGACCAGAAGAGCTTTGTGAAGAGGTTTGCTGATTCTCAAGTACCTCACATCTCAACAGATTTTTTTAAATAACAACTTTATTGAAGAATTATAATTTACATACATAAAATTCACTCATTTAAAGTGTAGTTTGGTAGATTTTAGTATATTCACAGTTACGTACAACCATTACTACATTTTCATCATAGAACATTTTCATCACCTCAGGAAAAAAACCCATACTCCTTATCTTCCCTAATCTTTGAGTGGCTGATACCACACCCTTTCCCCCTCCCCTAGCCCTGGGGAACAACTAATCTACTTTTTGTCTCTGTAGATTTTCCCACTCTGGACATTACTTATAAATAGAATTATACAATATGTGGTCTTTTGTGATTGGCTTTTTTTCACTTCATATAATGTTTTCAAGATTCATCCATGTTGTAGCATGTATCAATACTTCATTCCTTTTTATGGCCAAATAATCTTCCGTTATATAGACATTCCATTTTTATCCATTTGTCAGATAATGAACATTTGGGTTGTTTTCACTTTTTGGCTAATACAAATAATGCCTCCATAAATACTTGTGCACAAGGTTCTATTTAGACATATGTTTTCATTTATCTTGGGTATTTCCCTAGGGGCGGAATTGTGGGGTTGAACTGTGGTAACTGTACTCTGTTTAACCATTTGAGAAACTGACAGACTGTTTTCCAAAGTGGTTGTACCATTTTACATTCCCACCAGCAGGTATAAGAGGTTCAGAATAGACTTTAAAGCAGAAGTCCAACATGGCTAAGGTTTCATCATGTCTGTAAAATGTTAGAATATGTTCTCATACTATCGTGCAAAGCATTTAGTAAGTAACGTGAATTAAACCTCATTGGTCAAAGTAAACTTTGATTTCTGTATTCCGTGTGTGAGTTATCGTTAAGTGTTCTATAATACAAGAATATGGACACACTAACATTACAGGTAAGTGCAGGAAACCAGAAGAAATATTTTTAGAATATAGTCAAAAGTATACTGTGCATGGGAGAATTGTTTCTGACATTTTGCTCAAACCCAACTATTCCTCAAAAAAATTTTAGAATTTTCTTTAAATTTAAATTTAAAATTCTTAGAAAGTTTTAGAAGCAGCTGAATACCATTTATATAAAAGTACTGGTAGAAAGGATTAGTTCAAATTGCTTTGTTTCTTATAGGCTTATTTGATCTTGAGATCTAAACTGAATTTTTATTACAAACTGCTAACTAAACCTTCTGACATCGAAAGTTAGTTGGAGTTCTGAATCACTCAAATTTCTTGCTGTGATTCTTGAGAGAATCTTAGTTTAAAGGACAAAAAAATCAAATTTACTGTGAAACAACTAATAGGAGAAAGTTGGCATACCAACACAAATATTCATCTGAAAAGCAAAAGCCTAGCCTGGCAACCAAAACTTGTTTCAACACCTCCACTATATAATATGTTAAGGAGCAGGGAGTTAACTGGTGAAATTTCTTACGGTTAACTTTGCCACAGGGCATTTGCTGTGCAATGTGTATACATATTTGTATATCAGCAATTCCCAGTTGAAATTTCAGATTTATACTTAAACAGTGTTCACATTTGTAGCAAATTTAGTCCTCCATTGCCCCTAAAAGAAAATTGATTTCTGATTGTCCATTTGACTCATTACTTCTGTTTTAATCCTGTTTTTGTTTGCCAAATATACATGCAGTTTGTTCATTTAGAAGCTCAAAATTGGTATAATTTTAGTTTAATCACTCAGTAATTTTTAATTTTATATTATTTAACCTTGCAAGAGAGCTAATTACAGTGAGTAATTTGGCTAATTTTCTAAAGATGCTTGTCATCAGTATGAAGTTATCTATTGAGTATGAAGTTTCTATTGTTATTCTTGTGACATTAAAAGGAAAGTAGCAGATGCCATCACAAAATTGATTCATTTTGGCTTCCTGTATGATAGCATCTTTTTTTACGTTCCTTCCTGCTATTCCAGACAGCAATGATAAAAAGCTCTGGAAAACTTAAAGTGCAGCCAAGGGGGTCTGGATTTCAGTTTCAAAAACAACTGTAATTTTATTTTTAATTTTTTTTAACAACTATAATTTTAAAGACTGATGGAAGGAAAGTTCATTAAGCCATAGGTTGCTTTTTAAGCTTCCATTCTATTTTCCAGTTTTCCTTTTTACTCCCAAGAAATATCCATAGTTGTCTTTCCAACAACCCAAACTCCTGGAAGCTCAGGCACCTTCCCTGCAATATAGCTTTAATTGCCCTCCCACCCTTTGGACTGTGCGTGCATGCTTGACCCCTGCAAATTGTGTTTGTCTCTCCAACTTTCATTTTACTCATTTCTCAACTGACTTGATGAATTATTTATTTTGTGGATTGAATTGTGGATATGTAAGGTGGAAGACAATTTTCTTAAAAAATTGGTAGTTTATAATTTTATTCTCACTCTTAGGGTTGCTAGCCAATGGACTGGATACTCCTCTTATTTTGCTGGTGAGAAAAATCAACATTTGGGAAATTACTTCCCCTAGGTCATCTGGGGAGTCAGTAACAGACAAGTAAAGATAACTACAACAGAAGGAATGCTTCAGGGCCTTGAGATTAGAATTAGACAAGAGAAACAAAGTTACTTTTACTATAAGGTTCTAAACATTTTAAACCATAAATTTAATAGTACTGTGTTATGGCCTAACAAATTTAAACTGAATGTAAGCTTTCCCATGTTGAAAACACTTATTTCATCCAGTGTATCCAAACAATTCAAATTTTGGCTGAAGGTAATTGTATCTTAAAATAATGCTTTATGTTGAATTAGTGTTTGCTAACTGTTTCTAGACATTTTAGTGTAGTTACACAGACAAGAAATACATGTATCTGCATGGATGATTGATTAGCCAACAACTGTTTGAACAGGCTTGAGAACGTGGTATTATCGATCCATCTATGTTGGAATCACAAACATGAGCCTGCCTTTAGAACAGCTGGATGTCATTATGAGTCCCCTAGACAGGCCAAGAAGAGCAATTTCTTTCAAGTGGGAGAAATGTCAACTGTAGTAGATAAGAATATGCCGAGTTTTGAATTTGATGGCTTCAATAGTACTTAGCTCTATGATCCACCCGCTTTATCTGTCTCCTTGGAGATATTCAGATGTAGTGTTGGTCTGAGGCCCAAGAGTTTAATTAGCTATTTACACAGAAAAATTTAGTCTTTTGGGGGTTGAACAACTTAGCAGAAATTCATTAAAAACACCACGTTCACATTCACTGATGGTCAACGTCAGAACCATGGAGTGGTTCGGGCTGTGTGGGTCGTGGGGCATGAGCCAGGCTATCTATGAAAGACCAGCCACAGCTGTGTTCTACTTTCTTTGGAGCTATAGTTTCAGGACTCAGTTATGATTATGTGGATTTGTTTTCTCTTCATTTGCTGTGAGCACTGTGTATAGGTAAAATCATTCCCCAAGCATGGCCACTTATCTTGTAATTGCATGAAGTTATCGTGTTCTTTTCTGACGTTAAGGGCAAACTAAATTATTGTCTAGTAATTAAAAACTTTAATAATGAGTTTTAGTATGACTGTAATAATACCCAACTAGCTAATTATACATTAACTGCCTTCATTTCTGGAAGGTTAATAACAAACCCTATTACCATGTTTTAGCTTGTAACCTTTTAAGGTAAGCAGGGTCATACCAAGTTTGAACAAGAATGACCTCCAAAGAACACCTAAGTAAGGTGGGAAGTGTTTTGAGATTGACATGGCAACAAGGGATTGTTTTTGATGAACAAGAGCCTGTTTTCTTCATTCTGATCTAAATAGTAGCATTCATGTTCTTCAGATCTCTACACTTCACATACATTTGGGGGAGGGAGCTGTAGTTAGGCAGTGGATGGGAGATGATTTTCAAAATCAGTGGAATGCTTCAAACTGCCCCATGTTGTAAACTGCACACCTCTGATTGACATCTAGCACTTGGCAGAATGTATCTAGTATTCCTCCAGATTTCAGTACCCTGTATCTTTTATACTGCCCCTTCCCATATAGAACAGAAATAACTGTTTTTAGGTTGGAATTCTTAAAAACTGTAATGCTACCATTAGCGAGATTAAGTATATCGTGCATACTGCAAAAATTCTTCCCATGTCTAAGTACTAATTCTTATTAATTCTTACTAATTGCTTTTTTTTTTTTGAGAGGTGTTGAGGAGGAAGATGCTCTTTTCCCCCTGCATGACCCTCTTCCTGAGACCCTATTCTGTCTTTAAAAGACCCCCATGGACTAACATGAGAACGTAACATAAATCTGATGTGTTCAGACTTTTTGTATATTTTGTCTACACCGAAGACCCTCTCTGTTTAGTAACTGGATGCATTCTTGACTTTATCAGTCTAGCATATTGGTGACTGGATATACATTATTCCATTAGCAGCATGTTAGCATTCAGTAAACCAAACACAGCATGGCAAGCCTTGCAACCAGCCGGTTCTGTGCCATCGTACCACAGAAGGTCTTTGCGGTGGTCTGCTTCAGCTTGCCACATGTGTGCCCTCAAAACATATATAGAAATAGGCTTTTCCTCATTGAAGTTGGTTCAAATTAGTTATTTTAGGGAATGTAACTTTTAATCCCAAAGCCACTTCTTCTTTGAAGTCTGCCTGACTGAGGACAACCTTCCTGATTGGCCTGATTCAAGTTCTGCTCAAGGGGATGTCTGTCTGTTATGGCTCGTGGCTTACCATGTCTTTTTCATACATAACAACTCCCTGATCACATGCAATCTGACCCTCTAGTAGAGGGGATATATAGGTTTCTGACTCTTCCCCCCTTTGTGGGGGGCAGGGTAGAATTTCACTCTCTTAGTGTTCACAGATTGTGAGCAGGAGAAAGTAAAAACCCTCAGATCCATTATTAAGATTGCAACTTCTTCAGAGCTGATTGAAGAGTAGAAGAGATCTATTAATTAATCTAAAATTATTAAATAACTGAAAGAAATCTAGAAATTTGATCTGTTTCAGTCTTAAATTGGCTGCAGGTATGTTTGTATGTTTTTTATACATATAGTAGATACCCCCCCTCACCCCCCCCAAAAAAAAAATCTTGTTGATGAATGAAATGGAATTTTATGGTTGGATTTTATTTTGAACAAATACATTTATGACTTACGTAGCAGTTCATGATGAATTAATTACAATTCCCTGTAAGATGAGCAAAAGTCAAATCAGTGGGATTTTGAAAGGTCACCTGCTGATTTTCTTTAGCAAATCAAGGGTATGAATAACATGATTGAAATCCCCGGTGATCCTAACTTATTTAGCCACTAGTTTCAACTATAATGGCCAAAAGCCCAGAGAAAGAGATCCGTGTAAGTCACAGAGCAAATTATCTGTTCTAGACCACTAGAATCACTTCCTTGTGATGTTTGCCCATCTTTTCACCTCTCTAATTGTGAATGTTTTCTTGCTCTCCTTTCAGTCCTGCTCCCTGTTGAATTATAGAAAAGTTAAATACCTTAGGGAGTTGTAGCTAGCTCAGTGATTTTCAATGTGGGAAGCCATAGGTCCTTCTCCAGAGGAGAGGGAGATAGTGAAATATAAGTATGTTTGGATAACATGCCTCTGGAATATTAAGAGTCGTGAAGGAAAACAAGAACTTGCTCTTCATGAGAAATGACCTGAGTGATTGTTTTTAAGGAAGCTGATTACAAAGGCAAGAGTTGACAGCCTGGAAGGCCAACCGAGGACATGGTTGCTTTGATCCAGGGCTGGAATGATACATGGCTTGCTGTAGGTACATGCCAGGGGAGACAGAAGAGAAACTAGATGCATTTCATTAAGACAAGTAGCAAGTCTGGGAAACTGCCTGATACATGGAAAAAAAGGAGGAAAGCCTAAGCATGGTCCTTTCAGCTGTTTGGAACCAAGGAGCTGGGTGTTGGAGCCAGGAATAGGTTTTCAAGGAAATAATTTTAGACATGGCAAGTTTAATGAGACCAGAATTATAAAGGACCAATTAGAAAAATTTGATAGTTACCAGCATAGACCATAGTAAGATGATGAGCTTCCCAGAATAAGAGTGTACAAGGCTAATTCTTAAAATACAAATACCACAGAATTCACACTGCTGTACAAGTGGCTGATGTCTTTCCAAAGAAGTTTTTCTGTGTTGTTATTTGTTTGGCTTTAAAGAGAAGGAGCACAGGGTGTTGGGCATCTAGGGGACAGGAGGAGAATAAGAAAAGGGTGAGATAGGTGGCATTTGAGAAGGGAGGAGTGGCTTTGATAGTTCCAGTCACTTGGCTATGCCTGTACTGTATGATGGTTATGTTTTCTGAGTTACAGCATTTTGGGTGTTAAATCTGAAAAACAAATGAAAATTATGCAAGTTGAAGTTTCTGAGATGACCGCCTGCTTAGTAATTGTGGTTCCTGGTGGGGCAAACCACGTACGCTTTGGGCATCCACAGGGTTTTAACCTGAAGTTAGCAGCATGCTTCACAGCAGTTTCTATTTTAATTTTCAAAGGAAATAGAGGAAGAAGTAAAACTTACAGTCACTGGTTTAGAAACAGCCAAGAATAAAATATGAGATGTGTGATTCATCTCCCGTGTTCTCCTTTAAGCAATACACCATCTTTTTGTGAGTCACCTGGAATAGGGTGGCTTTAAGAGTTGGTGTTTTTTTTTTTCTTCAGTGTGACTCATTTTAATTAACATGTATTCCTTGAGGGATATAGGTAGATGAAATTTCTACTCTAAGAAGATGGCATATTTGTATTAATATTTTAGTCTAGTCCTTTGATGCAGTTTGAAGTCTTATTTTATAGTCATTTTTAGTAATGTGTAATTCTTCCTTGTAAGGAACTGCAGTTTGATACTTCTCTTTTTGCAGATGAAGAAATTGAGATGCAGAGAGGAAGAGACCTGCCCAAGGTCAAAGAGCAAGTCAGTGGAAGGCCTGAGATTAGACTTGTGGTCTTCTAGGTTTTTCATCTGTTGTTCACCACTAAGGAGCCAGCTTCCCTTTTGCTGGAGACAGTTCAGCCTAATGGAATGTGCTCTACCTGATGTCCACAGTGTGTTAGGTGATATTTGTCACTGCCCTCTCTACTCTAAAGCAACCCTTTAATGCCCCTCTAAAATGGATCCACTTTTTCCTGCTCATGGTTTAGAATATCTCCACCTGGAGGAAGTGATGGTTACTTAAAAAGGGCGTGCAGGAAAGGATGACAGAGTCAGGGATGGCTGTGCAACCAGAGCCTCTTTAGCAGCCTAGCTGCCAAGACAAGAATGTTTTCTTGAGCCAAAGAACCCACAGCAGATAGCCTTCTTCCCATCTGGTCTCTGGGGATGTGGGGTACATACATACGGTCAGTAGTGTTTCTTGGCTGTACATGTCTATACACACACACACCAATCCTAAACCAGAATCCCTGGGGTAGGTATAAGGCCTCAGCATGTATATTGCGAAAAAAACAAAAAACAAAAAAACTCCACAGGTAATTCTGATGGACAAACAGCCAGGATCTAGATTCACCTGAAACCTTTGCTCTTGACTGAGTGAGGTAAATGATACTGCTTTTGAGGAGAGATCAATATGATTTGAATGTTTTTAAAAATTAAATATGAATGTAAATCATTAGTTTATGTGCCTAAATGGAGGTATGAGTACTATAATTTCGTTAATGTGAGCACTGAAAGTTCGGGCTGAAGCATCAGTCCTAACGGACTGTGTTTTGGTAAGTGCTGAGTTAGTAAGAGCTATTTGCTCATCATAAACCATACTCTTCAGGGATCTTGGGACTTCCTTCAAAAATTAAGGCAGACAGCGGTCGAGCCAACTGATTGTACTCAATAGATTGGGTGACCCCTGTCTGGCTCACTCCTTTTCAAAAAGTGGAAGGTTAATGTTTTTGGGGGAAAAAAAAAAAAAAAAGACGAGCTGATAGATGTTTTTATTACCTACAGTTCTAGGAGAAAATGTTCATTGTGATGGATTTTTCCAAAGTTGAGTATCTTTATTTCATTGTTGGTTTAAAGTTTAGATTTCTTCTGCTAGCATATTATCTTGAAATACTTTGTGTAGATCTGCATGTTTGAGAGACGTTTCTTTGGGGAGGATCTTCTTAGTGTAATAATCTCTACTCCGTTAGCCACTTTCAGGAATGCTTTGTTACTCTAACATCCTGGCCTTCAAAAGCTGTCATCTTCACCCGAAACCGGGCTGCATACTTTTTCTACTCTTCCATTTTACAAGTGTAACACTGCACATCTGTAAAATGGATCAAAAGTATATTAATGTGGGAGAGAGTAGGCACAGGAAGGAAGAACCAATAATTGAGGGTTCTTTTATTTGTGTGGAACGAACACCTAGGCACAGTAACTTATTGGTAGCTTGGAAAAGTTAAACATAGTGAGGAAGGGTATAAAAAAATCATTTCCTGGAACACATGAAACACCTAGTTATGAAACATGTTTTCTGTAACGTTTCTTGAGTACAGAAGCACTTCTGAATGTTACTTAAAGTGAATAAAATCAATATTTTCTAAAAAGGTTTTGCCATTTGATAGGAACACTCAACTGCTAGTCTTTCCGAGCGGTTCCTGTGTGAGGACGTGGCAGGAGAAGCCCCCAGTTCACTCTGTGCAGGTGGATCTGTGAATGACTGTGGGTTACTTCCTGTGGCTGAGCCACTTGAAAACAAGCACACTGCTTCTGTGAAACATCAGGCAATTCAGCCACAGAAACGCCTGAAACACGTAGAGACCATCCTGCTAGACTTGAACTTGTGAGAAAGGAAAACTTTGAGGAAGTGAGGAGCTTAGGCCATCATGAAAGTTAAGGACAGTATTCATTTTATCCATTAACAGAGTCAGCATAGTGGATATGCCCAGATTTGAAACCCAGCTCTTTGGGCAAGTTACTTAACCTTCACTGCCTCAGTTTCCCCATATGCAAAACGGAGATAGCAGAGGTACCTTCCTCATTGGCTGTAGTGAAATTAAGAGTGTGTATGTAAAGTGTCGACGAGTGCCTGGCTTGTAGTAAATGCCGTGTAAGTAAAAAGTGTTGCTGTTGCCATTATGGTTTCTATTATTAGTGTTGCTATAACTCTGTTAACTCTGTTCAGGGATCATGTTCAACTGGGGAAACTTCTATACCCCTTGTTTTTTTCTTACTTGCTTATTTACCTTTTGGCATGTTTTACCACTGCTTTAATAATCTGCCCACCCAAGGATAAAGAGAGGAAAAGAAATAATTTTCAGACTTGTCATGTTTTATTAAATATGTCAAATACATGCAGAAGTATAAAGGATACATTTATAAGAAAATGGTATTTTTAAAGGCTAAAAATAGTAAAGTCACTTGAAGTGTGAAAAGTAGGAATTACAAGTCATGACATAATTTATGTGTTCTCTGTATACAAACTACACAATTGTACTTCTAGAGAACATACCATTTTATGGACTTTCTCCACTTAGCATTAGGTCATAAGCATTTTTCTCTGTCCCTTAGTCTTTACAAATGGTTTTCAGTGGTTTTGTACCATGAATAATTGGTTTGTATTTTTTAAAAAACAATTAAAACAGCAGTGAAAATCTGAACTGCAGATGGTTGGGGGTTATCTTGGAAGATGATTTTGGGGTCTTTTTGCTGTTTTGATTAAGAATCTCTGCACTTGTTTTCTGGTACATGAGAATCTTACTATATAATGTGGTTCTTTGGGAAGTCAGCTTTATGAAGGTGAACCAGCTCTAGTCCATGTCTTGGGGTTAAAGGTAAACTTGCTGTGTGTCCATATCTCTGCATGAGGACAGGGCTGTGTCAGCTGTCCTGGGACTCTGCATTACATCACATTCTAGACCTGAGCTCTCCAGTACAGGATCTACTAGGCACATATAGTTATTTAAATGTAATTAACGAGAATTAAATAAAGTGAAATATTCAGTTCCTCACAGTCACACCACTTATTTTTCACATGTTCAGGAGCCCCGTGTTGGACAATGAAGGTACAGAACATTTTCATTATAGTAGAAAGTTCTGTTGAATAGTGCAGCTCTCGCTTACCCTCTGACTGCTCAGTTCCTTAACCTTACAGTGACAAGGAAGAGCCACCTGTTCCTAGAGTTTTCTATAGCAGATGTTGGCAAACTTCGGCTGCCTGTGTTTGTATATAAAGTTATATTGGAACAGAGCAGCACCATTTGTTCACCTGTTATCTGTGGCTAATTTTCTTCTACAACAGCAGAGCTGAGGGTCGAGTAGTCATGGCAGTGACCGAATGTGGCCCACGAGCCTGAAGTATCACTCTCCCTTTATGAAAAGTTTGCCAGCCCCTTTTATCAGACTGTTTCTCAGCCTCAGCACTATGGACATTATGGTCCATGTAATTATTATTATGAAGGGCTGTCCTGTTTGTTCACTGCAGGATGTCTAGCAGCATCCCTGACCTCTACCCACTAGATGCCGGTAGCACCACCTGCCTCCCTAACCCACCCCGTCATGACAACCAAAAATTTTTTCAGATATTGCCATATGTCTTCTGGGGAACAAAATCACCCCTGGCTATGCAACCGCTAATCTAAAATGATGTCACTAATACTGCTTATTCTAAAATTATATATATAAAGAGCAGAGTAAACGTCGTTTTCATGCTACCATATATTAGCATTCCTCCAGAAACACAACTCTTTCTTGTAACTTATGGAGTAAGTAGACTAGGGCAGAAAAGTGGAAGCACTAAGGTTCCACAGGTCACTGCCTGCTGAGGAGCAAATAGGATGGAAGCTGTGGTGTCTCTGATGGGGACATGTTTATTTTACTGGTTTGCAGGGGCCTGCTTGATGAAACCATGTGGCTGCAAGGTTTTTGTTAACTGTATGTAGATGACATCTGGCAAGAAGGGAGTTGATAAATATTTACGACAGCGATTATTAATAAATGTGGTGAATTGGTACTTATCTGTCTTATTTATGATTTTAATTGGCCCATATAAGTTTCTACCCTCATTACCCAGAATAATTGAAAAACTAGTAATATTTACTTCCATTAGAAGTTACAAGAATTGAATTAAATGTCAAGGCCTATAAAATTGTATTTGGTGCTTTTAAGAACTGGCACTTGAAAACTTCTGAGTTGGGATTTTCAAAGCTGTAGAAAAGGGCGATGTTAAGAGACTGCTCATTTCATAAGAATGTGGAGTGCTGCAGAGTATGAGGGCGCAAGTTTTAATTATTAAACAATGTAGTATTTCTCAATTTAGAAAATAAAGTGAATTAGAATTGGGACAGTTGCCTTTCACAGTAAGTACCAAGTATACCTTTATCTAGTACTTAAAATTAAATTTTAAAATGTTTTTAAATTGGTATAGAAAGGAATATGTAATGTAAGTCACATGTAATGGTGTAGTACAGTTATAGAAAAACTTCCGTGTGGTTAAATATCTAGGAAGGTAAGCAGCTTTGACTACTGATCAAGTGAATTTTAGGTGAACTTGCTTGTTCTGTGCATAATGTATTTCTGTTTGTTTTTTCAGATCTTACCAATATATTTGAGTCCTTCCTGCCCCAGTTGTTGGCCTATCCCAACCCAATAGATCCTCTTAATGGTGACGCTGCAGCCATGTACCTCCACCGACCAGAAGAATACAAGCAGAAAATTAAAGGTAAGGAGGCAGATAGTTTAACCTGGAGACAGAAGAACCAGCCTCTGTGGTTCTGAGGGTTAGAGACAGCCTTCACAAGGCTGGAGGTAACAGCAAGGAGGAAGGGAAGGCATGAGAAGGAGCAAAAGGAAAGACGAGGAAGTGGGAGGCTCACTCTTGGGTAGTAGTGGATGTAAACCTTCCAGAAATCCCTGTGGACGCCTGCCTGAAAGAACCTTTGCCTTCATTTGCCTCCCCTTGTCTTATAAAATTAGAAAATTTGGCTTGAGAATAAAGTATTAATTGAAACATATAATCTCACATTTGTTTATCATTGTGGCTTTTAAGGAAAGCAATTAACTTTGGAAGTTGGGAAATAATTGCCAAATTCATCATTAGTCTTTCTTTTTTTTAAATTATATCATGTTACCTATTGAATTTTTAAAAATCCAGCTGGCTTCTTTTTTTGGTCCCACACTGATTTGCTTTTACTTTGGGAAGTTTACATCTGGGCACATTCCTCCCCTACTGCAAATACCTGGCCCTAGGGCCGTTGTTAAACAGTTTACATGCTAATAGGGCATGGATGTCATAAAAAGGAATGTATAGTGGCAAAAGAACATTGAAAGCTTCACACAGCTTTACCAGTGTTCATCATGTTGTCCTTGTTATCTCTGTATGCTTGAGAACTTTCATAGTGAAAAGTCTAAATTCATAAAATCCCACCAAAAAGGAAAAGAATTCAAAGTCCATGGAAATAGACCCGTTCTTCCTAACAAGTGGAAAGCGTTGGTAGCTACCCAGTTTCATGACTTGCCAATCTGCACAGTAGTTCAGAACATCAATTTCTGCAAAGTATGTGACCCCTCGGGTACATTTGCAAGAAATGGCAACAGAAATAATTTATGAGAGCTTGAAAATATATAGGTCTTCACTCTTACCTGTGCAGGTATGAGACAAACGGAGCATTTGGGGCTGCTGGTTGAGCATGGTTTTTCTTCTCTTTGTTTCTCATCCTTCCATCTCTCTAGAGTATTATTCAGTACTTTTGTTGAGATAAAGTAGAAATGAAGCTACTCTAATTAATTTTCTTAGGTCTCAGGTGCTTTCCAAATTAATATCTAATTTATGCAGCAGAATATCTACATAGCCAAGCAAATGTGTATTTCAAGAAAATGGCAGTCAGTTTCAACCAGATAAAATTCTGTTATGAGACTGTATTAAAAATTTGACAAAGGAATCACTTAACAGTGTCTGCAGCCCACAGATATCTCGGTGCAGAGCATATTTCTATAGTTCTTATATTCATTATGCCTCAGCAATTTAACACTATTCCTGTTTTAGTACATATCTGCTACAGTACCAATTACAAAAGGAACCCAACCTACATTTTTATCTTGGAATGGCTAGCTCTAGCTTTCTGAAATGTTAATGTTGGCAATCATTTTGTCTTAGTACTCTGAGAAAATCATGGCTGTCAGACCTAAACACACCCCATCTTCCTGCTGTACTTCTGCGTGTGTGTGTGTGTGTGTGTGTGTCTGTCCATCTTTGTTCCCTCTTACGGGAAATAAGAGATGTCCTGTCTTGTTTCTCAAACCCAATCCCCTGACCATGTGACCTTATTCTCCCATTTATCCCCTTCCTTCTGCTTCCTCCTCTATCCTCAGACTGTCAGAGGGATCCCCATTTTAGACTTTATCTGCTCCCATGGACTCCTTTAGGAGTCTCACTATTTTTTTCTTTATTTTTCAAACTTCTTGCTTCCTTACCTTAAACTCCTGAAGTCTAGTTTGTTTCCAACTCTTCTATTCAATCTGTGATCTCATTTCTTCCTAACCTTTTGGACCCTTCTCAAGACCCGTCTTCCTGGACCTCTCTGCAGCTTTGGTATTTTACCCTTTACCTTTCTGAAAACTTACCTCATTCCATTCCTAAATGTGATACTGTCTTTACCATTCAGACCTTCAGCCCCCTGCCTGCCTCCCCGACCCCTCGGGAAGCCTCTTCACCCTTTACAGCTTTAGGTAATCTTCTACAGGTAGATGATTTCCAAAAACGTGTGTCCGGGGTGACCTCTCTCCCAAGCTGCCCACTGGACATTTCCATGTCTAACGTCACAGGTCAACGTATGGCCTTTCTTACCGTGAACATTAGCATTCATATTGAGTCGATGCTGTTTTATCTTGTAAATATTGGACTGCCCGTAGGATGAGACATCATAGAGCTGTCTGAAGATATGTCATTTCCCTGCTCGAAAACCTTTGCTGAGTAGCATCTTAGCCTGCCATTCCAGGCCCTCTGCTACTGCGTGTGACCTACATCTTTGCCTTTACTCCTCTAAATGCATCAATATGTGATGATCAAATTAGATGAGTTTCAGATACCCAGCTATGTTCACTTCCTTAGGGAAAGTCTCAACCCTACTGAAAAACAGAGTAACTTGACCATGTACCCAAGTTACTCTTTCAACTAGAGCAAAACCTGTACATTTTGCCTTACTTGGTGTCAGGATTTTTTTAAAGAAGAAAACAAACATAGTTTTCTCTTAATGTTGTGTTTTAACATCCCAGCCACTCCCTTCTCCCTCTTTGCTTTTGGCGGTGCTATCTATATCTATGCCTTTCCCCTGGAATGGCATCTCCTATGCGGCAGCTGACAGAACTCCTTCAAGGGTCAGCGCAGATGTGACTCCTGGGTGCTCAGGGGCTGGAGTCCCTTCCTGCACATTTCCCTCTGATGGCACTTAGCAGCTAACTGCCTTTTCTCTTCATGTTTCTTCTGCTCATTAGTGACCATGCTTTTCATTTCTCTTGAAAGGCCTCATCCTAGTGAACCTTAATACATATTTATTTCCTTGGGTATACTTAAGGCTGATGGCATCAAATTAGTGTCAAAGAACAATGTCAAAGTGCAGCGACTTCTTTCTACAAAGGAAGAAACAAAGTACCCAGCCCATTAGAGAGTAAAAATAAAATTTCTAAGGCTTTAATAAATGTTTCCCTCTAAAAGGTAAACTAAAGTCAGTTCCTACCAAGTCAGGGGTTTTTTAAAAATCCCATCAGCATAAAATTTTATTGTGAATTTGTGAAACTCTAAGAAGTCTGCATAACTTTTCTTGTGAAGTGCCATGTTTGACTACATATGGTCTCTGTCACCTACTTTTTTTCTTTTTCTTTTTTTTTTTTTTTTAAAAAAAACTCTTTAAAAATGTAAAAAATATTCTTAGCTAGGGTCCCTGCACTAAGTTATTCAAACTTGGCAGGCCTGTTTGGCCATTTACCTTCCCTTCCTCTTCATTTGGTCCCTGTCATTCCGAGGGAGGAAAAACAAAGCTTAGTGAAATAGGGGTGTTTTTCTTTACTGGCATTATGAATAAGATTCTAAATGTCTTGTCTTTCTATATTATGTATAGGCTATTTACTTGAGAACAGTATGCACTTAGAGATTTTAGGAACAAATTTCGTTTTTTTCAGCAGTTATTAAAATTTTTTTCAGCCAGCAGATTCAGCCTAGCCTGTAGCGGCATAAATCTTTAGGTAAATAATACATGGTTAAGTCAGTCAGGCTAGCTGTGTCTCCAGATAGCATCTCATTCCTGAGCAGATTGAGAGACTTTTTACCAGCTGCTTCAAAAACCTGATAGGCAGGATCTGTTTAGACTAAAATCTATTCCTAAAATAATAGGTTTTGGCTGATTGTAATTATATAACTACAAATCCAAAAGTGATGGGGGATTCCCTTATAGATTACTGTGGACTCATAACAGTAATTGGGTGCTATCTGGGAGATAAGTAATTTTATTAAATTAGAACGTAAAATGCATTTGGAGGAGGGCAGCCATATTGGTAAACCAACAAGGAAAGAAAAGGTGCCCTAGCTGGAGGACTGGAAGCCGTTTAACACCAGTCATCATCCTGGGTGTCAGCTGGCCTTCCTGTGCCTTGCAGCTGAGGTGGGGTGGTCAGCTGCCTTGTACTCCTCCACCTGGTAGGTGTTCATCTGTCTGGGAGGTAGTGGATGGCCCAAGGGAGTTCTAGGGTGCTGATGCAGTGTATTTATTCCCCTGCAGATTGTGTGTTCTGCTTTGCGTCTCTTAATAAGGGGGCAAAATGCATAAACTCCAGTCTTCCTATGGGACTTTCCCCTTAGCTTTCACGACCACAGCTGTCATCTTTGTTACCCCCTGGCACGTAAGGAGAGCTTGAGCCTCCCTGGGGACTGTCAGCTTTGGGGTTGCTGAAGCACATGCCCTCCTGCTCACTGCCTCTGCATTTTCTTTATCCCCCCCCCCCTCCCGTGCAGAGTACATCCAGAAATACGCAACGGAGGAGGCACTGAAAGAGCAGGAAGAAGGCACCGGTGACAGCTCGTCGGAGAGTTCTATGTCTGACTTTTCGGAAGATGAGGCCCAGGATATGGAGTTGTAGTAGAAAAAGCACCTGCTTTTCAGAAAGACTATTATTTCCTAACCATGAGAAGCAGACTATAATATTCATATTTAAACAAAGCAATTTTTTTTATTACTAAACAAGGTTTTTATGAATAATAGCATTGATATATATATATTATATATCACCCTTTAGATCTTGATTTCTTGGTCATTTCTCAACCTGAGGTGCATAGCATATTCCCACATTCCATTTTGGTAGCAATATGCGGTCCGAATGCATGCATTCATAAGTCCATTTGGCCAAGTCAGCCTGCGTGCTACTGAACTGTCAAAAGAAATAGCCGCTCTGATAGATAGACATGAGTAAAAATAACAGGAAAAAGTTGCTTCTTTTATCGATGGTTCCAAAGAAACAAACCAAACCAACCAGCTCTTGGATGTGAAGATAGAATAGTGCTTTTTTTAAAATGGAAAGGAAAAACTGGGGAGGAAAAAGCCTGCTGTGGGAGCATTTAGAGCCAGCCACGTCAGAACCAGAGCTGCTCCTTCCTGTGAATCCTAGGTGGCCCCATTTCTGTGGAGTAACAGTATAAAACAGGGAGCTAATTGGAGTATTGAAACTTGAAACCATTTTTTGACTCGGATTTTAAGTACATTTTTATATGTAGGTTCCTGCCCTTCTCGCTACCCGACCCTGCAGCCACGAGCGTTTGCTTGGAGAACCTCTGGGGAGTGCTTTCTGCACCTGATTCTTTCTCGTGGGGTAGAGCTTGTGATCCAGACCCTTTTTGAGAGGACAGGACAGGAAGAGAGAAGTGCCCGGGAAGATGTTTTCGCTCATCCAGCACTCACAGAGGCGCAGCCTCGTCCTGCCGTTGGCCACGTTGCGACTGCCACCCTGGACTAAGCTTTACCTTTGAGGGTTGCCGTGCATTACTTTTGTTTTGGGGGTTATTTTGGTGTGTGTGCGTGTGAATTGTGCTTAGACAGGTTGCACGTTTAATCTTCACCTACCAAGAGATGGCCTCCTCATTGGACAGCCGCTCGGTGGACTGTTAGACTTGGGAAGAAGACCCGTCTGGTGGCTGTGGCTTCTGGGTGCTCTCATTCACGTTTGGGTTTTGTTTTCCTTCTGCTGCTGGTCTTGGCAGCAGCCTGGGCATCATCTGCTTGTGGGAGTGGGAAATGGGTATTTTAGACCCAACACACATTCTAAATTTCAATGAGTAATAATTGGAACAAATAAAGATTCTTGTACCCAAAGTGACTCTACGTGGGAAAACAAACAGCTTTTTTCAGAGAATGAGTGAATAGGAGGAAAGGATTCAGAAATATGATGTCGTCGTAAAACAGGTTTTGAAGGAAGAAAATCTCTCCTGTGTGTGGTAGGAGGAAATGAGACAGTTTAAAATGCCTGCTAATCAAATGTTTATTCAGCTAACCATATGTCCAGGTTGCTGCAGAACTTCCTTCCAGTCCGAGTGTTAGCGCTGAATCTGGAGAGCTCCAGACAGCACCTGTGTTCTTTCTGTGCCGCAACCAAGAGGGCAGGAGCAGAATCAGCCAATCCTGAAACCTTCTGAAGACCATTTTTGAATGTCCCACTGGGATAATTTTAATTTTTCTTTCTGATGTGTGTCTTTAGTTTAGAAGTGCTATCTATATTCCACAAGATTTGAGTCAGTGAGGTTGGAAGATATCCTATCTTTTTTTTATTCAAAAAGCACAATCAATCTTTTCTTTGAAAAATCTATATAAAGTACAACTTGCTTTTGGCATGATTATTTTCCTAAATAAAAAAGATAAAGAATTTACTTATTTTATGTTAATTACGGGCATGAAGCAAAGGGTTTTCTTTAAAAAAAAAAAAAAGTGCAGTTACGTAGGGCTGTGGTTAGTTAACCGTATGGAGTTATCTATCTAGCATTTGTGGCTTGTTGGAAGGGTAGTATTAACTATTTAACATGTAATGGTGTACTTTAACTCTTATCTAGCACGTTGTCTTCTCATTACTTCGGGGGAGGGAGGGAGTCTGCTGGCACTGTCTCACTTGCTTACCTGCTGACTTAGCAGTTTGCTATAACCGTCACTGTAGGTGCGACTTAGGGTAGGCTTAAAGTGCTGGGTGGTGATTTGAGTTCAAACAATAAAAAATTGTATTTTTTCAATATTGTATAAACAATAGTGTTCTAAATACCTTTCAAAAAATAATGTCTAGATAATAATTGCTTTAAATCTTGTCCAAAAAACTAGTATAACCAAGTTGAGGGAAGGTATGTGAGCAGTGCCACAGCTCTGTTCCCTGACCGCATCCATGTTTCTCTGACAAAGACATCAGCTTGCCCACTACCGAGAGCGCCAACAGCAGAAATGTGCGAATTCCTGAATAAAGATTTGGGGGTGGGGGGGGCAGGGGTTAAGGAGCAGATCTGTGTGTGGTTGCTGTGTGTTTCCATCCAAGTCTGTGTGGTGAAGGTGTACTTAGGCTTCTCTGTTAGCACTGGAAGCTTCTGGAATTGCTACCCAAATCACGCTGTACTCTCATTCTGTGCAAGCCTATCTCCTCTGGGCACTAACCTTGGTTTCATGCATGTTTTTGGCTCTGTGTGGGTCTTTTCCTCTCCACTGTGAAATCGACTTTTGATGAGTTGAACAGAATCCCTTCCTGTGCTAACTTTTTGTTCCCTTCCCTGTGCCTGGGAGAGGTAGGTGTAGGAGACCATACTTACAGGTGCAGAGGGAGCTGGAAGAAGGCCTGGCTGTGAATCTGGGGCCTCTAATTGATGGCAGAGTAAGGCCAAGGCAGGGGTGTCAGCAATGCCAAAAGCTTTTCCAGATTGTCCCATCACGGCGCTCAGAGAAGCATCTGGAGCTCCTCGGAAAGGCTGAATGTTACTGCTTTTAAAGGTGATGGTGGTGGTGGTGGTAAGTTGGAATTGCTTCTGGCAGTTTTCTTTCCTTCCTTAGTACCCATAGTTTTTGAAATTCTACCTTGTAGTTGACCAGCGCAGGCCATTTTTCGCCCCTGTTCAAACGACTGAGCTCGCGCTCTCGCCCTCGCCAAACACCGACAAGCCAAGGTGGCTGCGGCAGCCCCAGCACCCGGCCTGGTCGGCTGCAGTAGGCGGTACCAGCCTTGACGCTGGCATTTTTGCTCTTTTTAGTCTTCAGTCTCAGTGCAGTTTCAACCAGCATTTTATACTAGTGAGAATTATCAGAAGTTGCCATGTACCTAACGTTATTCTTCCACTTCAAAAGCTGTTCTAATTGCCAAGTGGCTGATCTAAGCTCCTGGAGAGTGTCTCCCCTCGAAGGAATTTTTTTTTTCTCTCAAAAGGCTCCCTGAAGCCCGAGTTGGCCTTGGCCGGACACTCACCTCCTATTGGGATGGCTGCGAATCATGAAAGACATCCCCCACCAGCCTCCATGGGTCAGGTTCTAGACACTGAGTTCCTGGGAACTAGGGTTTGATTTTAAGTGGCGACCCTTCTATGTTCTAGGGACTCAATTAGAAGAGTGAAAGTCATTAACAGAAGTTAGCAAGAATTTTATTTCATCACTTTCTGACTGGGTTCACAGCCTTGTTGGCAGAAATCAAATCATTTCTGATTGGGCGCAAAGACCTGCGTATCTGGACTTCTGAATCCATGTTCATGTTTTCTCTGGCCACTGAACACCTTGGCGGTCCCATTAGGGACGAGCTGGAGTGGAGGCCCCTTGGGGAAGAGGGAGTTAACAGCCCTCAGGTGTGCGGGTTCTCCACTCACCTGAAGAAGGGCCAGGACTCTTAATTCAGCAAATACTTGTCTTGGCTGTGGGCTTGGGAAGAAATGGCCATTATTTACTGATTGTATTTGGTACATATTGTGTGATACTTGAAGAGATAAAAGGGACTTACCAGCCCTTCATTGAAATCTAAGCTTTTTATCACTTATTTTTTCCTTGCCCTATCTCCCTTCCACCTTTTTCCTTGCATTGTGATGATCTAGTGGGCACTTCTGTCAACAGGACAAATGCCTCCTCTGACTATAACCTCTTAATAGTTGTGTATAATGAAAACTGTAAACTTTTTTAAATAAAATGTGTATATACCTTGGCAAATGGCTGGACCTCGATGAATAAGCTAATAACCCCCATGATTATTTAGCCTGTTTTTTTAAAACATCCTCCCTGTTCATCTGGCTTCTATGAGTAGCAAACTTTTTTTTTTCCTTTTCCACCTAGAAGCTCTTAAAAGGCAGACAACTGGGTAAGTTTGGGGAGTGTCACGTGTAGGCAGTAATAACCAAGAGGCCTCGCCTACAGCGTCCTATCCCTGTACCTGGAGTGGCAGGTGACTGCTGGCTATAAACAAGCCTGGCTGTGAAGCTTCAACAGGGCCTTAAAAAGCCATCTTTTCTGTGAAGTCCTGTAGCCTGAAGGACCCCACTTACTGCCAAGTGGATCAGCAGATTGGGCTCCTGTGTTACTGTTAGCCAAAACTTCTAGACCCTGTTAACTAATGCTGAGCAAAGGTACCTACCCTTTTGGCCTGGAGTTCACAGACAGTGCAGCTTCCTGCCAGAGGCCAATCTGCTCAACAGGTGACCCTCTGTGCCAAGTGCCATCCTCAACCAGAGTGGGGAGAGCAGTGGTTATTGCATCTGAAGCTGATCACTGGAATAGCAATTTCAGTTCCTTCCTAAAACACATGCCCTCAGCGCCCACCAGATGGCAATGTTGCTTTATTGGAGAACCTACTTGTGCTAGATTTTGTCAAAAGACCCTTAAGACAAGTTTTCCTTTCGTCATATGTTATTCTCCAAGCTCTCCACTGTTTTATTCTCTTTATTCATATCCCACATTATTCATATCCCACAGACCCTTTTTTTCCCCCTTGCTACATCATGATGTAGCCTCCAGTGGGCCCAGCTCTCTTCTCAGGAAGGAGGATAAGGCCACCTAGGAACTGTACTCTGGTGTGAATAACACCTCAGTCTCCCGTGGCAAGTAAACCTTCAGGCTTCTCTGGCTGCCTCCAGCGTTCAGAAGCAAAACATTCAACAGGCTCTTTGCACGTGGGCCTCACTGACCTCTTAGCCAGGGGTGTAGTGGACCAACGGACTGAACCAGTGCTGGGAGTTCTAATACCATCTCTTCCATTAACTGTGCAGTCTCCAGCGCTGCAGCCTCAGGTTCACCTGGAAAATAAAGTTCTCTAATTTGGTAGGTTCTCACTGACACTGTGACTCAGAACTCCATCCAGGCTCTGAAACAACATATCACAAGACACAGTGTCCTGAGAAGAGATGATTGTATCAACCCAAGAAATACCAAGGTTTCAGGGTTGGAGGCAGGAGTGTTTGGACTCAAAGAGCTTTGGGAGTTTTCAAGCATCTTTTCCAGCTGAAAGAATTAAGAGGTATATGGGGCACGTGAACAGTCATTGTTTATCTCTCACAAGGCAGCTGCTGTCCAAACGGCTCCTGGAGTCCCGGTGCATTCTGTGGGGCTTGGGGCCCCTCACCCACCAGTAATCTCGCCCAGCATCATTCCTAACCTTTCAACCTCAGTGCAGTTGCTTCCTGAGCCAGTGGCTCTCCACTGCTTGCCTGAGGCATTGCCCCTTTACTGAGAAGGGGAACCTGGGTTTTCCGAGGCATATTGCTCTGGAAAAAAAAGTTGTGGGCTCAGCACCCAAGAATGTTTACTCCCCTTAAACTCTTTTGCCATCTCTGAAGGCCGCTCTCTACCCTGGGGATGAGTTTCAATGACACTGAGCACTGGCGTTTCCTGTACCCTACCCAGAACCAGGGCAAAGAGGATTTGTCTGGTCCTGGGCCCTGGAGCCACCTGATAGAGTGAGCAGCTTTGCTTAATAAGAAGCCCACAAGCTTCTCAGGCACCCAGATCCCCGGATGAGCCCAGGACAATCATGCCTTGGGCCAAACCTGCTCTCCAGTGCCCTGTATCATAGGGTCTGTGCACCTAGGCCTTCCTGGAACCAAAGAACTATCTTGACGGGGTTCAGTGTTAGAAGGTAAAATACACAGGAGCACTTTGCCCCTTGCTCTGTGTGTGAGGTGTGTGTGTGTGTGTGTATGCCTGTGTGTCTATAATGATGTTTATTTTTGAAAAGGGGCTGGCACTTCTGTGAACGTGGGTTCCTCAGAGGTTTTTTTTTAATTTTTTTTTTTTTTTATGGTGGCATTGGTTAATGAAATCCAGTAACTTTCAGCTCCTCAGAGGTCTTTGGAACTCAACCTTTGCTTCTAGGACCTGATGTCAACTGGTCAGCGAGGCAGGAACAGACTTTAGCTCCCTAAGAGAAAAAGCGTTCTGGCTGCCAGTTCATTACCAGTTAACCCTCAGAAGGGCTGCTGGACAGCCATAGGGTTTGGCCTTCAGGCCTGTCTCACCTTCCCTTCCTTGTGGCCCCTACCAGCTAAGTCATCCAGCACAGAGCCAGCAGCTCCCTTGGAGAAGCTTCAGCTCAGATTCTGTTCTCTCCAGCTCTGTAAACAATGAATCAGGTGCCTGCTACAGTCCACTGAAGTGCTTTTAAAAGTGTGGAACAAAGCTTTTAAAAGATGCACTTCTGCAGATTTCAAAAGAACTACGTGCTGGTAACAAATCAGCATTCCAGAAACATGAAAGTCTTCTGTAATGCCCTCCTCCAGAGAGAACCATCAGCCAGCCCTGGCCAAAGAGGGCTTCCTCCTGAGACCCTCACATTGGCCTGGGAGCCCCTGTGGAAGTAGACCAGGACGCAGCCCTGTTTCACATTAACTGCTTGTGAGGTGTCAAGAGGCTTGGGCACACAGTGAGGGGCATAGTCAATGCAGGAACCCAGGTCTTCAGGCCAGAGATTGAGTGTTCTTTGCACAAGCTCGTGCTGTGCCAATCCCAGTGCCCATCCAACACCCACCGGGGCTGTGGCACCCATGTCTGTGTGAGCCTGCCATCTGGGGCTCCTGCGAGATGCCTCTGGGTTGACCCTGTGGACCTGGCTGACTCCTGCCCTCGTGGGCTTGGTCCCCACATACGTCCCCATTTCCACTGCTATCAGTGTCCCCAACCTCTGCGACCCGCAGTGGAGTCACAAAATAAATTTAGCCCAACCCACTCCCTAGAGCAAAAATATAGAAATAGAATTCCATTTACCTAATTAAAAACTTTTTTTAAAGACAAGGTAAAATTAATGTTTATTTAATCCGGTTTATCCAAAATTTCAGTGTAATTATTTTAAAACGAGTATTTTGCTTATTTTTATACTATGAAATCCAGTGTGTACTTTACACAGCACACCTCAATTTGGACGCTACATTTTCAACGTCTAAAGTCACGTGCAGTCCTACCAAAAAGTTGTTACAGAAAAATTTACACTGCTTGTTTTTAAATCTGAAGTTAAATAAGATGAAAAATTCGCTTTCTCAATGGCCACACTCCAAGTGCTCGCTAGCCAGATGTAAGCACCTACTGGGCGGGGCAGTGGAGCAGGAATTTTTAGAAGCAAATAAATCACAAGAGCGACTTTCACCGCGGATTTGTTGAACTCCGAACCTCACACTCCGCAGAGAACGTTCTGAGGTCCGCGAGCAGGAAACGCCCCCAGTCCCTCCCCTGCGTGCGGACCCCGCAGGCTGTGTGCGAGCCGCGGCGGCGGTTGGGGGGTGACGGAGAGCCCCCCCCGTCGCAGGCCCCTGGAAACTATTTCCAGGACGCGAGAGCGCCCCGGGGGCTCCCAGCTGTCCGCCACAGAGACAGAAGTGACCTGCCCACCAGTCGGGGGACTCTCCCCGGGGCCGGTCGGGCGGCGGGGCGGGGGGGGGCCCCCCCAGCCATCTCGGCGCCGCGGGCGGCTGGCCGGTCCCTGCCTCCGCCACCAGGGGGCGCCCGGGCCTCGCGCTGCGGCCCCGGCTCCCAGGCGCCCTGCGGACCCGCGCCCGCCCAGCCGCGTGGAGCAGGCCGGCCTCGGGAGTCGTGCCCTCTGGAGACCTCTACGTCCGCCTGGAGTACCTGGCAGTCACCTGAAAGAAAACCTCCAAAGCCACCAAAACACTAGCCCGGGAAATCGGCCCCTCCCAGAGTCCCTCGTGGGGCCTCAGAGGCCGTACTTCCCACCCCCCACCCCCACCCCCGCTGCCCTGGGCCTTGACCTTCCTATTCCATCTCAGGAGACAGCCTCTGCCAGGGCACCTGGTGGCCTGCGACAGAGGTGGCCCCTTAAAAGCAAGCGGGGTCTAGTATGTTGGAAGGTCAAGAGGGGGCCCCAGAATACCGGGGAGGCTGTAGACGGGACTTGGAAAAGGAGAGGAGCCTCATGAGCCACCGGCCCAGATCAAGGCCACCCCAGCAGGCTGCCCCCGCCACCCGGCTTGAATCTAACCATTCCTTCCTCTGCACCAGGTGCCAAAGACAAAAAGCACCAGCAGGAGCCAGGCCCATGAGAGGGCTGGGGACCAGAGAGGAGGGGTGTGGGCCTGTTCTACAGGATCACTGAGGGGAAGAACCCCAGAGCAGAAACGGAGCTTAGCACCGAGACGCCAAAGCTCACGTGTTTACTGCCGCTGTGCCAGTCACCTTACACCCTGCCAAGCCCTCCCGCAAGTCCCGGAGAAGGGAAAGCAGCTCAACCCTCTTCGTTCCATCTCCCCAACCGACCTTTGGGGCAGGGAGGAACAAAGGTCATGAAAGCACCACAAACTACAAGGAGGGTATTTCCCTGCGGAGGGAGCTCAATCCAGCCCAGCTGGATGGGAAGGAACTGGATTGGATAAAGGGAGAAGGGGACAGGGTATCCAGGTAGGGGACTGGCCAGGGATGTGCAGGGAGGTGGGAGTGGACCGCAGGGGAAGGTGAAGCACGGCTGATCTCAGGATTCTGGCCAGGCTGGAGGAGGTGTGGTCCGAAAGGAGCTGAATGGTGCCTTGGGCCAAATCAGGCATTAGAGGCACAAAGCGAGGAGGATAGAGAGACGGAGAAGTGGGCGGGGAACTGAAGTGTTCTTCAGGAGCCAGAGGGCGGGGCAAGAAGGGACAATGCAGAGACAGGGTGGAGCAGAGGACACAGGGCAGGAGCCCTGGGGGACTGGAGCACAAGGGCTGGAAGGATTAAGAGGCCTAGTGGCTGTTCACTTCTGAGGCTGAGTGGAAGACCGGCGTCAGCCCTGAGTTCCTTCTCTCCTGCTCCTCCTCTTCACCTTGGATCCCTTGCTCCGAGAGGAGTCAGCTGGTATGTTTGAAGCTGCCCTGTGGAGAGATCCACATAGCTGGGAATTGAAGCTCCTCGAGACCCAGTCAAGCTAAGAATGACTACAGCCCAGGCCTCATGAATCCCAGATTCCTGACCCTCAGAAACTGAAACAGTGGTTTTCAGCTTCTGCGTTTCGGGTGTAATTACACAGCCATAGCTGTCTAATACTCTATGACTTTGTGGAACCACTGTGTTGGCCCTGGACTGCTCTCCTCCAGGCTTATTTTATCTGAGAGAAAAAAATTATTTCTATCATGTTTAAGCCACTACTTAAAATTTTTTCTATTGATTAAAACTGAGCCCAATCTTAAATGATTTGATAATAAAGACCAGAAACAACAGTAGAGTGGAAAATTAAGTTTCTATTTCCTTTCTGCCATCCTACTTTGGCTTTCACTTGCCAAGTCACCTCATGGTCCAAGATAGCTGTTAGAGCTCCAAAAGTCATATCTCAAGTTCCAGGCAGCAGGAAGGAGGAAAGAGGGAAGAATACAAGGTGCTCATCTCCGGGCTGACAGCTCCTTTGGAAGCCGCCTCCACACTGCCACTTGCACCTCCTTGACCAAACTGAGACCCAGGGACGTGGAAAAATGCCCTTCTTCAGCTGAGCACAATGCCCCCTTGAATAAAACTGAGGCTCTACTAAAGCAGTATGTAAATCCTGTGTTTTTAGAACCTGTTGGAACAAGTCAGCTCTTTAAAAAATATTATGAGACGACTGGGGAAATTTGAGTAATGGGTAGCTATGTGATGATGTAAGAAGTTATTGTTTTTTAATAGGTGATGCGGGTATTGTGTTACATATATTCAAAGACTACCTTTTAGAAACACATAGTGATGGAAGGAAACTTAACTTTGGGCCGTGAACACACAATACAATATACATATGACATGTCATTGACTTGTGCACTTGAAACCTATTTGATTTTATTAACCAATGTCACCTCAATAATTTTAATTTTTAAAAGATACATATTGAATTGATGGATGAAATTATATATTTGAGTTTATTTCAAAACAACCCAGTGGTGGGAGGGGTTGTAATCAATAAAACAAGATTAGCCACATGTTAACAATTGCTGAAGTTCAGTGACGGGTACACAGGAGTTCATTATACCATTCTCTCTACTTTTGCACAGATTATAAAATTTTCATAATAAAAGTTTTTTAGAAGTTTTCTATTAAAAAAATAAAATAAAAGTTTGCTATTAAGTATTGAACTTTACGTGTTTTAAATTGGGGTTCTAAAACATTGGAGTTCTATTATTAAGGAATAGGGGAGGTTGGCTTTGGGGACACACAAAACACTCTCTACCAGTTACTGGCAGCTGAGGTCAATTCCTACCTGGCAGAGATGGCTTGAATGTCCCACTATCTGATGTCCTCCAGGGGGGTTGGGCCCTGCCCTCCAGGCCATGGCACCAGCTAGACACCTCAATTGCCTGGTACTTACTGGATCCTGCTATGTGCTCAGATTTGCATTATGGGAGGATGCCTGGGAGGAAAGGAGGAAGGGAAAAAGGGAGGGGTGTAACTGAAGGCAGGAGACCCAGGCCCTGGTCCCAAACAGTCTGTAACTTATCTGAGCAGACGGTGCCAATGCAAGGACACCCACACTCGACATAATCACTTCTAGATAGAAGACAAATAGACGGCAAATTGTTCCACATGTGTCCTTTCGGCAAGAAGGATGAAGTCAAGCTATGCAGGAGGGCTGTGTGGAGGAGGAGGTGGGGATGAACTGCACCTTGACTTGACGAGGAGAAGAGACCCACTCGGTGAGAGGAACATGTGATGAGGAGGCCTTACTGAGCCTGGCTGCCAACTTCGTGTCTCAGGGGGATGAGGGGAACGGCGGCTCTGTGCCCGTCTGTGTCCCTGGTGAAAGAGTTAGTTCTGAAGGATAAGAAGCCAGAGTCTTCCTTTTAATAACAGCAGTAATCACAACAACTAATGTTTTAAGGTTCCAGGCATCAAACTAAGGGTTTAATTTACACCGGGGTTACGAGGGGTGGTGTGATTATGCTGCAGTGGACACCTGTTACTTTTGTCTGCCCAGCATCTGTTCCTTCTTCTTTTGGTATCAGCACTGCTATGCTGTTTGGGGGGACTACCCCCTCTTACTCACTCCTGTCCCTGAGGCAAGTGGAAGCTAACTCCCTTTTCCTCGCCTTCCACTGGTGTCTCCCTTCGACCATCCAGCCAATCAGGTGCCCTGCTCTGAGTTCAGAAAGGAGCCCAGGGCTGGGAATGTTGAGAAAGAGGAGATCCTTTTCCCTCTGGGTTACTAAGCTGGAGGGAGGGGATCCTGGACCAGGGCTGGGAGGACCTGCCTGCGAACCTCCTTGCTAGATCTTTCCTCTAGATGAGAAGGCAAAGCCCCTTTGTCGTTGAAGTGCTTTACACTGCTTTTCTGTCATTTGCTATCCATAATCCTGACTAATATGCACCTTCCAACATTCAGATGAGGAAACTAGGAGGTGCAGTTACAAGCCCAAGGTTACCATGTCTTTTTAGAATCTATAATAGCCATACCCTGGGCCTTAGATGATGGATTTCCAAAAATGCAGATGAAAGAATCAGTTTGAGCCAACCCCTTAAACAGAAGATGATGGGCTTCAGTTACGATGACCAATTGACTGTACAGGTAAACTCGCTCCTTACCAAAACCCCACTAAATGACAGCAAAGTGTTACAAAAGGAGGGCAGAAGCATACCTACAGGAACAAAAGAAAGGAAGAGTCGATGACAACAAATAGCATTGTTGGAAACTGGAATCCAGGTGTGCATGTAGTTACTAACATGAAGCATTAAAAGCAAAACAAAACAAAAAATTCTTCTCATCAAAACCCCATTCAAAAAAACAAAAACAAAAACAAAACCCTATCCTAAGCCAGAAGGGAGGGAAATAAAGACGCAACCCAAATTTCACTGCAGAAACCCCCCCAAAGGTTGGTGGCTCCGGGTTCCTCTGGTCCTGGGTTGAAGGAAGGGCTGTAGCAGGAGAGGTTGAAAGCTTAAGAAGTGTTGGACGCCTAGCTTTCCTCCCAGCTCTGTGCCCAAGGCCCCTGACCCCTCCTGACTGAGCAGACCAGAGGATTTTGCTAGGTAAACAGCAAGCCAGGGGCATCCAAGCGCAGCTAAGGAGAAATCATCACACTGAAAATAGGGCTTGATGTGAAAGTCAACAGAGCAAACAACAGTATGACTGGGACCTCCTTCCTCCACTCAGCTCCCAGAAGCCTGGTGACCAGGCCATTCCGCCCAGGCAGGAAGGGTTCCTCTATGAGCACTCTGACCAATTCCAGAGGAAGGACCCAAAGACACCAAAGCGGGGGTGTCATACCCTCACAGTAAAGTCAGGCCCAACCAGCTTCACGGGTGAGTCCTACTAAACATTGCAAGAAAAATTAATACCAATTTTAAAAACTCTTACCAAAATCTAGTAAAGGGTGCCCTTTCCACCTCATTCTACACCAATAATACTAAAACCAGACAAACACATCACAAGAAATGACAACTTACACAATTGTATATGTCAGTTATATTGCAATAAGAAAATTTAAGATGAAAAGACAACCCACAGAATGGGAGAATATATTTGTGAATTTGATAGGAGTCCAAGGTCCAGAATATATAAAGAACTATTACAACTCAACAATAAAAACAAATAATCCAACATAAATGGGCAAAAGATTTTAATAGCTATTTCTCCAAAGAAGACATAGAAATGGTCAATAAGCACATGAAAAGATGCGTAACAGAATCAGTCATTATGGAAATGTTAATCGAAATCATAATAAAATACCACTTTTATTCACACCCACTAGAATTGCTATTATAAAAAAGATGAACAATAACTAGTGCTGACAAGGATATGGGTAAATGGGAACCTCACACGTTGCTGGTGGCAATGTAAAATGTTGCAACCACCTTGGAAAACAGTTTGGCAGTTCCTTAAGAAGTTAAACATAGAATAACCATATAGTTCATCAATTCTACTCCTACGCAGGAGAATTAAAAACACGTATTTACATAAAAACAAGTACATGAATGTTTATAGTGGTATTATTTATAATAGCGCATAAGCAGAAACGACTCAAATGTCTGGCATCAACTGATGAAAGGATAACGAAATGTGATAGATACATTCAATGGAATAGTATTCAGTCTTAAAACAGAAGAAAATTCTGACATCTGTATGCTTATACATTGCTGAACCTAGAAAACTTTATGCTAAGTGAAAGAAGCCAGACACAAAAGGCCACATATTGTAAGGACATGTCCAGAATAGTAAATCCATAAACACAGAGAGTAGATTATTGGTGGCCAGGGACTGGGTGGAGGGGGGAGTGGGAAATGATTACAAATGGGCAACAGATTTCTTTTTGGGGTGATGAAAATGTTCTAAAATTAGATGGTGGTCATAGTTGTATGACTTAGTGAATATACTAGAAATCACTGAATTGTTTGCTTTAAAAGAGTGAATTTTATGGGATGTGAATTATATCTCAGAAAAACTATTATAAAATGTTATTAGAAATATCTCTCTTAATGAGATGGATGGTTTTTGGACAGAATTTAGGAATATTTTTCATTTTTAGAGATTTAAGCACTGAGAAGCCTTGTTCACATAAATAAGATGAGAATGGCAACTATTTAATCAATTCTTTGAGTTCTTTCTGAATTATAACTAAAATCATAGAATAATCTATCATCACAAATTATTTTCAATTATCTACTTGCTGACAAATTTATTCAGTTCTCCTCTAATGTGCTGAAAGCAAAGAATTGAAAGTCACCTGACTTGGAAAACAATTTTTTTAAAAAATCAATCAGTAAAGTAATTCTGTTCTGGCAAGAAATTTTTACCATGACTTATCAAATAAATTAACAGGAATCTTCCTTAACCTAACATAATTGGAAGGTTTAGGAAACTAAAAACGTGGTTAATTTTAATGTGACTTTATTAATGTAATTATTTATAAAATGCCTTTATGGCATATTATATATATACATATACATGTAGCACGCACATGCACACATAATTTTTTTGTCAAAACCTTGAAACAGCAGATTTGTCTGTTTAATTTATAGAAAATATTTGCTAAATAACCCCGATTCAGTCTTCATTATTAAATCAATCAACCAAATCAGACTTAACTTCTGTCTGCAAAAGACTGGCACCACTTTTCAATTCAAATAAATGTTCTAATATGCATTTTGGGAAATAAAAAAATTGAGAAATATGAAATGTATCTTGCAAAATAGATCATTAAAGACAGAAACAATTAAAATCATACAAAACTAATATAATTAATATATGTCTTTTAAAAATGTTTTAGAAGCAGAGTAAAAAACCAGCATGCTGTTTCTTATATCAAAGTATAACTTTTTAGAAGTTAAAAACATGACACTTATACAAACATGAAGTGATCATGTATCAAAATTAATTCATGAGGAAATAGTTCAAATAAGATTTTGAGCAATGGAGATTTATATAGTCAGTCTCAAAAGAATGCTGATGATTTGTTTGGAACAGAACCGGTTAATATCTTACAGAGCATTAAAACTATAATCTTTGAGGTTGTCTTCTCTACCAGACAGAAATAACTGTCATCTCTCCTGAGTAAAAATCTGCAGGTTAAAAAGCACCTGCAGAGGCCAGCTCCCTAATCAAACAGGAAGTCAGTCAGACACAGATGCGTTCACCTGGAGAAATGAATACTCTTTCGTTGGTCCTGACACCGAAATGACACGCAGCCATCCCTTCACCTTATTTCCATGTTTTGGATAATTTGTCTTTACACTCATTATTCAATTTGTATCAATACTATTCAATGCGTTACTAAAATGATGTTATTTTTGATTTGAAGAATATTATAAAAAGGCATGACATTGCTCCAGTAAACACATGCTCATGTGTGTTTCAAACTTCAATCTTTGGCTTGAGGAAATAATTAAAAAGAATCTTGTATTGGACAATAAGAAATAATGCCATTAGTTTTGTTAGATATCAAGATCAAACTTATCCAATAATTTTAATGAAAAAGAAAAGCATAAGAACTAATTAGTCTGTCGACTAGCATATAATTTTATTTTTGTTTAAAGAAAGAGAAAATATGAAACATTCTATTAGATTAAATAAAATGAGGATTAATTGTAATTGGAACATTATTTTCAAGTAATATTTTATGACTTGACTTGATAAGGTAGGTTTTTAAATATCTTATTGAATAAAGCACACTTTAATTTGAAAAAAAATCATGTACAATTTTTAAAAAATGAATTTTGGCCAGTCTGTCTTGAAAAAAATGTGGTAGTTCCCTCAAAACTCTGCCATTACATTTAGAAGAATCAGTGTCACTAATTTATACTGCTTCATTTTTTTAAAGATGTTCTCAGACAATGATTTATGTTGAGAACAGACACTGAGACTAACCCAACAAGGATTCCTTATGCTTAAGTGTTGTGTGGTGGGGGAAGCCATTTTGGTATTGAATATTTGTTACTGATGCTGGCCTTTACCTTTGCCCTCTCAGGAATTTTTCTCGAGAGCAATAACACCAGGCAGGGTATGAAAGAAGCAAAATGCCATCATCTCTACCCCCATTCTACAATGCACCTGGATTCTGAAACCCGCAACCAGCGCCAAAATACAGTTTTTAACATCTGCTTCATATACGACAAAGGAAGACCCAGAGCCAGAAGACAGGTTTTTGGCCCTGATTAAGTTTACAGGAGGCTTTCCTCCAAAGCAGATTTTCACTGTGCCTTTGTATCCCTGAGAAGGTTTTCGTATCCAGAGGCAATGCACCTGAAGTCTCTCGTAGATGAGGGCGCGCTGTGGGAGCGGGCAGTGGTGAAGTGGGCGTGGGAAATGTTTTAAATATATCTCTCTGGCTGCAATATGGGAAGAAGACAGGGGGCGTGAGTGGAAGCCAGAGGCTAGGGCAAAATCCAAGCTGGAGAGAGGGTGGCCTGGGCCAGGTTTGGGACGGCGGAGCAGGAGGGCTTGCTGAGGCCTAGACGTGGTGGGAGGGAAAGAGAAGAGTTAAGAAAGAAGCATGGACGTCCTCTTGAGTAACTGGGTCGTAAAGGTTCCACCTCCTGAGATGGGACGGTCACGGAGGAGGAGTTCGAGGAGGAAGGGAGGTGGTGAGTTTGAAAGCATCGCTCAGCAAATGGAAATGCCAAGTAGGAGGTGGTGGAAATGAGGCTGGTGTTCAAGGGCAAGGCCAGGTGGAGGCATCCATTTTGGGAATTAAAGGCACACAGATAACATTAAAAGTCCCTGGAAATGAATGAGATTACCTTGGGAAAGAGATGGATAGATTCTCCTTGCCTACCTACTTGTTTGTAAAATTTTATCTCATATCAGATATTTATGCTCTTTAGTTTTCTTTAATTTATCGATGTTACTATTTTGCTTAGCACCATATTATTTAAAATACTATTGCTTTATCATACATTCTTATGGTGTAATAACATCTCTAGGACTGGATTAGCATTTTTTTCTCATAATAAAACCTGAAATTATTGCCTATTTATGTTTTCAAATAAATTGTAGAAGCATTTTGTTAAGATCCAAATAATTTTGTTGAAATTTCCATAAGGATTGCAAAAACATGTAAATTTGTTTAAGGACAATATATATCCTCACATTCTATTTAGCTTAGTTGCTCCATTCAGGAACAAGAAATATTATTTTTTAAAAATATTTTTGAATCAGTAATACGTAAACAGTACAAAATTTCAAGAAATTATAATTACACAGTGAAAAGTAAATCTCTCGGCTCCTTTTCTAAACCAACTCTTACCATACGATCCAACAATTATGCTCCTTGGTATCTGCCCGAAGTAGCTGAAACTTATGTCTACAAAAACAAACAAACAAACAAACAAACAAACCCCCCAAAAACCAAAAACCTGCACACAAATGTTTATAGCAGCTTTACTCATAATTGGAAGTGACCAAAATGTCCTTCAGCAGATGAATGGACGAATAAACTGTGACATGTGCAGACAATGGGATATTAGTTAGTGCCAGAGAGAAATGAGCTATCAATCCAGGAATAGGTAGGGAGGAACCTGAAATGCATACCACTAAGTGAGAGAAGCTCATGCAAAAGGCTACATACTGTACAATCCCAACTACATGACATTCTGGAAAAGGCAAAACTATGGAGACAGTGGAAAGATCCGTGGTTGCCAGGGGTTGAGCTGGGGTGGTGGTGGTGAGTAGAAGGAGCACAGAGGATTTTTAGCGCAGTGAAACTACTCTGTACGATGCTATGATGATTACATTACACATTTCTCTGAACCCAGAGAATATACAACACCAATTGCAAATCCTGTATTGTAAACTATGAATAATGTAAACTATGGACTTTGAGTGATTATGATGTGTTAGTGTAGGTTCATCAGTTGTGAAAAATATACAACTGGTGGTGGGTGTTGCAATGGGGGAGGCTGTGCGTAGTGGGGCAGTGGGCATGTGGGAAGTCTCTGCACCTTCCCCTCAATTTTGCTATGAACCTAAAACTGCTCTTTAAAAAAATCTTAATTTAAAATTTTTAATTTAATTTTTTTTAAAGTAAATCTTGTCCTATATTCTCAGTTTCCTTTCTCAGAGGGGAATACTATTTGTAGCTTCACAGTGCCATCCCCGAGATGGGTCTTGTGTACATAAGCGCAAAGTAACAGAGTCTTCATATACAAATTACACACACTACTTTATGTCTTGCTTTGTTTTACACATTAATAATTCCATGTCAGCGCATCTAGAGCTGCCTCATTCTTTTTAATAG
>CM053514.1:60917009-60948327 GCA_028627145.1 Eidolon dupreanum | reverse complement strand
CAGGAACACCTACAATTAAACATCTTTAATTCATTATTGGACATTTGGGATATCAAAAGTAGGAAGAAATGTACCTGTATAAAAAAGTGTTGAAAAAATAAGTAGTGTAATACCCTATATGAATTATATTCACAGAGTTCTTCAAAGTTGCCTTCCCGAGGTTAAGGCAGCGAGGACTGACGACAGGAAATTGTCTCCTCAGCTAAAGCCTGGGTCCTGAGACACCTCTATGGAACAGACCTCAGGGCCATTTGGGTCCAGCCAGAGCACTTGTGACCTCCCTCTGTACATGCCAGCTGAATTCATACTTCCTAAAACACAAGTTCTGGTTGGATTCTTTGTCACCTTCCAGGATAGAGGGCCCCAACTGGGCAGTTTGTCTCCAAACTTCCTCAGATGCTGTTGGCCTCCCCGAGATCCAGTCTGTGCTTCCATGTCTGGCTCAAGCATCAGTCTTTGGTGCAGCTGATTATGGACAGGTGGGTCGGGGGCATTTCTCTGAAACACAGGGCATATTATAAAAGAAGCATCCAGTGGCTTATACAGAACAGGGCTGTGGGTCCAGAGCCTCTAAAAGACCAGATTCGATTGTTTCCAGGTGCTTCAGAAATATACCTGACAACCATGTGAAATAGCAAAACATTGGAAATGATCCAAATGGCCCCCACCAAGAGCAATAAACAAACTGTGATACATTTACATAATGCAATACTATGCAACTATTAAAAAATACAAGAAATAAAGAATTTCTTTATCTACGTCAATGGAGTGACCTCCTAGATATATTAAATAACATTTAAAAAAAATTTTTAAAGGTAGGGTGGAGGGAACAGGGATGGATGCTAGATTTATTTGATATACTTTGTTTTGTAGATTTGGTTATGGGACTGTGTAAATATGTTACAAAATTACAAAATAAAATTAAATGTATACCATTTGTAATAGCAAAATATATGAAACAACCAAAATGTCAATCAGTAATGGACTGGTGCTACATTTAAAAACTAAATTCCATGCAACTGTAAAAAAGAATGAAGCTGGCTCTCGGTACGTTTATGAAATGATGCTATGCTAAACAATGCATAGAGTAAACTACATTCACATAATAGCAAATGGAATCTATATTTATATTTGCCAGCATTTTAAAAAACTCTGGTCTATGGCCATGCCACCTTGAACAAACCCAATGTCTGATCTCCAAAGCTAAGCAGGATTGGGCCTGGTTAGTACTTGGATGGGAGACCACCTAGGAAGACCAGGTGCTGTAGGCATAAAAACAAAACAAAACAAAACAAAACTCTGGAAGAATGTGTAAGATACTAATGAAAGTAGTCTCAAAGGTTAAACTGGAGAAGATAGGGCAGAGATAGGAAGACTTTTCACTGTCGGTCTTTTGCATGTTGTCTCAGGTTTTGACCACGTAAATGTATTACCTCTTCGAAAATAAAAATTAGTTAAAATGATTTTAAAAATGAAATATAAAAAGAAATTCCTAAAAAATCAAAAATGGAATAAAACAGAGGAACAATTGTATCTAGTTAAAGGGCGTATCTACAAAGAGAGAAACTGTAGTGAGTGACTCTAAAGCACAGTAACTTGACTATGTTCCTAGGAGAGCATAGTCTACAGACAAAAGAACTGAAAACACTTAAATTGTTTTTAGCAATCACGTGGTGAGGTTGGCTTTGCTATTCCGAGCCTGCCTGCGGAGCGTGGATTGTGGAATAAATCAAGTGAGCAATTATGTTTGTGTCATTGACTGACAGCTGTGAACTGTACCATTGCCACCAACTGGACCCTGTCTCCCTACAGCCAAGCGGGGAGCCTGGAGGAGCCCCATCTCTGGGATCTTGACGAAGATGGATCCTTCACACTAGACACAGCCACCTGCATGAGAAAGAAGTATCTGAGCGTCATTTTCACCAGTCCTCAATATTTTTGGCTAATTTGAATGCATGGGGTATAAATGGAGAGGTCAGCTTGGCAGTTACTGGAGGGCACGGGCTGGGGGCAGAAGGAAGTTGAAGGATTGGGAGATGTTTGGTTCGACCAGACGTGGGGCCAGGGAGACATGGCAGGTTAGAGTGAGTCCCATCGTTCATGGAAGGGGAGCACGGGAGGAGGAGCGGGTTACAGGTTATGTAACATGCTGGCTTTGAAGTTCCTGAGAGACAGGCAGGTGAAGGTGTCCATGAGGCCACTGGGAGGGGAGATCTGAAACTCGGGAGGGGGGTCTGCCTGGAGAGACAGCTCGTGGGTGGTAGTGGAATTGGGGGCTATAGGTGACATTCAAGACACCATTGTATTCGTTTCTTGAGGCTAAGGTAACAAATGACCACAAGTGGACACCTGAAAACAGCAGACATGTCTTCTTTCAGTTCTGAGGGCAGAAATCCAAACTCAAGCAGGCAGGGTGCTGCCTCCTGAGAGCTGGGAGCCACTATGCCGTGCTTCTCCCCTTGCCGTCGGTGGCTGCTGGCAATCCTTGCCATTCCCTGGCTTGTACACAGCCGCTCCAGTCCCTGCCTCTGTCAGCACACTGCCTCCTCCTCTGCTGTGTTTGTCTCCTGGATCTGTCTCTTGTAAGGACACTTGTCACTAGATTTAGGGCCCACCCAGATAATCCAGGATGATCTCCTGTCTCAAATCCTTAACTTGATTACATCTGCAAAGAACATGTTCCCAAATCAGGTCGCATTCACAGGTCCTGGGGATTAGGGTGTGGACATGTCTCTTTGGGGGACCACCATTCAACCCACTACATCATCTTTAAAGGAGAAGGAACAGGCAAGAACCCTGAGAGCAGGAGCCGCCCTGTGGGACTGGACGTTTGATGCCACAGGGCTGCAGAGGGACCCACTCAGGGAAGAGAGAAGGTGTGAGTGAATATTTCTACTTTATTTTGATGCTACTTCTACTTCTCAGGTTTATTCCTTCAGGGTTGAGCAAAGTGTGCATTGAAAGTTCTAGTCAGTCTTGGCTGTGCTGCGGATAACCTGGTTCGCGGGCCAGAGTCACAGAGGGGGCCCACTTTACCTGGGATCGCGGCTGCATCAGCAGCCATCAGCATGAGCAAGGGGAAACCAGAGGCACAGTTGGGGTTGCTGGCCCTCCAGACCAGCCCTCCCAGAAGCCTGCTCTTGGAGGGTCAAGGTTCTTTCTGTCATGGAGGGATGTCCTTTACACAAGGCTTTGAGTCTGGGAAGCCTCTGGAAGCTGGTAGTGCTGGTACAGCAATAAGGAAGGCAGGGAAGAGGTAGGGGCGGAGCAGGGTAGGGAGAGGTGGGGAGGGGAGGGGAGGGCGGAGACCTGGAGTCTAGCCCCTGTAAGTTCTGGGCGCACCACTTCCCCAGGGAAGGCTTCTAGGCCTTCTCAGACCGTGAGCCCCAGGAAAGCTGGGAGAAGCCCCTCGCTTCACCTCCACATCCCCGGGTGCTCATCCCACACAGGATGCTGGACAAATGCGTGCCTGTGTGGTGGATGGACTGGTCCAGGGCGGTGCTGAGGGAGAAGGAGCCCAGGGCCGCCTGGACCCAGGATTTCTCTTAGCTGCAGGCTGGAGGTAGGGAGGGCACCAGTTAGAAAGGAGCAATACTAGAGAATCGGGACAGAGACAGGCAGACCACCTTCCAGAGCGGCCCCAGAGCCTCAGTTTTCCTTGCAGAAGAAGATGATAACAGTGCCTACCCTGAGGGCAATTGTTCAGGCATAAAGGGCGATTGCTGTGAGCTTTTAGCACACACATACTAAGTGGTCACTAAGGGCAGTAACTCTCATGAGAGATGGAAGGAGACTGGTGTGGCCAGCAGGAAAGCCGAGCGTCTCTGAGGGGCAGGTACCCTGTGGCCCAGGGTGGTAGGAGCAAGCCTTTGGGAGATGGCTCTGGGAGGCACTAGGAAAGTGAGAGTTTAGGCCTTGAAAGCAGAGAAGCCTCTAGAAAGAGGAATATTACTGAATCTCACTACTCAGGTCATAGGTGGCATCATGCAGATTAGTGGGTGCCCTAGGCAAAAAGTCCCTCTTGTTCAATTCTAATTCCCCAGGACTGAGTTTGCTTTTCTAAAGAATGGTAGGGAGGAGATGCCACACCCTTCCTCATGGCCAGGATGCCTGGCCTTGGGCGGAGAGTTCTGCTTGGTATGCTCCTTATGCCCTCCTGACTCATAGATGGCCCTGTGTTGGCCTGGGGGACCTAGGCAGAGAGTCTTTGGGGGAAACAAAACAAGCACACATCAAGACTGGAGGTCCCCTGACCAGCTCCACGGTGACAACTGCATCCACCCTCAGCTTTGGAGGACAGGTGGGTGAGGAAGGACACAGCTGCCACCTGGAGGAACGAGGCCAATCTTAGAGCTCCATCTCAGCCTCTGTCAACTTCAAAAGCAATTTCCTTTATTGCCGGTGCCATTGACTGGAACCCTGGAAGCAGGTGGGCACGGTTAATACACACACAGCTCTGTATTCTCTCAGCGATAAACAAAGACAGCCTGAACTCTACCCAGTCAGCGCCAGGCTGCCCACGCAGCCTCCCCGCCCACATCTCTCGCTCAGCAGATGATGCACTGTGTGTTTGTAAGACCCCGGTGCCTTTGCTTGACTCTGTTGAGGCTCAGGGCAGTGTGAAATCACATGATTCCAGAAGGAAGGGGCCGTACTCTCCTTGCCAGGGCGGGCAGCTCTGCCAGGAGGAGTCTTCTTGCAGTTCTCCCAGCCCCTCACCTGCTCCAGCCTCTCACTGCCCCACAAACAGAAGTGCTGTAGGACTGCAGTTGCTGTCTGTGATTATCTTGTGACACCTGGGGCCTCCGGGCCAGGCTGGTGGAGGAGGATAGAGGCGACCAGGCACCCGGACTTCCCCGACATCCTCCAGGCGGCACAGGGTGGGGGCTCCTCCCGCTTCCTGCTGGCCTGGGCCTGCTTGACTCCTTCAGCCTGTGTGTAGGCTCCTGAGGCTGCTTAACCCCCTCCTCACAAGATCCCTTCCCTTTGAATCCGCCATGCCTCTACCAGACCTGTTTGAGGGCTGGACAGTCACAACTCACAAGCCCTTCCAGGAGCTGACAGTGCCGAGTCCCTCATGGGGCACCCTGAAGCATCTAGGCCGACCATGTAGGGGTCCCAGAGCAGGGCTCACTGGTGCCAGGAAATCAGAATACTAGTTATTATGCGTGTGCTGAATGCCTCACATACTCGGGCTCACTTCGCTCTCCCAGGAACAGCCCTGTAAGGTGGACACCACTATCCCCATTGGCTACAGGTGAGGAAACTGAGACTCAGGAAACTGAGAGCTGGTGTGAGCTGTCAGGCTCTGAGTGGTCCCCCACTTCCTATCCTTTGCCTCATTTGACACCACACAGCCCCTTGGGGTGGGTTCTCTTATTATCCCCCGTGTATAGGCCAGGAAATAGGGTACCTTGCATGATGTCAGCCAGCTAGGGTATGGGCTAGTTTGAACTTGAGCCATCTGAATTCTGAGGCTGCCCTTGCCTTGGTCACTGCAGTGCCCATGTTGCCTGGCCCTCAGACTCATGGCTGGTCATTGAAAGAGCCAGATTTGAACCTGATGTGTCTGGCTTGGGACCCTTGATCCTGCACCTTTGACTCCTCTCTCAACCCTGACCTTGTATAGCCAGTTCTGGAAGCTTCTTTCCATCTAGCCCCAGTTGCTCCCTCTGCCCAGGCCTGCAGCCGGCCTCTTCTGGGACGTCCAGTTCCAGTTCCCCTGGGCTTTCTAGCCGTCTCCTCTCCTGCTCCCTCTGCTCCAGTCCATCATCCACCTTCCACCACCACTGTGCTCTCTTTATGTCAACGCCCCCCAGTGCCCACAGAATCACATCGAAAGTCCTCAGGCTCTGAGACTCACAGCAGCTTTATTTCCCAGGCCTCCTGCCAGAAGAGCAGGCTGCCACCAAAGCGGGCATCAGGCCCCAGGCCCGAGGCTCCTCCCAGCCTTTGGAGGATGGGTCTGGCCCAGGCACTGCAGGAAGGAGGATGCACTTCCTGCTGGAGGTCAGAGAAGGCTTCCAGGAGGAAGTAACTTTTAAGCCTGAAGGATTGGTGGACTCGGGGGGTGGGTGGGTAAGCATTTGAGCAGAAGAGTTGGCATGGGCAAAGCTGAGGCAGGAAGGCTGGGTCCAGGGTCCTCTGGCCAGAGGAGGCAGTCAATCAGAGCAGCCCCTCAGAACACAGGCAAGGGCACTGGCCACCCCTACACCTTCAGGAGGGCCTGGAAGCCCTGGAATGGCAGACGGGAAGTGGGGCGTATTGAGGGGTATAGTACTGACAGCCTTCCTGAAGGTGGAAGTTTCAAAACACCTGAAGGGTAGCTGGAGGCCAGAAGTCTAGTTCCTTCACAGCAAGCTACTAACCTGCTGTCACTTTGGCCAAGTCATTCCTGTCACTCAGTCTCAAGGTCTTCATCTGCAATATGGGAGAATGGGTTAGGAGCAAAATTAAACCAATAGGCATTATCAAAAAATTTTTTGGCATTTGAGGCTGGAAGCTTTTCCTTGAAGACATTTTTTTGGAAGTCTTAAGAACGATGGATAAAAATGGAGCTGTGCCAATCAATAGAGGGAGTGGGGAGCCCAGGGGCCAATCAGCCGCCCTTTTTATGTCTGCTCATCCAGGAAGCAGACAGCCACTGGATTTGGTATCTATCATGACTCTGCAATCCTGACCCAATGCTAGATGGTCTCCTGACCCTAACTACCCATTCCCAGCTCAGGCCTCCCCTACTGGGTTGTTGCAGGACTTGGGAGGAGGACAAACTCCCTGAGCATCTGTCCTGGAAGAGAAGGAAGAGCCACCCCTCAGGGCGGCCACCTGGCCCCAGGTCCCCAGGCATTACTACCTAATCGTCTGGACCTCTGTGTGCCCAGGGCCCCGCAGCCTGGAGTGGGTGAGGGAGGCAGCTAAGGCCAAGGGACTGGAGAAAATGAGGATTCCTGCCCTCTCCAACCTGGCTCACTTCAGGAGCCACGCTCAGCATCCAGCTTGTCAGAATTTATGACAGTGAGTGCTTGTGTGCTTGCACGTGGCTCCGATAATATGCATCAATGTCTTAAATTTGCAGATAGAGTTACCACATATGGGAATGTATCCTGAAAAAATAAAAATATATACACATTTGGAAGTTGCCCAAATGTCGTTTTTTTTTTTTTTTTTTTTGACTTTAAATATTCATATCTTCTTATTTGTTTCTAAATGTCAGAGTTCTCGGTAAGACTTGGGAACACTTTAAAACAAGTCCTTGGCAACCTCCAAATTATTCTTGGTGACCTTGATATCACTCTGACCATAATCTTGGAACCAGAAGGGCATATAAAAAGTCACCTTCCGAATGTCCTTAACATGGGCTTGATAAATTAAGAAATAATCGTAGGATGAAACATTCATCAGCTATTAATTGACACAGAGTGTAATCTTACAAATGCAAAAATTTTACTCTGTGAGAACAGTAAGATACAAAGCAGTATATATGAAATGGTCTCATTTTGATTAAAACAAAATGTGTATGAAAAAAAAAGGCTGGAAGAGACTGCCGTGGGTGCTGGCCGGTGGCTTTCCGGGTTGTGGCTTTCGCTTGGTCTTCTCTGTCTGCAATTCTAGGGGTCACTTCTGTGATAGTTTTAAAGGAAAATCAGGGGAAAAAAATAAAAATCCAAAGCACCCCAACAAATTCTGCTGAGAGGCACACCATGGCGCAAAGGCAGGCAGGCCTGGCACCCCCACCCCTTTTTCCACGGCTTCTCTGTCACTCAGGTAGTGTGACCCTCCTGCGAGAAGGGTCTCTATCTCCTGGCTCCTACCCCTAAGGCCAGCTGTATTTCCTGGGCCCAGGGCTCTGGCCCAGGAAAAGGAGCCTCCTCCTCGGGCCCCTCAGCAAGCCCACCTCATGGCCCAGAGGACAAACTTCTCAGCTCTAGCACTCAGTGTTTCCAGAAGTTGGGGTGGGTCTGTAGGACCCCCTGAGTTCGGATGGGTGGTCTTGTCTGCCAGGGGCTGCTTCCCCTTTGGTTAATTATCACGTGACAAGATACTGGAGATGTCTCCCGGCCTGTGGAGACAGAAAAACATGTATCAAGGGCCCCTATCTCTGTGTGCTGTGCTCAAAGCTCTACATAGATTATTGAAGTTAAGCCTAACGTTCCCATGAGGTACATAGGTTTTTATCTCCATCTTGCAGAAGAGGAAACTGAAGTTTACAGAGGTTAGGTAGCTTGTTTAAGGTGATGCTAGCCAGGAAAGCCAGCAGACACTCCTAGCCACTGGTGGGACTCGACTCCGTCCTCCCACCTTGTTCCAATGGTCTTAGCCCTTTTTCTGGGGCTTGAAGGTGGTAGGAGGTCCTTCCTGTTGCTGCTCATTTGGGCCCCTGGGTGGAGCAAGTCTGGGAGGCTCTCTGCTCTGAGGCCCATCCAGCCCTGCCACAAGGGGTGGGGCCTGGGAGCAGCCACGGACAGGATGTTCCTGCTGCCTTCCCTTCACCTGGTACAGAAAGGACAATGTTTACCCCCTTAGGGCACATCCTAACTGTCCTTGAATGGGTCCCAACCTGTTCCCAGGTGAAGAAGGGTCTTGCGAGAGGCTGGGGTGGGAGGGGCTGTGGCCAGGAGCCTCAGGCTTGTGTTTCTCACCTTACAGGGAGCAGGGCCTAATCCCCCAGCTCTCCTCACCCTCAGGGGGTCCCACTTTCATGGCCATGTGGCCAGCCCCTTGGGGTGGGTCTGAGTCCTTGGTACCAGGTGTTCTTAGTCATGCCGACCAGTGTCACCCGTGGGGCAGCAGAGTGTGAGGGAGGGGGGCTGAGGAACGACTGCACAAGACAGAAGGCAAAGGGCAGGAGAGCCAGAGTTGAGCAGACAGAGACCAGAATGAGAAACAGAAACAGAGCCAGCAAGAGCAGGCAACAGAGAGGGTCACAGAGACGCAAGGAGAGCACAGGAGGATGCCCCCTGTGCCCAGGGAACTTGTGTCAGACATTGTAGCCAGCTGCAAGGCCTGTGGTGGGGTGGGGGATGGGACCCAGCTAGAGTTGCCAGATTTGGCAAATAAAATTACAAGGTTCCCAGTCAAATTTCAATTTCATACAAACAAAGAATACTTTTTTTTTTTTAGTGTAAGTACGTCCTATGCAATATTTGGAACATACTTATACTAAAAAATGGTTCTCTGTTATCTGAAATTCCAATCTGACTGGCGTCCTGTGTTTTATCGGGCAACCCCAGACTCAAGGCCTACATTTTCCTCAGCTGCTCAGGCCACTCAGAAGGCACCTAACTGCAGCCTGTGACGACTGACACCCATCTTCATGCAGCCAGAAAGGGGTCCTCCCAGTCATGTGACATTCTCAAATCTTGTCTCCACCAGTGGGGACCAGGCCGTGCCCCAGTGCCGACCCTCAAAAAAGCTCTTCCCTCAAGTGCCAGCTCAGAATTAGAAGCCATTCTATTCTGACCTGTGCTGTTCCATCCTGCGCTCCCAGAAAACACACCAAGGAGCTTGGGTGGGCTGAGGGGCTGAGGCTGTGGCTTCTCAGCCTGGGTGGCAGCAGTTGTCTGGTACAAGTGCCCAGAGTATGCACAGCCTCTGCCAAGGGTGTCCAGGGGCCCAGGCATGGTGGCGGGGGTGGCGGGGGGCAGTCTCAGAACACCGTAGAATGCCCTGGCTGGGAGGGAGTTCCAGCTCCTTCCTTTAGAGATGTGCATCCATGGCTCAGAGCCTCAGGGTCCAGAGCCAGATCCTTTGGCCCCTGGGACAGTGCTCCCCACTTTACTGTCCAGTGTCACCTGACCACTATGGCTCTGGCCATGACATGTTACTGACCCTCATGGGGGTCTAGAATTTTCTACTCAGCAAAGTTCTCTTCTCTTCTTTGTCTCACTGGAGGCGCACGGCCATTCCAGACGCAGATGGAACCACCAGCCTTGCCCTGGTTCTACAGATGCAGAAACCGAGGCACATGCAAAGAGACTAGTCCAAAGTCCTGCAGACAGATGGTGGCAGGGCTCCAACCAGAATCAGAACTGTCTTGGCTGGAGGCAGAATGAGGATCCCCAGGGCAACGGGTTGCTAATTCTTCAGTCAGTTTGGGCTGGGGCCCAGAGAAGGTACCTAGCTTCTGCAGACAGAAACTCAAGTTCATGGGCATGCTCAGATGAGAAAATATTTTTTGTATTTGCATACTAAAAAATCCACAGTCTTGGTAGCCCCTGACTCATACTAGAGGGACTCTGCTGGAAGATAACAGAGGTTGCCTGCAGCACCCTGTGCTGGCAAGCTGTGTCCCCACCCTGCCCTCTGCAATGGTGCAAGCTGGCCTTGGAGCCCAAGGCTCTGAATTCTCTACTGCCTGCTTGGCTTGAATGGATGGCTTCTGAGCCTCCCCTCCACCTCAGTTTCCCCACCTGTGAAGTGGTGGAAAATACACTGTCATCCCAGGCTCGTAGCAGCCCAGAGTGATGCCCAGTTTGATTACCAAGTGGATTAAAAGTTTCGTGTACTTGATACAAGTAATTCTATCCTGTACATGGATAGTTTTGTTGAAAAGCAGCCTCAGATGGCCTTTCACCAGCCTCCCTCACCCTCCTCTCAAGCTCCCACCAAATGGGCTATGAAAGAAAGAAGAAGATGGTAGGCACCTCCCAGCGCCCCTGAGATATCATAGTTGCTGTGCTTTCTTGCTGGAGGCTCCCAGGAAGACCCAGCAGGCCTGAGCGCCTAGGCGGGACTCTGGTCATGCCTCGTTCCTCTCAGGCTGGAAGCTGCTCTCTGTCAAAAGGGTTTATGATAACCCAGGCAGTGGGCTGCAGACCAGAGGCCAGGGTTGTTGCAGAAAACCTTGAGCCACTCAGGTGCCTAATCACCTGGCCTCGGCGGCCCACCCCAAAGCCAACTAGCACTGGGCACCTTTGCTGGAACCTGTATCTCCTGATGTAAGAGAATCCCGTGTAATACAAGCTCAGAGCTGGCCTCTGGCCAAGACCTGGTCCCCTCATGTCCCCTGGACGTTCAGGTGGAGGGAAAGCGTGAGCTGCCCCAGGGGAAGCCACCACACACTGCCAGGCCACCCTCAGTCCAACCCTGGCAATGCCTGTAGTGAGGGCTCACTGGGTTCCTGAGGTCAGCACGCAGACCTGCGCTAGGCATGCTGCTGCATTAGCCAGCGGTTCCATGTGTGTTTGTCCCCTCCTTCTGCGGGGTTTTGCTGTTCTTTTTCTGTGAATAGCTCTCTGGCAAATGGTTTTTCATTGTCTTTTCTTTCTGGAAACAGGTCTCAAATAAACAAACAAGTACGTAAATGAAAGGCGTCCCAGTGGTTTCCAGGAGTCGGGCATTAATGGAGTAGCATTACCATCCCCACGAGGACCACCATCTCCCCCTCCCAGGGGCTGGCAGGGAACCATCACACTGATATCCATTCCTCTGGTGGCCTCAGCCAGCTGAAGCCACAAATTGCAAATGGCTGCCAAGCGTCGCCTGAGGCCTGCACAGGCCGGAACGTTGGGCTGGCCTGTTCGATTTCAAAGTGGATAGAAAGTCTCCCGGACGTTATACGTTGGAGCAGAGCGATGTTCTTTGAGGTAGTGGCTGATGCTGGATTTGGAGACATAGCTCTGGAGGAAAGTTTGAAATTCATAGTTTAGTGACCGGCACCTACCCTGCCTTCACTGGCGTAGTTGGCCAGATAGGGCCAAGGCTTGTCCAGATTGTGGGCTCCCTCCCTGCCCACCAGTAGCCACAGGGCCCATTCAGAGATATCTGTACCCACTCTCCTCACATACAACAGACAGAGGGGTGGCACGGTGCTGACAAACTCAGTTCGAGTCCCTGCTCCATTCCGTCTTAGCTGACTGACCAAATTATTAACCCTCTTAAGCCTCAGTTTTCTTATGCATACAGTGGGCATTCTAACTAGCTTCACACAGAGTCAAGCGGCCACCCAATAAATGTAATTTCCTTCCCCCTGGGTTTTTTCATTATAGTCCAGACAAAGAAACCATGTTCATTAACAAATGCTGTTCATTATTTCAGCAAACATTTAATGAGTGTCTACTACGTGCCAAACAGGAACTGCTACCACCGAAGCCCTAGGACAATCACAGGTGGGGGTCTGAGTTTGCAGGTGGAGTATACACACAGAGATACATAGCCTGTGTGATGGTAAGGCGTTTTGTTGTCTGAATTTTCATGATGAACACAGACAGCACAGGAAATTCGAGAGTCTTTTGGGGGATTATCTTGGTCTTCTAATCTCAAGACTAAGGGCAACCGGAAATGAAGCAAGGTGTCCAGGGGCCTTCCGGGCAAGGTCAGATCTATGTTAAGAAAACAGTTATTTACTACGGCCATGCCACCCTGAACGTGCCTAATCTGTCTGATCTCGGAAGCTAAGCAGGGTCTGGCCTGGTTAGTTCTTAGATGGGAGACCACCTAGGAAGACTAGATGCTGTAGACGTTAAAATAAAAAACAGTTATTTAAATGTGGCTGAGCTACAACTAGCTGGGACTGGGGTAGGTGGCTAGAGTGGTCCTCAGTAGAATTAGGCAAGGTATCCTGACAAGAACTGAGGTCAGATGAGCCTCGCAGGGACAAATGCTGGAGCCAGAGAGCCAAGAAATTAGGGTTCAAGCCTCAGCTCTTCCACTCACTGGCTGTGGGACTTGGAAAAGCCACTCGATCGCCCAGAGCCTCAGTTTCCTTGTGGGTGGAATCAGTTCTCCCGAGAGTCCAGGAGATGAAGTGTGTGAAAGCTCTTTGTAAACAGCCAGTGGCACTCCAGGGGCCGGGAGTGAGAAGACTTGGGTCTGAGCCTGCACCTGCCAAGTGCCCTCTGAGTGAGCTTGGAAAATGTACGCTCCCATCAAGACTCAGATCTTTTTTTACCACCAAGATCTGAGGGGACAATGAAAGTGTTCAAGGACGAATCTTGTAAACTGTGATCTGCTGGGCCGCAGTCAAGGCTGCTTGCTTCCTTGGCCTAGGTGCCCCAGGGTCCTATGGTGGCTCCAAGATGCTTGAGCCCTTCACTGTGGCACTTTACTTCAGGATATTTCCCCTGTAACACTGCACAGCCATGCCCTCTTCCCAGCCCCCTCAAATCTACTCATCCTGGCACATGAGCACATGAAAAGATGCTCAGCACCATCAGTCACCAAGGAAGTGCAAATTAAAACCACAAGGAGATGTAGCTACACACCCTACATGGCTAAAATGAAAAAGTCTGGCATATCAAGTGTCGGCAAGGATATAGAGCAACTGGAACTCATTTCTTTTATTAGCCAAGGGAAACAAAAGTCAGTGGTAGCACGTCGATAGCTTCGAATTACCAGGGTGGGAGTATTTATACCTCGGATATCAACAAACGCTACAAATCGGGGCTTCCTCCCACCGCAGAGAGCCGGATGTTAAATGTTTACCCACACAACCTCCAGTGGAAACATGTCCACAAAGACACTTGTACATGAATGTTCATAGTAACTTTAGTTGTAAAAATTGGAAATAACCCAAATGTTAATCAACTGGGGGAATGGAAAAGCAAACTGTGGTATATCCATACAATGGAATATGACTCAGCACTAAAAAGTGAGCTATTAATACACACAATAACTTGGATGAATCTTAAAGGCATTATGCTGAGTGAAAGCAGCCAGATTCAAAAGGTTACATTCTCTACAACTGCATTTACATGAAATTCCAGAAAAGGTAAAACTACAGTAATAAAAAGCTTATTGGTCGCTGTCAGGGGTTAGAGACTTGGAGACAAGGTGCGGGGGGATGTTGGTAGGGGTAGAAGATTGACCTTGAAGGGGCACGAGGGAGATTTTAGGGGTGATGCACATGTCCTATATCCTGATTTTGGTGGTGGTTACATGGGTGTATATACTTGTCAAAGCTCATCTAATTGAACTCTTAAAATTGATAAAAATTTTTATATGTAAATTTATTTTAACAAAGTTGTCCAAATAAAACAAAACCAAAAACTTATCCATTCTGCATCCCACTCCTTTAGGTCCTTCCCTCTGCTAACATATATGGGATACTGGTAGATTCACAGGTTGCCTACGTAGTACCACTCTCAGAAAATTCCTCAACTCAATGACTCTCTACAGGATAGGCCAATGGGGAAGTGATTTTGAAACAGGAGAAATACTTCAAGTTACACCTCCTCCACGGTAGGCCAGGGCCTGCTGGAATGGCAAGTCTGGGCAGGTGCCAACCTCTCCGACTTCTTCCCTCTGCCTGAGGATGTCTGTAACCTATGGATGCTGACCGACAAAAACTTTGTTTTTTTTCCCCTAAAGGCTGGTGGAACTGAGAGGACTTGAGTCACTAAAGTTTAAAGGAAAGATGATGGGAGGGCTGTGAGGACAGGGAGGGACCAAGAGCATATCATCCTTCACCATGTGTGCTTGGAGGGTTAGCATATGGCAGATAATAACCAGCTATTCTCTGTCAGTTCCAAATGGATTCAGAGAGAAATGGTTTTCATTGGTAGCAGGAAAGATGTAGGTGGGACATAATGATGACCTTCCTGAGAAGGTTCTTGAGAAAGTGGACATGGTATGCATATCCACGTGGGTGCATGTGTGAATGTGAGAGTGTGTGGTAAAGTCAGAGCAGGGGGAGAGGGCATTTGGTATATATAATTCTTCTCTCGAAAGCGCTTTAAGAACTGGAAAGACAGACCCCACACTGAAATGAGTCTGGGTCCCTCTGGGCTGGGGACAGAGAGATAGACTCAGGCCCTTTCTCTAGGTACCTTGGAGTGCAATTAGCTGGCTGGTCTGTCAGTAAGACCACCAACCAGAAGCCTATGGAGCCAGATGGGTACTTACTTCCATGGCCCGACCCCCTCCCAGTCAGCCCTCGCCTCCCATTAGGGCAGAAGAGATGACATCCATCACCAGCAGGGATAGTGATGTCACAGATGCAGGCTTCCGAGTGCACAGGAAGACGGTTCCAAGCCCTCCAAGGCGCTAAATCATTCATGGGGCAGAGAGCCCGGGTGGCAGGAGATTTACTGCTGAGGAAACACTTTAGGGACTTGTGGAAATCAATTTTTTAAAGAGACCCCCATCAGCTGGCAGGTCGGTGTAAAGCTGAGGCTTGGGTGCATGAGGGGGCCCCAGTGAAGTGGGACCTGGGGGGTAGGAAGGGGCAGCTTCCCAGCTCCAAAACAGGAGGAAAGGGAGCACAAGGCCTGCACCCCAGGGGAGGTCCAAAGTAAAGGCAGAGGGTCGAGCACCCTGGGAGCGGGAGCAGGCTCCTGGCTAGCCAGCTCTGGTTCACCTACTCCTCCTGTCACCCCTATGGGATTTCTGTGCACAGACCGCTCAGCACATAAATAAGACAGAATGAGGAACCTTGTTGAGATGGGTTTGCTGAGTCTGTTGACTGTGATCTCAGACCACCCTACCCCACCCAGAGTTTCAGACTAGCTTTGTTTTCTCTGAAGTGAAAGTTGGAGCAATACCCAGCATTCATCCTCTTGTCTTAAAGAGAAAGTGAGCTCCTCAAAGGCCCAGTCTGATTTATGATCCAGAATTGCAGAACTTGATGATTCGGTTCCTGGCGCACCATGTGCTAATTTAACCAGTAGGAGCATGCGACACCCAGAAGCAACCTGAGACTCCTGCAGCCTGACTCAGTGCAGCACACAGTGGGAGCTTTGAATCTAGCACAGCAGGGTTCTCCTGGTCCAAGTCCAGCTCAGTGCATCTGTCTCCATTTCTGTAGCTACATCACATTTCCTCGGCATATCTTGTTACAAGAAAAATGAAGGATGAAAGAAGAAAGGAACAGCATTTTCAGAACGGCTTTGGAAAAGCAGACTCGGCTCTCAGATTTCCTTCCAGTTCTCTCACTTTACGAATGAGGAAACCAAAGCCCGCAGGGGGAAGTGACTCTTCCATAGCCCAGGTCCATGACAGGGGAAAATGGGAAGAGGGAAGCCTCCCGGAAAGTCATAGTGAGCAGTTTCTGCCTCTCTTGAAATGACTTTGGTCCCTGCTGGAAAAAAGTGGTGATAGAGCCTGTGGCTATGATAGAGACCTGGAACAGGTTCTGCCCTATCCCCCCCATCCCCCCCCCACCCCGTTCTGCTGCCTGGCACCTCTGCTCTCACCGTGCTGCAGAGGGAACTCTGTGTGATCCTGGTTGTGACTGCACTCCTGCCCACTTAGGGACTCAAACACATATTTATGGATCACTTTCCAAGAGCTGGGCATGAGGATACAGCAGTGAACAAGACAGATGTGGCCCTTGAACTCTTAGAGCTTGGATTTTATGTCACCCAGGACTAGTGCTGAAGGCCTGGGCAGGTCATCCCCCCAAATCCAGCCCACCCTAGGGTGCTAGGAGCTGTACAGGGGGCTCACAGCAGCTCCCCATCCTTGACACAAGCTGAAGCCTGCTTCCTATGATTGGGACCCCTCTCTATTCATGGCATGGCTCCCAGGTACTGTGCCAGCTGTAAGACTTTGGCCAGTCCTTCCCTTTGCTGCCATCAGTTTCAGGAAGGCAAGCAGAGCCGGTTCCCATAGCACTGTGGCAAGAGTGTATGGTGGCGGAGTTTGTGAAGAGCAGACTCCAGGAGAGATCAAGAAGCTCAGGAATTTCCTACTGTTTCATTCCCGCCATCCACACCCAAACCGCTGGTCCTCCACCTCCCACAGCCCCTCCTCTCCCCTGCGCTTGCCTGGTCTCCACCCTGTCCCCTTGCATCTCTCCCGATGGAGCAGGAGCCGCTGTCAGCTTGCAGCCAGAGACCCCAGATAACCCAGCTTATAGGCATCCCAGCAGTTGTTTTACAACAAACCCTCAGGTTTGTCCCCAAGAAAATCTCTGCAGTTCCTGAGGTCCCCTCCCACCCTAGGCTCAGAGACCTACTGATGATCTAGGAACTGGAGCCCATCCAGAGGACATGGATGGAACCCCTGGGGCTCCACTCCAGGGGGTCCCTCAGCATTCCTTTTTCACACACCCCCTTACCCCCACCCCCTAAAAAAAAATTCTGTCTGGACACTCCGACCCAGCCTAGTGGAAAAAGCTCGACCCAGCCTAGTGGAAAAAGCTCCAGGCAGGAAAACTGGGCTCTGGTTCGGCTCTGGCCTCAATTCGGGGTCTAGGTGGGCCTCTGATGTCTCCTGCGGAAAACAAAGTGTTTGATCACACAAACCTCTGGGAGGGTCGTAGGGGATGTGGGGTAAACCAGACGGACCCCAAGGCAGACAGTGAGAGGGGACACTCGCGAAGACACGGAGGCTGAAGGAAACCGAAGCCCAGGCCTGCAGGGCGCAGGGCTCCAAGGAGGCGTCCCTGGAGAAGTGCGCACCGCGGGCGCAGGGCACAGTCGGTGAGCTCCGGGAGCTGCGCGCGCTAGGAGTGAGGCGGGAAGCGACGCGAAGCCCCGGGAACGGAACGCATCTCCGTATCCACCCGTGCAGCGAGCAGGGAAAAGACTGTCCACGCCCGCGCGGGCGCTTCAAGTCCTCAGTCAAGAAAGGCAGACCACTTGACCTCCTCGAAATTGGGTGGCGACAGCAAGACTAATAAGAACTGTCTCCTGAGCAAGCACTTTGCTGTTCTCGAAGGGCTTACAAAAACATTTCATTATTCGATTCCCCCAACAGTCCTCTGACCTGGGAAAGCTCCCAATTTGCAGATAAAGAAACCGAGGCTCGGGAAGGTCAGGCAGGTGCCCAACAAAAACACCTGTTAAATGATTACAAATACAGATTATTCTAATTTGAGACAATTAAGCCCTAACTCTCTGAAGCATCTCAAAACAGAAATAAAAGCGTTTGCTGGTATGGAGGCAAAATTTTTCAGCTAAACTCTGCTTTGGTCACAGGAAATGAAACATGGCCCGTGATCAAAACCAAATCTGGGTCACCGACCTTTGGATAATCTGCTAAAGGCTGCGGGGCCTCTCCCCCACCAACTGCAGACCCAGTCTCTGCTTAGAACCCTAGGGTTCCAAGGCCTGGAGCCCTGGAGCCATCACCTCCGCCTTGGGGCTGGGAGCTGGGCTCCCCGCACGTGGTGCCTGGTTGGCAGGCTCCGCGTCAGCGTGCAGTGGATGCGGGAAGGTCGGAGTCCGCGGCGCTGGGCCCTACCGGGTGCGGATGGGCAAGCTAGGGTCCTAGATCTGGAGTGACCCCCGCGGAGCTTTGGCCAGACAGAGCTCCTCTCCAGGGACCACGCGCCGTTTTCTCCCTGCATCCTTTATAAGGATACGCGACGAGTGTTCTCAGTTTTTGCTACAGAGGAGGAAACCGAGGCGGGACTCGATCCCACGCCCTGAGCCCTCAACCAGTGCTCGGTCCCCTATCCCCGCCAGGCGCCTTCTCCACTCATCGGGTCACGGACACTCTGGGGTGGGCGCTCAAACCTCGGCTGCCGCATGGACAAAACTCAGTCTGGGTGTCGCCTGGTGGGGGAAGGTAGGAGACCATGTTGCATAAACGCACTGGCCGCGCACCCTTCCTACTCTCCTTGGTACCCCTCGCTCTGAGCACGAGTTCTGGGACCGCGCCTACCAGGAGCGAAGAACCCCGCGTGGTGCGCTGCTGCCCTCCCCCACACTGCTACCCCGCCCCACTCCCACCCCCTACCCCTGCGCCGCACTCAGCGTCTGTCGGCTTAGGCTGGTTCACCCTCTCTGATTCGATTTCTCCAGGCTTCAGCATCGCGAATCAGATTTAAAAACAAAAACAAAAACAAAAACAAAAAACAACAATTCCTGCATTTTCTTTTTTAAATTGAAAATTTAATGCAAGCATACGGTAAACAAACACATACACTTCAAACTGCCCAGAAAAACATTCAGAAAAAAAGAGTTTCTTGCTCTCTGACCCCCAGTTCTCCTACAGGGAAGTCACCCCCGTTTGCTGTGTCTTGAGTCTCCGATGGGAGACGTTTTGTTCACAGAAATACTGACACCTAGACACACATCCCTTTTATGTTTTTACACAAACGGAAGCCCATGTGTCTCTCTTTTGCATTTTCCACTTAAAGTCCGGGATATTTTCCCAGGATATGTAACGGCCACATGTATTTTTAAGAGCTGGTTAGAGTCCTCGGACAGGATGGCTATTTGTTTGTCTTGCCCGCCCCGCGCCCGCATCGTCCCCTACACTCCCGGTCCCCCACAACCGGAGTCAAATCTCAGGGTACCTGGCCCTTTGAGAAAGACACAGAGACTGTGCACCGCTGGAAGATAAACGTACAGACGCACCAACACATGTTTTCGAATAAAGTTGGGGGGATTAGTTGAGTTGCCAACACTCCTGATACTGTGGACCAATGCACATCTAGATTCTAGAACAAAGCCCCGAGGGCTGGGGCCTGGACCAAGATGGAAAAACTGTGCTGCTGCTCCGCCGGCAGCCGGGAGCCCCCAGCACAGGGCTGCAGTGGGGCGTGGGGGGTGGGGTGCTTGTGGCAAGACCTCCAGCCGCCGAGTCAGAAATACAGAGGCGGGGGCGGGTCGCGGGAAGACATCACGCGGGCGGGGGTACAGGGTCCACAGCGGTGATAACGCAGGTTCTGCAGTTTACAGAGAACTACGAAGGTCACGAAATAGGCACGATCCCACCCATACATTCTTTTTATCCTCCTGAGATGGGAGTCATTCGATCCATTTTGCAAAAGGGGCAACTGAGGCTCTGAGAGGTGAAGTGCATCGCTGGAGATCGTGCAGCAGCTGGTAACTGGAGCGCAGGAGGACCCAAACCCGCAACTCGGTCTCACTGGGGAATGCTAGCTACGAGTATTGTGTGGCCGAGGGCCCGGGTCAACGCGGGGACCCAACCAGCCTGAGAGAGGCCAATGGCAGAACCGCCGCCGCCTGGGCGGGACTGTGGGGGCGTGGATGTCTGCACCCCAGATACCCCTACCCCCAGCCCTGCCGCGTGAAGTGGGAAGGGAAGGGAGACCGAGGGCTGACGACCATTTCGCCCATCTTCAGCACAACGGGGACTGCAGTGGGGAGGGCGAGGATGGGAGTTAGGGAAGCAGAGTGGGACAGAGGCCAGGAAAGAACTAAGATGGCCAGAGACAAGCCGAGACACCAAGAGCGAGACTGTGGCCGAGTCCGGGGACGGAGCGAGGGGCGCCGAGTCTTCTAGGTTGAAGTAGGCATGGCAGTCCTTCCTAAATGTTTAGGTGCCCTTCCTAAGCCTGACGCGAGGGTCGAGGAACCCAAAACTATGAGTCACGGATGCAAGGCCCCGGGCAGAATGGGATGTTGGTGGCGAAGTGGAAAGGGTCCTCCTAGGTGGAAGAGGATTCCTCTGAGGGGCAGACAGACGGGCGACCTGAGGAAGGAGGGCAGGATGCAGGCTGCCGTAGGGTGCACAGGACGGGGCAGCAAAGTGAGGACCTGGGGTCGATCCGAGGCACCTCCTCCCCTGCCTGTGCCCGGAGCCGAAAGAGATCAGGGATATCAGGTCCCCAGAGGCTGCCCCCTTACCATTCGAGTCCAGCTCGGGTTACCGGCCGGGCCTGCTCCCTAAAATATGTATGAGGGTTTTGCGGGTGCAATTTCGCGGCCCCTCCCGGAGTGGGGTTGGGGGCGTCAGGGTGCGCGGGGAGCCAAGGGAGGAGAAAGCCACGCTGGCTGGGGCCGTCTCGACTTTCAGCAGCGCATTTAAGAAAAGGTGGAAACTGGATCTCTCTCGGCGGCGCCCCCGCCCCTCCAGCACCGGTGGCCGGACCGCGCGGCTCGATGGCTCGCTTTGCGCTGTGCGGTATCTGGTTCTCAACAGCAGGTGAATGGGCCCGGGCGGGGCGCGCGGTGCACGGGGGCGAGGCACGCGCTATAAAGGGGGTGCCGCAGGCCGCGGCGGCCACTTGCAGCTTTGCAGTCCCTGGCACACCGCGCCCCTACCACCCAGCATCCCACGGCCCTCAGGGACCAGGTAGGGCTCGTGTGGGGATGCAGCCAGGGAAGTTGAGAGCGACCTGGCTGGCCCGGGAAAGTGTGCGGGCCCGGGAGGGGTTAATGTGGACTCCCCCCACCCCCACCCCTCACCCCTTGGATCTGTTGGGCCCAGTGCCTTGCTCAGGATTTCCCCTGTCCGGGTCCTGGCGCACCTCGCCCCAATCTGGCTGCGTCGAGCGGGACACCAAGGCCCGGAGACTCGCCAGCCAATTCGCCTGGGGTGAGAGTTTTGCCTCCTCCTCGGGCTGCGACATCCAGGGGCGGAACACGCCCCGCCCAGGAATCGGACCTATGGATGAGTTCACATCCGCACCATCTCTCCGCGGGTCTTGGCTCCGCAGCGTCGGGGATGGGAACTATAGAGCCCCTCCCCCAATCACCGCTGCCTACTCCTTTCCTTCGCACAGAATAAGGTGCTAACGGTCTTCATTCTTAATACAAGAGGCCTTTAAATTTGGTGGGGGCATCGGCTAAGAACCTTCCTTTTTAGGGCTTCTCAACCACCAGACCTACGGGGATCGGTCGGGAGGACTAGAAGCTAAAAGGGAGGAGGACGGATTAACGTTTTATTTTAATCTGGTTTTGAACTGTGGTTGCCGTCTGGGGCGGTCAGGCGGGGCCAGGACTGGGAAGGGCGCCCAAAGCAGCAGGGGGCGGGCACGCTCAGGATACTGGGGAAGGAGGAAGAGGCCACCCCAACGCTGACAGCCTGGGAGTCTCCTAACCCCTGCCCCGCCTCGCGGAATACTCCGGGTGGTATCCGAGCAAGGACCGCTGTAAAGGATCTAATCCCTGTCCGCGCCCCAGTCTTGGCCCGCCCCTCACGCTCCCAGGGGAACCACTGCCGCAGTGGGGGGAAGGGAGATGGGAACGGGTCTGGGGGCGGCTCCCCTCCCCCTCTCCCTTCCCGGACAGGCAGCCTTTGTTCCCGGCGGCGGCCGTGGCCAGACACCTGTGAGGCCGCAGAGCTGAGCGAGCGTAGGTGGGTGAAGACATGGCGGAGAGTCCCTCGTCCCCACTCCAGCCCTGCGCCCCTGGGTCGGGGCTGGCCCACTGAGACAACTCAGCCTTGCGCACCTTTCTGCGGGAAAGACTGCGGAGATCCGTCTAAGTGGCCCCAGAGTGCGTCTTAGCTCCAAACACACTTCCCCTCCCCCAGCCCGGATCGGATTTCCAAGCACGCTGCGCTACACACACCTCGGCTAGCTCCCGGCTCGGAGAGCGGTGGGATGGCAGGGCGTCGGGGCGCACCTCGGCCAGCAGCACCCTAGCCTGAGGGTAGGAGGCAGGGACACAAGGCGGGCGGCGAGACCCCTTGGGGCAGGACCCGCAGGGTAGGGCGAGCAGGCGGGGCTCCCAGCGTCTCCGCAGTCCCCGTCGGGCGTGTCCTGCGCGGTGCACCAACCGGAGCCACATTCAAGGTGAATCATCCCAGGCCCGCCCCCTGCCCCTCCCCTGCCTCTCGGCACCTGAGCCAATGGTGCGGCGCGGGGGGCGGGCGGGGCTCAGGGGCGGTAAACCCTCCCAGAGTCATTATCCCTGCACTCGGCGGACACTGCACCTCCGCGCCGGAATCCGCGGGCCTCTCCACGGCCGCGCCGTCTGAGGCGCCTCGCGAACCCTTTTCCTCGGGCTCCCGACCCCTTCCCTCTCCTCCTCTACTCCGCCTGCCGCGCGGAGGTGGCTCCTCCTCAGGTGGCCGGGCAGGGGCCTCCCCCAGCAGACCTGTCACCCGACACCCAGGAAGCGCGCGGCCCCATCCTGGGTCCTCTTTGTTCCCCCGCCGGGCTCCGCGCTCGGGCGCCGCCTCCTCCCGCGTCGCGCTGTGGAGGTTCGGGGCGCCGCCCTCAGCCCGGCCCGGAGGCGCCTCAGGTTCCGTCCATCCGGCCCGCTCCGAACGAAGGCCCTTTATGCCTTGTTTCTCCCGGGTGGACTACTCGCGGAGCTGGGAGGCGGCGGTGCGCCCAGCCCGGAGCCGGCGCAGGTGAGTGTCTGGGGCGGGGCCGGGTGGAGCCAGAGCCGGGCGGCGTAGAGAAGGTGGAGGCGGGCGCCCCGGGGCGAGCCGTGTTAGAACCGGAGTTGCGGGCAGGCCGCCGGGCAGGCGGGGTCTGCTCCGCGCGGCCGGCCTTTGGGGATGACGCGGCAGTGCAGCCTTCCGGCGGAGGCGCCCACGCGGCTCCGTGGTCCTGGGTCCCCCAGTGGAGACTTGTGTCCCCAGCGCTGTGCCCCAGCCCGAACCGCCGCGCGGTTTCAGTGCTTTCGATTGTGCTTGGTGAGGTGCGTATCGCGCGGGCCTTGGCACCTCCCTGGGGAATCGACCGGGGGTCGCGCCCGCGTTTCGCCGCCCTAGTGGGCTCAGGAGGAAGCGCAGGGCTGCGAGGCGGGCGGCGACTTGAGCTGGGAAGTGGGGCTAGCTAGTGTTTTAAGCCCCCTCTAAGGGCTTTCTGGCGTGTCTTTACCGCTTCTGTGTCCCCAGAGCGGCCCCGCCCAGTCTCGGCGGGGGGTGGGGAAGCAGTTCTCAGACCTCCAGGGTGGCTCTGCTTCGCCGCTGCCCTTACTGGAGCCTGGGAGCACGCAGCCGAGACCCGCTCCCCGCCCCGATCCCCATTCCTGTTAGCGCTCGCGAGCACTCGGTCCCTCTGGGCTCCGCTCTGGTTTCGGCGGCTGGACGGCGCGCCCCGGACGCCTCACCAGTGCGCGCATCCTAGGAATTGGGCTGTGAGGGTGCGCCCCGGAGTCAGGGATCGCTCGATTTCGCTCAGCCTTCCAGGCTGAGACATTTGCTTTCCCTTCCCTCAGTCCCTGGCCTCCCCCACACTTCGTATAGACGTACCCGCCGGGGGCTGAGGGTGCTAATACTGGCTCAGAGCGATTAGAAGCCGGGAGCCCTAATCAACCTCCCCACCCCCATTGGTTAGGTGAGAATCCAGCTCTCTGCGTTCTGCCGGGCTTCGCAAATCTCTTGAGGATTAAAAGCCCGATTTTCCTCCTGGGAGCCAGGTGGCGGATGTCTACGCGACGCCCCTGGTCCTCTGGCGGTGTCACTGGGTTCCACCAGGTGCGCACCACCCTCTGCCTGTCCCGCAGTGAACCCGACGGGCACCAGATCGGCAGGTCTCCGAGCCGAGGCTAAGCCTTCCAAGAAATCTGTCCTGACTGCGGACTGAGCAGCCCCAAGGGAAGGTGGCCCCACACCCAGCTCTCAGCCGCGACTGGCTAGTGCATTCCCCGCGAGGCTCCTGGTCGCGGAGCTGCAGTCTCCGCTGCATGATTCTTTACCGTTCATGGTCTCCCCTTTATGCACTCTATGACCTGGCCCTGTTCCTGGGAGGGGAATGGGGGCCTCTGAAGTCGGCCTTATGCAAAGAAGAAAAAATTCCGGGGTACCATTCTCACTTGTGAAAATTTCGTTTATTCCTTTTCCCGTACGAGGCGAATTAAGGGGGCCCAGTGGCTCCTGTCGTGAGCCCTCACAGCTCCAGTCACCGCGTTGACGGTGGCTGCGTGGTGACGAGGGCCTCGTTGCAAAAAGCTTTGGGCCCCTCCGCCGGGACCTCGCGAGGAGACAGGGCGGCAGGCACCACGCCCTGGGTTTGTCCGAGAGCCCCAACCTCCCCCAGCTTCCAGCCCCTTGGTCATCCGGGATATTCGATGTCTACCAGAGGGACCAGGACTGGGCTGGGCTTGGGTGGAGCAGCTCGAATCCTGGACTCAGGAATCGTTGCGCAGATGCCAAGCAGCGAGCTACCGCGCCTCTGATGGTGAAAAATCCTGGATCTCAGAGTACTGAGGGCCTCGGGTCCCAGTGGCTCACCTCTGGGGACTCCCGCAGCACTGGAAGGGAGCACAGGACCTACCCCGTGTGCCTGGGTGACTGTGCGGAGGAGGGAAACCTCTAGAGCAAGCGAGATCTGAAGATGGTCCTTAGCAGAGTTTAGGAGCGGTGGTCAGTAGGGTGTGTGGAACACACACACACACACACACACACACACACACACACACACACAGCGTGAGACCCTCAAGTACTCTGGGTGCTTTGGTGGCGCTGTCTGTTGGCCTCCCCACCCTGGCCTGCAGGTCGGGTCTCCTGTAGGCGGGTCTCCGATGCTCTTTTCTTTGCCTGGAGATCACTCCAGGCCAGGGTGGGAGACGGGGACCATCCTGCTCCACGGCCTTGCTGTCATCTTCCCGCTCCCAGAGTGAGTTTCTGTGCCTTTGGATCTCAAGGTCAGGGTCATGTTCCCCCACACACCTAAGGGCAGAGGAGTTTGCTCAGAGGACTCACCTTAAGCCATAGGCCTCAAGTTTTCCATTTGACCTTTCAGATGAGGCCTTTGTTGCTTATGCCCTCCCACCTCTCCTTGTTCTCCATTTTGGGAGACCGAGATGACCCTGCTTCCCTAGGGTCCGGCCCGAGGCCGCCCCGACTGAGATCGAAGAGGTGCGGCTGCTTTCACCGCTGCGAGGCGGGTGTGGCGCCGCCTGGGCACTGCGGCACTGGGTCTTGCCGCATTTGCGTTCGCAGGGGTGAGGCAGGCGCAGGGGAGGAGCCACGCCCAGCTTTGCCACGAGAACAGGAGGCTGGAAGGGGATTTGGCCTTGTAAGCTATTCTCTGCATTCTCCCAAGTCAATTGCAAAAAATGGAGAAAACAGGCCAAGTGTCCCCACAGAGATGCCACAATTAGTCAGAAGGAGCACCCAAGCCCCTGGCGACCTGTTACAGAGCTCTCTTTACCTGTGGTCTCATTTATTTCCAGGGCTGGGGAGAACAGAATCTGTAACTACAGCCCTCTGTTCTCAGGCGCCTGCCTGCTCCTTGGTTGCCTATTGCCAGGCTAGTGCCCTGTTGCTTACCTCCCCCACCACCCGTGCCCCCAAAGAAAATAAAGAAAAAGGAATTTAGGGTTCTGTTTAAGTACCCCAGTAAGGCTTCTCATTGCTTAGAGTGGAGGCTTTGGGAAGAGTTCCCAGACACTTCTCAAGGATGATGTGCACCCCACCTCCCACCAGTAGAATTGCCTGGGTACCAATTAAAATGCAGATTTTGGGATGGGCCTATAATCTGCATTTCAAGGGCCCCTTGGGTCAGTCCGATGGTTATTGCCTGAGCTCTGTCGATATCTAACTACCTCCACTGGACCCCTGCCTTTGCTAAGGCTCCCACCACCCAGGCTGGGAGATATCGTGTCTCTTCTCCTTTTCTTCAGCTCCGTTCAGAGTTGTAGTGGGGAAAACTGAGGCAGAATGCCAGGGAGTGACTTCCCAAGACCTCCATCCCACTGTTGGCCTCTGGAAGATTAGAGCCCAGCAGTGGGAGTCTCGGTGGGTTAGGGAGGGTGGTGCATTGAGCAGCGATTTGGGCCCCTTGGGCATGTGTGGTTATGGCAGAGTGGGTGAGGATTTGGCAGAGGTGTGAGAGGCAGCCAGCCCTGAGGTCATGGAGAGAAGCATCACCAAGGGGTTTTCATAGTTTCTGGGCCAGGGGTACTCTCTCTGACCCTTTCAGGGTGCTCTTCTAGCTATCTTGACCTCTGGGCTCCAGATTGGCCTGGAGTAAGTAGGCCGGAGTCCCCAGCCCTCCTGCCCTGGACACCAGCTCCCCTGAGACAGACCCTCTCCCTCCTTCCCCAGGCCGCTTGGCACCAGAGGCAGGAGCCACCACGGTGACTTCTCTCAAGGCAGCCACTCTGGCAACCACTGATGCAACCTTTTCCGGCACCTCCCTTGCCTCCCTACCTCTGCTTTCCTCTGCAGTCCCCTCAGAGCCAGCAGAAGCCGCTCTCCTGGCTGGATGGCAGCGGTGCCTCAGCTCCCCCCATGCTGCCTCCTTGGCCACGGGACTTCCTGCCCACCTGCCTTCCTGTCCTGGCTGCAGGCCTGCAGCAGAGATGCCCAGCCTGGGCGGTTCACAGTCTTGTCTGGTTTGGGATGGGATTTTGGGGAGCGGCAGCTTCGGTTTGCTCCCTGGAGCTCCGTTTCTGCCACAGGGCTGGCTGGGGGATGGGGAATGGTGGAGACCAGGGCATCTTGGAGCAGGACTGGTGGTGTCTGCTCAGAGGCCAGAAGAGGCACCCTGTAAGTCCCACTGGTCACTGTCCACTTGGCATGATGGGCAGAGAGGTGGATCTGGCTAGCTATTTATCACTCTGAGCTGGATTTACTCCATTCTCAGTCTGAGTAAGGGTGAGCTGGGTAAGGGTGATGGGACTGGTGGGCCTTGAGGTTGAGATCAGAAACGCCTTGAAATGGACATCTCCGCCCACCGTCTCCAAAGCCAGGAGATCAGCCCTTCTTTCCCACTGTCACTGTCTCCTCAAAGGTCATCTTGGGCTGAGACAAGGCATGTCAAGCTTGTGAAGGGGTGGGGTGAGGAGAGCCTCTGGGAGCCAGGTGGGAGTCTCTCTGCAGGGTCCGAAGGCCGGAGAGCGTGACTCCTGTTCTGTGTATGGCACTGGTAGAATTCACTGTGAACAGTCTCGGTCAGTGAATTACCGAAGGGCCATAAACAGAGCAGAGACAGATCCGCGAGTGTCTCAGGAGCACCTCACCCTTTCTAGAGCTCAAGTGGGCCTGGACGTCGGAAACGGGCTGCTTCCAGGGGTCTGGGATGCCGAGAGCCCCTCCAGCATGTCCCCAGAGGGCCCGCACCAGTACCATCTGCTTGGCCGATTTTGGCACTAGCACATTTTTGCTTGTGTCTCTTCGCTCTGAGCAATCATGTGCAGTGCCAATATGGGAAAAGCGGGCGCTGCAGCCACGTTCACCTCCCCTGCGTCCTGTGTCCAGGCTGCGCTGTGTCCTTGCTGGCTCCCTGGCCCATCTGGCTCAGCTGCTGTGAGGGCCGCAGCCCTGTGGGCAGCCAGATCGCCTTACACTGCCTGGGGCCACAGCCGAGCTGGGAGTCCTGCAATCGGAGCTGGGCTAGCAGATGGGGCCGCCTCCGGCAGGGGAGGTGGGGGTCACCATCTGTAGGGCCAGCCTGGGTGGTGCCACGGGTCAGACAGGCTCTGCTCAGCTCCCAACACACCCTCGGGGTGAGACCTTGGCTGGCAGCACAGGGTCTGGCCTTCTGCTGCAGGAACTGAGGGTGGCGGCTCCTGGCATTGGGGGTGCCCTTGAGGTCAGGCCGGGTGATCCTGGGGCTGTTGTTCTTAGGGCAAAGCTCACTATGGTCATCTGGACAGCACCGAGAACAGGGTCCTTGGTGGGCTTGGAGTCGGAGTGAGTGGTTCCTGCCCTGGGACCAGGGGCAGGGGCCAGTGGTCTTCACATGCCACACTGGAATGTGGATCCCTGGGTCCCTGAATTTGGGCTACGATTATTGAACTTTTGCTATCCATCGGTGTACCACATGATATTACATATTTCATCTCATCGATCCCCACCACAGCCCCGTGGGGTGTGGAATTTTTAAAGTCATCTTATAGATGGGGAGACCTGGAAAGGCCTGACTGAACAGGTTAGCTGGTGAGTGGTGGAGCTGGGCCAGTGTGGCTCCGCAGTCACCGGCCACGGCTGAGGTGGGCCAGCCTCACTGGTAGGTTTTGTGTGCTGGTTCCCCCACCGCCCAGGGATTGGAGGCATCGCAGCCCTGAACCTAAATTTGAGCTTGGGCTCCTAAGGGTGTCCCAGACTGCAGAGAATGAGGCTCAGAGGCCTGGACCCAGACAGGGAGAGCCTGGCCAGAGTGAAGCCCTGGTGACCAGTGGTCAGCAAGAGGCCAGCTGACTGGCCTGGGACACTGACCAGCAGGGAGCTGTCACTGTCTCAGCCCCCGAACAAGCCGCTTTTCTGTATGTGGTTGGGGCCTTCGGTGAGAGGTTGGCAGGAGTAATAGGCAGCTCGGCTGGGCTAACAACCCCTCCTACCCAGGGCCCTAGGGACGCCTTGCATGGGTCAGGCCATTTCCCTATGTGAGAGACAGGGAGGAGCCCCACAGCCCCTCCTGGGTGTGGTGTTGGTGTCCCTGTGCAGAAGCTCTTCCAAGCCCTGCAGAAAGATGTTTGCTTATCTCAGGCTAGGAGAAGGGGGCTTCTGCCCTGCTTAGCTTCCCTTGCAGCTGAATCTCCCCCCTCTGATGGCCCAGTTCCTCCACAGTGCCTGGCTGGCCTGTGCTCATCCTGTCTCAGCTCCCGCTCTCTTCTCCTGAGCTAAAATGGCTGAGCTGCCTGAGAACTGCCCTCCAGCCAGCCTCCATGGGGCAGGGAAGACAGGAGTCCTCAGTCTGGATCAGAGTGACCCCTGGGGATGTCAGAAGGCCCCTGGGCCTTACCGTTTCTGGAGCGTCCCTGGAACTTCTGAAATATCTGGCCACGTTTCTGTGCCTTCCTGCCTAGCAGGGAAGGAGGCCTTTCCAGCCTGAGGATAGGGCACCTGTCCCTCAGACCTGGGGGTGGTCTGCAGCTGGGCTCCACTTCTTCCTGTGGCTTTGCTTTTGCTCCTCACACCTGCCCAGGTGGGCGTCTTCGATGAGCCCTGAATAGCAGGTGCTGGTTGGGGATGCTGAAGAGCCAGCTGGTGTCTCCAGCCTCCATGCCCCGCTGCCTCTGGGGGCCTAGCTCCTGACCCAGGCAGCGAGTTCACCCACAGTAGCGACTCCCCACCGGCTGGACTCCCACAGCCGACTCTCCTTCCCGAGATCAATTTCCCGGCATCTGGGTGGGAAATTCTGCCTTTGTGCCTCATCACCCTGTCAAATGGGGCCTGAATCCTCCTTTGCAGGTCTCCCAGAACTGGACAAAAGGTTGTACGACACTCCACAGGCACCTCTAGGTTTTGGAGGTGTTTATTCCATCCAATGCCCCGTGCCCTACAGGAATGACTGCAGTCTGACTTACGTCTGTCTTGCTGCTGCTGAAAGCATTTTCTTATCAGAGTGGGAAGATGTCTGGGAAGCACTTTGCTCTGATTTTTCGTGTTTTTCAAGAGCAGCCACTCCAGGGCTCCTGCATCCCCCATGCAGGGCCCCTTGCTTGTCTGGGGTGCTAGGAGCTTTTGGAGGAGCTGTGTCAGGTGGATTTGCCAGACTCCTGCCCCTCCCCCACCGCTGCATTTGCTCTTTCAATCCCGGCCATTATCCCAGTCCCTGCCCTGGCTCTGCGAAATGCGATCCGGCTGCATTGATCGCTGGCAGGGGCTGCATGCTGCTGCCAGTGAAGCTGCGTTGGTGCAGCCCAGAAGGTCCCCCACCACCAATGGTGCTGCCCGCCCCACCCAGGCCTCAGGCTGCCCTGCTGGTGGGAGAAGGGGCTCGGCCCTTCCCACCACACACACATGCGCGTGCACACACACACACACACACACACACACACACACACACACTCCACTGGGGGCGGGAGGAGCTTCCTGGCCAAGTTGCTGGCCCCTGGGAATACCCTGGACCTAGAGCCCATTCCTGTGGGTGTCCCCACACAGGCTCGCCCACCCCATGGTCTTGCCTTTGCCCAGTTCTGTAACCTTGACCACCAAGATGGTTTCTCTCCACAGAGAAGTCTCTCAGCCCCCAGGCCTGGGCTGCCGGCCCTGCGGGGGACGTTCAGCTTCCCCATCCCAGTGCAGGAGATGAACCTTGGGTGAGCCAGCCCTGAAGGTGGCTTGGGTCTGTCTGCATCTCTGCTCTTCCACCAGTCAGCCTCACTCCACCCCAATGGGCAGGAAGGGGTGGTGGCTGTCGTCTCAGCTGAGGGCCAGAGTCCTACGGGATGGATGGGAGTCCCAGGTGGCTTCCTCTCCGGCTCAGGCTTCTGGTTTGGAAATCGGCTCACTTGTGATTGGGTCTTACCACCCAGGGGACGTTAGGGCAATTAAATCCTTTTGGAGTTTGGGGGGGCTGGGCCTATAGGTGTTAACGCCCCAGAGGAAAAGACCTGATGGCAACTGGGGGATGTGGACACAGTTGTGTTGCCCTTGGGGTAAGTTACTAGATGCCTGGGGAGGTGCCACTTTGGGGAATCATGTTGCAGCCCAGCTTCCAAGGGTGTGTGAATGTGTAGGGCCGGTATGGGTCTGTATGGTGGGTTCTGTGGTCAGGAGAAGGCTGCGTGGACAGGATGCTCAGCTGGCTTGGCCCATTCCTTCCACTGATTGGCCAAGATGAGTGACGTCTGTGCCCAGAGAAACTGACTGACTGCCTGCCTGTGCCCCAGCCTGGTGTTCGTCCACTGTCCTCTGGAGAGGGGACACAGCCAGTGGAGTGATTTGCCAGTTTGGGGCTTGATGGGGAAGGGTATTAGGTACAGAACCTCCCTGGGGTGGGGCAGCTGGTGAGCCCTAGGCCCTGGGGAATGCCTTGGGAGGGGTCTCCCTGGGTCAAGGGGGATGGCGACAGCAGGACCTGGGAAGCAGCAGAGCACTTCCCACTCTAGCT
>CM053514.1:60754811-60916509 GCA_028627145.1 Eidolon dupreanum | reverse complement strand
GGGTCTCCCTGGACATCGCTGATTGGCTGACCCGGAGGTTGACACGTGACTTCAGTCGACCAATCAGCACCAGCCTCCCCGAGGCTCCAGGGTGTGCTAAGTCCTAGCCGCGTCTGCAGCCTTTCTTTGCTTAGGCACCTCTGGGTCTCTGCTGTTAACACTGGAAACGTTTTGATGCTTGGTGGGCAACAGGTGCGTTCCTGCATCATTTTGTGCTGCCTGGGCAGGTCGACGGGGCAGGCGGGCGGAGCAGTTCCAGAGGCGCACGCAAGCTGGGCCTTGCGGGAGGTGTTGGGACCCGCATGGACGGAAGGCTACTGAGGCCAGGACTCATAGCCCGCAGGTAGCCCAGCCTGGACCAACCCAGCCTGGTGCGGCTCCTCATCCGTGGAACAAGATGACACTCTACTCAGCTACTTCGTTGGGAGAAGTAAAAGATATCACCTGAGCCACCACACTTGGTGATAGGGTTGCTTCAGATTTTTCATTATCCAGAGTTTAACAGCTGTTTTAATACAAGGAGAACCCTGAAGGCCGGCGTAAAGAATCCTATTATGTGATTAGTCTCCCTTAACTTTTGTCAATTTAGAAAATATTTTGGAAAAAAAAAAGTATGACTTTGTGGCTGTTTTTTTTGCAACAATTTTGGTAGATTCTGGTAAATTTCAGAATTATAATTTCTTTGGCTTAAATATTTCTCTATAAAAATGGTTCTGGAAAGGGAAATACACAGGGTGTAAATGAAAATTTTCAGGTTTTGAGATCCTGGATGTTAAAGCCACGGCAGGAAGAGCTCAGTGAGCAGTGTAGTGGCAGGGATGAGCCTCACCAAGAGACAGAAGTCTGGGTGCAATGTCACCAGCCATGTGGCCCTGGGACTCTCCACACCTCTGGGCTTTAGCCTTCATAGCATAAATGAAGGGTGGTGGCTAATGTCCTATAACCAGCTTTAAAGTTCTCTTCCACGCAAAGGCACTAGGGAGCCCAAAGTCTGGGGCTTAGGCCCCACTGAGGGTTTCATAATCCACCTACATAGCCAAGATTTCATGTGGCCTCCTTGCGCAAAGCTTCTTGGGCTTAAAGATGAACTGATCTGGTTCTCATGTTTGAGCCCTGGGGCTTTTAAAGACCACAGCAGAATGTGTGCAACTGCTAATAATGCCCGAACTGTGTTCAGGCACTGGCATCTTCACTACCCCTCACCCTTGCTTGGTATGCTCTCACAGAGCCAGATTTCTCTAAGGAGTTAAATCGGCATTATTTTCACATCACATTAACAATGTTAACATTGGGGGTGGGGGTAGTTTTGCAGAAAATTTTTGAGTAATGAGAATGTGTGGGAGTGGATGTTTTAGATTTCTTGAATTTTCTGATTAAGAAACCACTGGAAAAGGTCACTCATCCGATGAGATATATTGAATGACTGCTCTATGCAAGTTCCTGTGTGTATTTGTGTGTACATGTGTGTGATAAAAAAGTCCAGCCACTGGGAGGCTGTTCCAGGTGTGGCAAGCCCTGGGCAAGGACCATGGGTGGCACAACCCTTATGACCGGCTCAGAAAACACTGACCACTGAGAGAGGTTACACATGGGCTGAGCTCAGGACTCACCTGGACGTTACTTTAAAAATGAGAATCCAGATGTGCAGCTCGTTTTCTGTTGCTGCCCACTGAGTGGTTGGCACAGAGAACGGAGCTTCTGGAGACAGACATATCAGAGTTTGACCCCAGCCCTCCATTTACAAATTACGCATTTACCTTGGGAAGTTGCGAGTCTCAGTTCCCACACCTATAAAATGGAATCTAATCTTTGTACAGGGTTGCGGAGAGGATTAGAAATAAAGGGGTAAAAGCATTTTGCATAGTGTCCCTCACAGAGCAGCCATTTAGTAATTGGTAGTTATAACTACAGTTTCTTAAAGGGAAGATAAATTCAGAAGAAATTTGAATTGAGACCCAGTTAAGTTGAGCCAATAATTTTTTACAAGTACGTTAAATCTGGAGTCACAGTTTCCAGTATCTTCTCCCAAATATCATATAAGATAAGAAAGCCTCTGGACAGGGCCAAGGGTGGGGGGTGAGGAGTGGGGGGGTGAGGAGTGGGGATGGGGTGGGGGGCGGTGTGCAGGCCTGTCCTTGCCTTCCAAGGTTACTCTGGGTCCCAGTTTCTCAGGGGACCCTAGTTCTCCTTCTGTTGAATATTTCCCTTGCTCCTACCCCCCTTCCCTCCAACTCGGCAGAAATGCACTCCGAGACACCAGCACTTGACAAGTGTTTGCTCACAGCCCAGCAGTTTCAGGAGGGAGAAACTCAGATCCCCTCGGGCCCAGCAGCATTGGGAGGGGAATGGCAGGTGGAGAAACTTATACTCTCCAGCTCTTTCAGTCAGAATCCAGTCCTTAAGCCATACCTCCTGCTCTGTACACCTTCCTCGTCTGTGCTGCCTCCACCATCTTAAGAGGATCTCCACTAAGAGCTGCCAACCTGGAACAAACAGCAGGGGCCAGGTGGGAGTGCACTGCCAGGTGCCTTTGACACTGGCATCTGAGCATCAGCTGTGCTGAGGCCACAGCCTGGCTGGATCTGGTGACCCAGGGGGCCCACAGCCCATTGAGATGGAGGTGAGAGGAGAAATGGGGGCTCTTCTCCCTCACCCCCTGTAGCCTTTGCTCCAAATAGCAAGTTTCAGTGTCCTTCCTGATGGGTTTTGGTGCTGACGCCAAAGGGACACACCATGGGCCTGGCTTCAGGAGCATTACTGAGGACGGCAGGGGAATGGCTGCGGATAGGGAGGGAGATGCAGGAGGAACAGGCCCTCTTCCAGGTGAGAGACTGTGGAAGTCAGCCTTGCTTGGGTCTGAGGCCCAGGGTACACTGGCAGCCTGAGCTCTTCTTACAGGGCAAGCAGTCCCTCCTCTCCCCTGCCCTGCTGCTGCTTCTCAGCTCACTGAGTTTGGAAAATTCCAGTGCTCACCAACATCGCCAACAGATATATCTTCTCAGATGCAGGACTTAAAGCCAAGCATTCCTAGCCCAGTCTCTTGGTTTCTGTGGACACCAGATCCTTGTCTGCAGTCTGGTTGATAAACTACCTAACACAGAGGACCCTTAAGGAGATGAAATGAGGTGATATAACTCGTTCTGCTACACCACTTGGTCCAGATGGCACCTCAACACCCTGGGCTGTAGCAATCTGTTCAAGAGTCTCTCCTCCTCTCATTTCTCATGGGCAACTGCCATGCTTTATTCACCTGGCACGTGGCAGGCATTCATGAAGTGAAATGGAACTGACCCATGGGCCACATCTACAGGTGGGTTTTATTTTGCCTGCAAAATATGTGAATTTTTATTTATTTTTGGAATCAATAGATTCATACACAAATCTGGACTCCTTGGCTTCTTTGGAAAATATTGAAGACGGGGCTCCAGGGCCCACATTCCTTATGCTTGGGTGACAGTCTGCTAGCACTCAAGACAGGCTGTTCTCTTTAGACAGATGCTCTCCCCTCTGCTCATCTCCATCATCCCCTTTTCTCTCATACCTCAATCACTTCCACTTCACTCACTGATTTTACCTATCTGGTCAATGTAGGCAGCTGAGTTAGAAGCTCCTGCTGGTGACTTGAGCAGTAATGGAAGCAGCCCCACCAAAGAAAGTTTTCAATATATGCTTGTTGAAAAGGCATCTGGGTCTTGCCAGGCCAACAGAATGTACTGTGTATAAGGCACCTCTGGAGAAATACCGTCCCCATGAGGAGGTACCCTAGATAACCCAGCTGTTTCATGGGTGGCCAGTGGCAGTGGTGTTTGGTTGATTTGGCTGTAATCAATCCTCTTTCTCTGGTCCATCCTCCTGGTGAAAATAGGCGATGATGTGCCATCTGTGCAAGAAGGGAGAGAGGTGGCACTGGCTTTATTGAGCCACTGTCATCAAGGAAAACAACTCTGGCTTCACTATTCAGCTATTCTAATCATCACCACCTAGAAACAGAACCAAACATCCAAAAACTAAAAGGAAGAGAGGGGTGGTGGAGGTGGGAAAGAGGTATCAGTCCAGGCTGAGGCACAGAGCGGGCACAAGCATGGAAGTGTAATGCCACTGTGGGGTTTAGGAAGGGCTTGGCGCTGGGGGTGTGGCAGGACGTACAGATGGAAAGATGGCAGTTACCACGTTAAAGCAGTGAGCTGGGAGGACCCAAGAAGTGAGGACTTAAGGAAACGATTAATGGTTTGGGGCCTCTGCTTCAAGGATAATACACTGCAATACTGAACACTCATGTGGAAAGAGACCAGAGGCACAGGCGCCGTCACCTACTCTTTTAATGTGGGGTGCAATGAACCCCTAGGAAAAGATCTCCGGAGTAGAGGTTTTCAAACCATCTTTAGGATTCCTCAAAGAGATCTCTCCCTCCCAGGCCAACGTTTTATAAAGCTGCTCTGCTGACGGGCGATGGGCAGGAGAGCCTGACCCACCCTGTCCTAGCGCCGTCCCGACAGAGCTCTGCAATACCCAGCAGCACAGTTCAGAGACCACTGAGCTTGAGGACAAGCACCTTTAACACAGCACAACGAGCCACCGCAAGACAGGTCCTAGTGGCCAAGTGCTCCTATAGAGATAAACAGTTCCACTTCCTGTTGCCACATTTTAAACTATTTATTGAATGAGACAGTAATAGACAGAATGGAAAACAACACAGGATCCATGCTCTGCTACTTGGGTTTTGCTTTTCTTCTTCTTCTTGGCAATTTCTCAAACTATTAGGAGGTTATTTAACCACAAAGGAACATGGACTTTAAAGTCCCTGGACAGCTTCACAATGATGATAAAAAATAATAATTAAAAAAATAACAAATTGTAGAACTAGGACTGTTTATATGTAAATTTCCCTTCCCCTCCCCCCATTACGTACAGAAAAAAACATACAAAGAACATCATATAGTTTTATATAAAACAAGCAAATACAAGAATCTGAAACTTTTCTCAAAGGCTGAGCAAGACGTGAATAATCTTTTCATGTCCATTAAAAAAACACGTTAAATACACTATCACCCATGGGGGCCCGGGAGGAGGGAGAAGAGCTGTCCCTGTGCTCAAGGGGCAGAGATTGGCCTGTCGAAAAGTCAGGTGAATTTAGCCACCGGACGCTCAGGGCTTGCAGCTGAAGAAGCAGTGTAGTCGTTACAAAGGACTCACAGACCAATCAACACCCGCGAGGAGGAAGCTGTACGGGGCCTACCAGGATGCACCTGGGGATCCTGCAGGCTCCGTCCTGAAAGGGCCTGGCCCGGGGTGCAGGACACACCGCGGTCCTTGTCTCTCCTAACCCGTCCCCCACTGTGATGGCCGACCTTCCTGAGCCAGGTGCCAGTCAGTTCTGTTAAGCTACAGAGTTACAGGAAAGGAAAAAATGGCTCCCACTGCTGTACCCTGGTCTTTGAAGGATTTTCTCTCCCTCCTTCCTTTCCCCTTCCAGCCCCTCCCCAACCCCACCCGTCCTCTCTCCCCTTCACAAGCACACTCACTGCGCACGCACTCCTCAAAGCCTTCATATTTCTGTTACCTTCGGTTCGCATACAAACCAAAGCCACAGTTTAATAGTCGAGAGATCAAGAAGGCTTCCTGGGAAGGGGAGGAGACGGGAGGCCGAGGACAACCCTTTTGTCCCTGCCTGGGAGCTTTAAGAACATTCACCTGCCTGTTGCAAGGTCAGCACCTGGGCCAGCCCGAGGAGCTCTCAGCCGCCAGACCACGAGGCCCCTGAACCTTGCAAGCACATTTCTTGACCCACCCTGTTCTGGCTCCTCTCTCCTCAGATGAGTCCAGCAGGGAGAGTTCTGGGTGGCCACTGGGAGGCAGCTTTGGTGAAGGCCATGGGCACCTCCACCTGAGTTTGTCAGTAGCTCAACGCATGACCCTGGTATGAACAAAAATCAGGTGACTGTGTCTGGCCACGTACCTTACACCCACTAAACTGGGTGAATTGTTTTTCCACAGTGCACCTTGATTTCATACAGATAATTCCATGCGGGTTTTATATATATATACACACACATATATATATATATATGTATATATATACACACACACACACACACACACACACACACACACACACACACATATATATACATATATATACTTTATATATATGTAAATGTGTATATCCATATGTACACATGTACATATATTCACACTCGCACATACACACACATAAGTATACACACGTTTTCGCAGAAAGAAGTCCTGCCACAATTTGGCTTTTTTGGGACGGTGAAATTGACAACAGTCTCTTACTCCACCAATCCCAGAGAATCAAGAGTGGTGCTTTAAAAAACGCAGTTCCAAAATCCGCTGCCTTTCTTCCTTTTTAAAAAAAGGGTGAACAATACTTTCCTTTCGAAGTCGAGAGACTTAATTCCATTTGATTGCACCTCTGCAAACATGTAAAAAATTCTGAAGTAGACTAGAAAACGATGCCATGATATGGCTGCATGTCACTCTTCCAACGTCACCACTTCCACAGCCTGGCCGTCCATGGTGACTGTGCTGTCTGATATCCTGGTGGTCACAGGGGCCATGGCCACCTGCACCGGCCCATTGCCCTGGGCGAGGCTGGTCACCACCGTCTGGTACATGCTCACGGGGATCTGGACCAGCCCTGGGGAGACAAAGGCGACACTGTCGGTGGGGTTGGGCCGGGCTTTCCTGGTGCCGGCTGACAGGGCAGCCAGCTCCAGCTCTTCAGGGGGTCACTGCAGCCTCAGGTAATGGCATACCCACTGTCCAGGCACAAACACAGCCCTTTTCTCGTCCCATTTTCTCTCTTTAAAATAGAGTCTCAGTAAAGAAAAGTTAGGAGAAACTGTGGAAACGTGACCTGGAGCAAGGCCTCCCCAACATGCAGGAGGGAGGGAGGGAGGACCCTGCTGCCTCCAGCTTTGGAAGCAGAACCCAGCAGGTGTGAATCACCCCTTCCCCCAAGCCCACCCTGGACTGCCTTCCTCCTCCTCTAGGAAAGGCTGCCCTGAATTTTAATATTCTGCTACACTGACTTTTTCCACCCTCTTTCTTCCTATGTTTGAGTTTCTCCTAGCTTATAAAAAAACATCCCCCTCAACCCTATCCTGTCTTCTGGCCACTGTCCCTCCACTCAGAGGCAGCTTATTGAAAAAAGCCTAGGTTGTTAGTTTTCTGATTTCAGACTTCACAGACCCATAAAACCTTGAAACACATTTTAGAGTCAAAAAAAAAAAAAAAAAAAAAAAAAAAAAAGGACCCCAACTACTTCACTATTATTCACAGTATAAAGGATGGTTTAACACAAAGAAAGGAAGAAGCATGTAATCTCAGAAAAGTACAGTCCTTCCTAAGAAGGGAAAAGTTGATAATTTTACATATTTAAAAAAGGGATTTCCAATTAAATACGGCAGAATAAATGCACACATCAAACTCCTCTTCCTCCTAAAACTAAAATTACAGTGCAGAGGGGAAAAGTATATAAATGAGGGACAGTAATATATTTTTGGATGACACAAAACAAATGTAAAGTGGATCTGACTTATCAAAGTGGAAGCTGTAACTGTGCCCACAGAGGCTCGGGACAGAGGCCTGGCCACTGAAGGAAGGGGGAGGAGGTAGGGCCAGGAATGAGCTGAAAGTCCGCATCCAGCTGAGTGGGCCAGTGGGTCCCACCAACACCAACGCCAGACCGTTATTGACAGGACATCTTTAGTTTATTTATTATTATTGGGGAAATGACCTGAGAGGCCCAAGAAAAGTGATACCTATATTTAGCAGGTGGGGAGCTAAGGGGATGGGAGGGAGAAGAGACTATGAAAACTCTGGCCTGCTGTCCTAATACTTACCCAAGGCCTACAGGTCACCTCGCTCTGCCCTGCACGCCCTGACAATGGGTGTCGCAGTGCCTCACTCACACAGAAGGAACAGAGACAACGTGGGGAGAAGAAAACAAAAACAAATGCTCCCAAACTCTGATCTTCAGAGAGAAAAGAGATTTGTATGATGAAAATGAGATGCTTTTACTTAAAAATAAGAAAAAAAAATTTTTAAATAAAAGATCAAATAGATAAAATACATTCTGAAGATTAGAAGATAAAGTCAAGGAAATCTTCCAGAAAGTAGAAAAGATGAAAAGATGGAAAACAGAAAATATGAGACCTAACAGCTCCAACCTCTGAAAACAGAATTCCAGAGAGAATAGAGACAAACAAAAGATAGAAAATTATCAGAAACATTGTAAATAAATTTCTACAACTGAAAAACATGAGTCTCACCCTGAAAAGGCCCTCTAGATGCTCAGTACAACAGATACTAAGACATATCTTTTCAAAATTTTGGAACACGAGGGGTAATAAAGCAAAGATTCCAAAAGATTGCAGAAAGAAAAAAAAGTTATATACAAAGATCTGGAAATCATAATATTGTTGGACTTCTCAAAAATAAGCCAGGAGGCTAGATGATGATGAAGAATACCTTCAAATGTCTGAGAGAAAATGCCTTTCAGCCCAGAATTCTCTATCCAGCTCATAAGACCACATGGGAAAGAGTACCGAGGGCTTCCAGAACTGGGTAAAACCAGTGATTGCTACTCAAAAAAATAGAAGAAAAAACACAAGTATTAACCATAATAATTATAATACACCCATCTTGGCAGTGAAAAATTTTTATGTGATTATAATAATATACACATAGAAACTGATTTATCAAAAATTATAATAATGTCTCAATTCAAGAAATGAAGATATAAGACTATTACTTAGAGCAGTAAAGATAAATACCAGTAAAAAAGAACACGTACTCCTGGGGTACAGTCCTCTTTTTTTTTTTTTTTTTAAAGTCCAATTAGTTCTTTTTGGTATTTAGAACCAAAGGTCACTTTGATGAAACTAAAAATTTATTTTAAAAAAGAATGTTTTATCAGAATATTCCCTAATGCAAAAAAATCCAACATAAAACATTGTTTAACAATGTTAAGTTATATGTTTTCTCGGGGTAAGTGTTGCTGGTTTAGGAATAAGTATTTGATTATGTAACACAAAACGGGGCTTGATGCTTTGTTTTGATGACAGCCATTTTTAGAAATCCAGGCTCACCCTGGTGCGTGTTAAAAGGAGTGGAAAGCATAGCTCACCATTCCTCACACTTAAGATGCTGGGGTCTGAAAGGAGGCAAGAAGGCCTGCCCACATTCGTCCATGAGATTAGGAGGAAGGCAGTCAAGGGCCCAGGCTGTGGCTTCAAGGGCTGTGGAGTTCAATTTCTTTCAGGTAGACCTTTGCAAATGGCTCTTATATGTCTCTAATCAGTTCTTTCAGTTCATCCCTCCTGCCACCCAAGTTATCTTTCTATCTTTTTATTAGGGACATGTCATGTCCCTCGTCGCAAACTTTTCATATACCATAATGTTAAAAATGTTCCCAAAGCCTATAATAAGGTCCAAATGTTTGGCATGGTATTCAAGACCATTTGTGATTTGCCCTGGCCCATCTTTCGTCTCGTTTCCCACACTCCTGACAAGTACCCTGTGCTCCGGGGCATCTGATCTCAGTTCCCCCACATCTGGTCACACTCCTTTCTCTGTGCCTTTGCTCAAGTCATTCACTACCTGGGATTCCCTCACTCCCTACTCCTTCCTGTTAAAACCTGGTTTGGTTCTCCCTCCTCTTGGAAGCCCGTCCTGTCCCAGGCCAGTCAATAATGAGAGTGGCCTCCCCTGGATTCTCAGTGAGCAATGGGACAGTGGTGCACAATCTGGCTTGGCCCAGTTAAAGCAGGGAGGTAGGCCTTCTCACTTGACTGAGGGCTCCTTCAGGCCTGGCTCTGGTTCACGTTCTACTCTCCACATTATGAGAGGTATAATGTGCGCCATTAAGTCGGCATCAAGGGCAAAAGGCCAAGGGCATCTGCTGCTGGCCTCAACCAGTGTGCAGCTGGGCCCTGCTCTCTAGGCTCTAGACCCCAGGCATGGGCCTGAGTATATGTGAGGACCACACATCCCCTTCAATCACCCAAGTGTATCATGATGATCATTGCTTTCATTCTCTCTTCTGGTTAAAATAGGCAAAGTTAACGAAGTAACCCAAAACGTGCAGTAGCAAAGCCAGGATACATGTGTAATCCGCCAAAAAGCCCATGCTGGCAAATGGTACCCAAAACCAGAAGCCAAATCAAGTCTCATTTTATTGCTCTTGCTTCTGGGCTCGATTTAGTTCTCAAAGCTCCAAACTTGGGGAACAAGTTACACACTTTACAAATGCAGTGACTCCTGTGAGCAGGGAGATTCTTCCTAAGTCTGAGCAACCGTCCTGGGTAGGGCTGGGGTGGAGAGAAACGTAATCATCAGGGTTAAGTCTCTTTTACCCTGGTTTATGAAGGATGAGATTCCTATGACGTGAATCCATGTCCAACACTGTTTAAACAGTTTTTAGTAACAATGAAGATCTTCCCTAGAATGAAATGGAGAAAGGTTCAAATGCAAAAATTCATATTGTCTGACACTGTTATAACCAGTAGATCTTTTGAACACAAACTGATCTTGTTGCCCTCTTCAGCGGTTTCCAGTGGCCCATGGGATACAAAATCCAAATCCTTTTGCAGGTATTTAAACCTTTCACGTCAGTCTGTTGTTCAGCCTGGTGATCCATGAATCCCCACCACTTTACACTCCAACCAGGTGAACTCTCTGATTGAGGTTCTTAACACACACACCTCCACAATGTGCATAGGCTGTTACTTCTGCCTGGAATGAGTGTCCTCGGCTTGTTCCTTGAGTGGGCTCTTATTCTTCCTTCAACACTCAATTCCTCCTGTCTGGGCTTCTCTTCTCCTGAGCACCCACAGCACTTTGCACTGGCCTCCACGGAGGCACCGGTCATTATCGCTGTTTGCAAGTCTTGTCTCCAGGGAGACTGTAAATTCCTTAAGGGAGGCACAGAGTTGCCATCTTTGAGTCCCTAGTAATCAGGAGCTCAATAAATGTTTTCAACACTCTCGAATGAAATCTGCCTTCTGAGATTCCGCAGGTGTCCGTCCTCAGACCGAGTGGCTGAGCTGGGCGAGCCTAAGGGTGACCAGGCTGGTTCAGAACGGGAGCACCCCATCCAGAAAGCAGCAATGCCACATTCAGGACACTCAAATAAAACCACTTTTAAAGATTTCATCTTCTGTACTTTACTTTACAATCAGGGAAGGAGTAAATCTGGCCTCTACAACTGGGTGATGAAATGACTCGCACACAGAGCTGTCTAGAGAGCGAATAACTGGTAACAGCAACTACACATCTGAAAAGCTTTTCAGAGAGAAATTCCATATACGGAGGTCATGTCATAACCTCCAATGCCTTGAAATCCCAATTTCATTATTTTCTGCAGGCAGTTTTAGTGTACCTCTACCTTAAATGAATGCATTACCATCCCATTGTGAGGATTTTAGAATCAACCTCTCTCTCTCTCACACACACAGCCATTTTGACATGGATTAGATTAAATCGTCTCAGTGTCTCTGACCTAGCAGCCTTTGTGCCCATGGAGAGAAGGGGGAGGGGACTGGAAGCTGGCTTGGAGACCCAGCATGCACTAAGTCGGTCGGCTGCCCTTGGAAGAGAGATGATTAAATGCTGAGGTACAGTAATCAGGCTGGGATTGTCCCCGCATCTGCTCAGCCTGCCCCTGATTAGCCCTAATCTAGAAGGCGTATGTTAATGTAAGCTTGTATTCTGGGTCATTTCTATTGATTAAGCAAGAAGAAGCCCTTCACAATCTACTTTTACATTCGCTGCATATCATCTGATTTCTGCCAAGACCCTAGACCCTGGAGAAGTAGGCAGGGCGGCTATTCATCTTCCCTTTCACAAATGATAGGCAAGCTCCGCTGGCAGAACATGGACTTTTCATACCCACTGACCGCTGCGGCCAGCAGGGACCCGGAAGGGAGAGAACTATCCTCTTTGCGCTCACTGCTACCTCTCTTCCTCTCATGCTTCTTGGTAAGGTTTACAGAACTGGCTGAAATGGAGAAAGAGGCCAAAGGTGACTCAGCACCAGGACGAGAAGTCAGACCAAAATCCCTAGAGAAACTGCCGGCCGCAGGACACTGCACTGTAAGAGACAATGAACCCTGGGTATCATTCCTGAGCCCAAATGGTCAAACACACTTCTCCCACCTTATTAAGTGGCTATTACATCCTCCCAGTTGCTTGGACCAAAAATTTTGAAGTCAAAAGTCATCTCTGACTTCACATGCAATAATACATCAGCAAATCCTGTGTCCTCTCCCTTCAAATACAAACACAGACTTCAGTCATTCCAACTGTAACCACTCTAGACAAACTCCCACTATCTATCGCCTGGCTTACGCTTTAGCTCCCTTTATGATTACCCTGCTCCAGCCCTGCTCCCTGCAGTCTATTTCCCACACCGCAGCCAGAGGGATCTTCTAAAATTTCCACATGAGGTGATGTATATGGGGACATGTTCTGAAAATGCAGACCATTTACCCACATTAAGGGGGTTGGCCCTATTTTCTTAAAATGGGAGGCCATGAGGTTTTATAGTGGTCTCTCTCTGATGGAGCACCAGGGGAGGCTTTGTGGTTTACCGTGGATGCCCAGGAGAGTAACTTTCAAGGTCAGGGTCAAAGCCCTGCGCACTCTGTGAACTTATCGTTCCTGAACTGATCTACGCTATTCCTAACCTCTCCTGAGGTAGTGTCACCACTTAACCTCCTGTGTAATGGAACATATGCATGCACGCACACACGTGTATCAATGGAATTTATTTTTCCCAAGACTAACTTATTTTAGTATTCTGAGATTTGATGAATAAGTCTACGGATTACAGCTAGCTAAGTATCTTGAAATATTGTTTGGCAACGACCATCCCATCCCACCCAAGTGTACACACACACACACACGCATACTTTTGGTGGCTCACACCAGCTTTTCCATCACAACCTTGTCTCCTCAGTGTACCCTAACCACCACATGTACTTGTTTAGCCAGATCCCTGGGCCTACAATTATCCCAATAATGTGTTTGTCTAACAATTCCCATGTTTTTCTCGGGTCTACCTCAGACAGAACGGCCCACTAGGCTCTCTTTCCTGTGATTTCACTGCCTCCACCATTCGTTTGGCATCAGCTCTATGCTAACCTGTTTCTATTAGTTATTGTTTCTGTCTGCATAAATCTGTTTACTGAGACTGTTGGCAAGACAATGTCTTTGAATACTAAATTGAGCACAGTAGATGCTTAATAATTGAATATGACAACTGATCACGTTCTTCATGATTTTCAGAAACTTGATTACACAGAATGAAGAACCCTGAAGCCTCTTACTCCGTTCCTGAATGAAGCAGGGTTCCTCCACGACATTCTTAAGGTAGTACAGCCAAATGCTGTAGGGTAGTTCAGGTGTGTTTTATGTGATGGTAAAATAGGCTGTTTTATTTCTAGTAAAGGTTTCCCAGTCAGAAGGACCTCCATGTGAATCTGAATCCTGGTGTGCAACTTAATGGCTTGTGTGCCTCGCTTTCCTCCTATGTAAAACAGTAATTTCTCGTTTCACAGGGTTGTTGAGAACTAGATGTGCAACCTAAGCAGAGTCTGGCACTATGCCTGGCATGCAGTAGGTACCCAATAAATGTCAGCTGCTTTTCAAAACAGACTATGAGTAAGAGGTTTGACGAAGTCTGGTTGGGGTCACAGATGTTAGACTAAGGTTCTCAGGAAACAGAAAGGAAAGCAGAGACGGCATAGAGCTCCTTTCAGGAGTGATTTGCTCCTGCCAGGAAGCACATCATTCGCCAAAGGCCTTCAAAGATGTAAAGATTAGAGATAAAAGCCATGAAATCAGGGCAGATGGACTGGCAGGCAGCTTCCTTTCAGAAATGCAGCAATGGTCAGAATTGGCACTGGAACTGCACAATGACATAACGAAGTAGCTGCCGATTCAGTGCATCGGTGAATAAATAATCCCGACTATACCACTAATCAATTTTAAGGATACTAATATACGACCAGGGACAGTATGATATGATGTCATCACTCTGATACATTTCTAAACCCCTTCAGAAATTAATAACAGGCTCAGGCCTAGCAGATCACAGAGTTGCAGGCCTGGTCAGGGTCACCCAGAAACACAGACTGCCCTCCCTCCACCCCATCCCACGACAAGATAGAGCAGGACAGACAGCCTGAGGAAGAAAGGGCCTTTCATTTACCCTTACAGTCTGGGAAACCTTTGGGAATTGTTGTTTGCTGTAACTGAATCTTTCAGCCCAAAGGCCTTCCAGGTTGGTCATGGAAATATCTTTAGTTGGAAGAAAAATATTGATGTTTGTGAGAGAAAAATAAAGAGTTAAATAAATAAATTATCAAATAAATACAAAAGTTGCTGGAAGAGAAATAATTCCTAAAACTCAAAGGAAAAATTTACAACATAATGCTTTCTGTAGTTTATGGACATGAAAGCTAACTGTATATGTCAAGAAAACACTGGATTAAATGGGAAACCAGAAGATTGTGATTGGAAAAGATAGGAATAAATAAGAAATGAAACCATGTATTGTTAATTACTTAAGTAACTTCTGCAGTTTTTAAAGAGCCATCAGGGGTATCAATAGGTATTTCTAGGGGTAACAGACAAGAAGGAAGTCTTTTAAATAAAAAAACTGTCATTTACAGGCCTGGAAAAAAATTTACATCAGTGACTGATGTCTAAGGAAAAGCATTATTATATAAAAAAACAGGCATGGTATGTACGAGTATAGAAATGGGAAGGTGTGAAAGGAAATCAGGTAAAGAAGCTGGTCAAGGAGGCATGCAGCAGATAAGATGGCCGGGAATAACAAACAAGGACCAGATAGAAAGAGGACAGACGTGCAGGGCAACAAAAGGAAGGCCGTGAAAAGAATGTCACTATCAAATGAAAAGGAAATCCAGGTATCCCTCATGATAGTAAGACAAGGGGGAAACAGAGAAAAAGTGCTTCTCTCCCAGTGGTTCTGTTTCTGTTATATTAGCTGCTTCCGGGACATTTAATCTTCCTTTTCCGTGTTTTCTAAGTCCATGGCTTTTAGTGCATTTAAAGGATTTATGGATTAAAATATGTATTACATCTGGCAAGTACTGAATATTCTCATGAAGCCAATAGCAGCCTCACAGGTGCCCTGATGTGACAGGCACTTCTCAGCATCCAAGGTTTTCTCTGCATTTGCTAGACAATCTCAAGCCTCACTTGGAAAAACAATTTTCTGTAATAACTTTCATAGCAGCGGCTCTGTCTGGGTGGAACTGTGTCACCGTGTCTTCGCTTGATTTCACCAGGGAACTCCTCTTGCCCCCATGCCATAGCCAAATGCTAAAAAATGAATTCATTGCTTCACTAGTAAATTTACTTTACTAGTTCTTTATTATTTATTTCAAAACGTATTTTGGAGATATAATTTCATGATTCTCTCTGGACATTACTGGATTGCCCAGGAACATTAATAAAATTGGGGTTTTGTACTTCAGTTTTTATAACTACCATGGCTTATCATCCTGCAGACTGAGCCCCCAATGTGAGGCTGAACCAGCTGGCTCCGAGGCCTGCTGAGCTGACCACGGGGGCTTTAAATGGCAGGAGAGAAATGTGTTCAACAAAAGCTTGCGTAACATCTGATCCAACTGTAAGAGAAAGGCCAGAGGTGCCCAATACATTCCCAGAAAAATCACTGGGAAGAGGGGTGGGAACAACATTCAAGGTCCCCAAAGCCCATGTACCAGTGGATAGGGTGTGGGCAATATGTGGGGTGTTGACAGTTTAAAACAAGAAGTGGAGCCAAAATGATGGCAGTCTCAGGAGAGTCACCAAGCTGTCTGAGTTTACAATAGGTGTAGAAATGAACATGAGGCCCAGTTGGGAATGACCCAGTTAGAAGCAGAGATTTATTTTTCTGTTGTTATTTTCAAAAATTTTATTGCAGAAAATTTCAAATAGGCACAAAAGGAGACTAGTATAAGGAATACCCACTGCCCCCTAGTTTTTCAACCCTTCACTTAGCACAATCTATAGAGTACCATTTAGAAAACAAACAGTAAAACTTTCTAAGAGCACATAAAGGTCAGAATCAAATTTGCTTTAGGTGGTGAGACACCTGAAGACAGCTGATTAGAAAGTGGTAATAGATAGTTGGAGGGTTTGACTGTGACACAGAAAGAAATCCACCTCAAAAAACTTCATTTTGATCAAGTATTTATCCTGTCTTTCCTATCGGGGCTGTATTTACCATAAGCACATTGTTAACAGGGACAAGTTTTTTATAAAATAATTTTAGTTTAAAAAAGACAGAAGAGAGAGATCGCCACTGTGTAATTCTTAGTCAGACAGGGGGTCTGTACTGAACCATCAACGATTGCTAGAACCAGTAGGTGCCAGGGCGATGGAGACTGCAGAACACAGGGATTCCACCATCACGGGAATCCACCTGGAAGGGCGGCCTCTCGGTTACTCTACCCAACAGCTGCTTCCTTCTTTCTCCAAAGGTGGGCCCCTGTAGCACTCTCTGTCAGCATCCATTTACAATGGGCACAGTCTGCCATACAGAGGCCCAACAACAACACAGAACTTTGAAAAGCACTGGACAAGATGGGCCAGCAGAACGTGCTGCGGAGGCGCAGCCAAAGGAAGAATGCCTCCCATGCAAACACTGCTGCTGGGCGTACGAAACTGTCCCTGACATTTGCCCAGGGAGTTTTACAAACCCTTCAGTGAACATGTCAGCAAACTGAGTGCTAATGGCATGCATGTTTATAAAAGCAGACCTTACAGTCAGCTTTTAGTTGAGCCACAGGGAGGGTAGTTCATTTCCCTGATATCGCCCCTCTAAACTGGAATTTATCATGTGCTTTTTTATAGTAGACTTACTTTCCTAATTATGTCTTCTTTAAGCTAATATGAAAACTAATTTGTATTCCTTAAGTACTCAACAGCTGAGTGGGGGTGGAGGAGATGGTCCAGGCTTATGCTGGCTTGCTTAGAGAAACTGTACAAGGATTTAAAATGTGTCACAAGTAATCTGCATGACAGATAAATCTGTATGTGGCAACTAAGAGTTGGTTCTACTTATATTATAAAACCAACAGGCCACTTCTGTCTTATAGGGCTGCTATGAGGATAAGTAACATTATATTACATGACTTAAATTCTCGAGAAAAAAAGATACTATCTAAATTTGAGGTAGCATTGTTATTTCATATAGGTTCTCTCTCAGGAGTCAAAGCCACCATGCAGCAGCTATGAGAAGCAGACAAATGGAGGAAGCAAGATTACAGGTCTTGCCCTTTGGTCCTCAGAGTCGCTGAGAATGGAAGGTGTGCCACCAGCTTGGTTCCAGCCCCAGGAGTGTAATCTATACCCCACGTGGTGCACAAAATGAACAATTCATATACACACTCTTGGCCCGAGTGTTCACGTGCCCTCTTGTTAGTCAAAAGCACTTTTAAGTAGAAAAGTACTCTCCAAAGAGCAGGACCATGAAGGCTTAAGAAAGGGACAGGGAGCAGGGGACATTCCTAAAATTAAAGTCCTTTCTCATAGTTACAATTCATTATTTTATTTTGTCAGGGGGGTAGGGTGGGATGGGGGTAGGGAAAGGATATGAGGTTCTTGGAGGAAAAAAGTTTTTAAGATAAAAGGCAAAGATTGCAGTTTAAGTAACATGCCGGAAGGACTTTTTCCAAAAACATTCAAGCAAATTTCCTTTCCCCTTCCAAAAAGGCTGAAATAGAAACTCCAAGGCTTACTTAAGCAGTCAAGACATTTCCAGAAGTTCAGATCAGTCTCTGAGACTGTACTCCTATTAAAACTCACTGTGAAGACGGACTATTTGTGTGCTGGCCAATATGATGGCTACAGAGTGCCTGAAATGTGGCTGGTGTGACCGAGGAACTGAATCTTTAATTTTATTTGATTTGAAGTTTAAATAGCCAGACTGCAGCTCTATAACCCTTCCAGAGCTTCCGGCAAGCCAACTCCACATTGTAAATGTGCTTCAGTTGCCCACGTGATGAGAGGTGCCTTCATTTAGATGGAAACTCAATCTGAAATCAGATGCTCTGCATTCACCTAAAATATATTTTCCTGGCATTTCCCTTATTTATATCGCAAGTTTTTGTTTGTTTGTTTGACCTTTGCTGCCCCACCCCAAAAACTTCTTTTAACACTCCCCACCCCCTAGGTGAGAAACTTTATCAGCATTTGAGAACAATACTGTATAAGCTGTACATTATATCGCTACAAGCAGTAAGGAGAGGCTGGGCTGGACAAAGTCAGAAGAGTTGCTGGATGCCTCTTTATGGGCCAATCTGATAGCAGGGTCTTTGTAGTCTCGCTCAGAGCAGTGTCTCAGTTTCCATATATAGACACCTTCAATGATTCCCAGATCCAATTGCTAGGTTTACAACAGAAAAGATGTTTTTATAGATTTCACTTCGAAAACTCCATTTAGGCTCTGAAAGTCTCTAAATTGGGGCCTTCCTAATAATGAAGACTTGGTATAATTATAATGTCACAGTCAGTTGTGCTGACAAAGCCAAACCAATATGTCTCCTTGCTGGGCCTTTGCTCTCAGTCTCACCAACAGGAGGAGAAAAGAGGCTTTGTCAGGAGCAGATGTGCAGTGGGAGGCCCCGGGAAAGCAGATCTGTTGAATGAAGCAGGTGCCACTTAGACATTCACTTTACTGACTCCAACCACAACCTCCCCTTCATTTGATACCCTGCTCTTGGCAGGAGGACGGAGAGAGAGCATCACACAAAGGGAAGCATGTCTATCCTGTTCAGATTACTGCTCTGCCAGGCTGCTGCTGCTGGGCTCTGCACATTTGCTCTTTATTAAGCAAATGGCAGATCTGGGAAGTGGATCCCTATATTTACACAGGTAACCTGAGAGCCAGAGGGCCCCAAACCATACTGGCTGCGATGTGCAAGCTATTAGAGTTAATAACAGTGCACTGACATTCCTTCAAAATCCTAATGGAAGAATAAATAAAAAGAGGAAAGTCCCCTTTACCCAAGAACCTTAAAACTTCATTCTGAAGAATTTTTCCTGTCATAAAATTCTGGGTCTTATGCGAACAGTGAGTAAATCCCCCTTTTTACATGTTAAGTTAAAAAAAAAAACCCACTTTTTCATCCATTTAATTGGAGTCATTTAAACTTGTCCAATTATGGCTGTTTTGGTACACTTAAAAAAAAAATCCCTTTACAGAATATTACCTGCAACGTGGCACCAAGATTCTGTCTTGGTTACAAGGAGCTGGAATCATCTAAGATCAGAATCTGTCTTTCGAATACAAAGACTCAGAAAGATCTGGGGACCTAAAGGGAAGGAGAATGAGATAACGAAACATGTAACTTGGCCTTGAGGACACTGGGAATGGTGTCCATCTGCCAGATGGCAGGCACCTTCTTGGGAATCTCTGCCTAGAATGTCCCTGGCTCATCGTTTCCCCAAGCTGAGAATACCTGACACAGTCAGACCAAGGAGTAGATGAAGGTAGGCCGCTGTGGCTTGATAACATGTGCTTATTCCCTCTGGGGCCTTGAGGAACCAACTCTGGAGGTGTTCAGCTTTTAACATGGTAAGCATCTAAAAACTACATCTGAGGGATATGGCCACGGCTCAGATGAGTCCTAAAAGTAAAGACCAGTGTATTTACAAACACCTGACATTTCTTTGTAAAAAGCCCTCTTTTTTTCAGCAGTCTTTAAGTCTTCAAGTAGCAGAACCTAGATTAGCAATTCCTGGTGTACAAATCATGAGTGCCTGTGGCCACACCAGTTTATAATGGTATTGGGAGGTGACACACCCCTGTAGACTTGCAGACTGAGCAAAGAAAAAGATAATTTGAACCCACAAAGACACTTTCAAGAGGCAGTCCTTTTCCTTCTGAAGGTATCCATATGTCATCACCTCTGTAGGACATAAACAGAGGCACTGAAGAACCCTGACAACTGGAAACCCCTCTTGCTGTTGGGGGCTGTGTCTGATGAGGGGTAGGAAAGGCTTAATAATTCACAAAACTGAACCTCAGTTTTGCCTGGCCAGCATGCCTGGGGGACAATATGCTTCCATAAGTAATAGCTTTCTGAACGAGGCTTCTCAGCATGACACTCACTACCTGCTCCCTCCAAATGGAGGCTTATGGGACCAGATCCTCAGAATGCGTCCCTGAAGTGCTAATAGTGAACCCTCGGAAGATCAATTCCCTTCCAATTCAGTGTGAGTGTTTAATACTCACAGTGGTAGTAGTTAGCAATTACTGCATGCTCATGATACCCCAGGCACTAAAGAGAATAGGACTAAATATTGTCTGCTGTCCCTAAAACTAGTGACATCACCGTATCTCCCTTGCAGGAGATTGAAGAGCCAGAAAAACTGCCATTTCCCTCTGAGAGCTATTCTGGAAGGCAGTTTGGACTTCAGGAGGTCATTCAGAAGGGAGGAGGGAGGAGGACAAGCTTCAGTGCCATGATAGAGCTGGGCGGGTAAAACACATGGGGCAGAGAACTGTAAACGCCTTTTGATATTCTAGAATTGAGAGCCCATTCACCCACCTCCATGTTCCCATTTCTTAGAAGCAGCCAAGCTTCATTACTATTAAAGAAGAAGCCAGCACTTTTGGGTGAAATCTGAAATTCATCCAATAGTAACAGCTTCTTTCAGCCTTGTAACCCACCAGGCCCCGGATATTTGATCCTTTTCAGGGTCACTATAAATCCATGAGAGAGCCTGGCCTGAAGACACCTGTATCCCGGAAGAGAAATTTGTACCTGTGAGGCATCGAAGTGGAAATGTACAAGTGGCCAGGGGAATAAAGGGACTAGGAAGTGGGTCTAAGTGTCGCCACTGCCTCCTGTCTCAGGTTTTCCTGCTTAGGACTCTGCAGTGCACAAAAATAGGCCAGTTCTTGAAACCCTGTTGCCCAGCTGTTTACTGGCTGTGGATTACTGCAGTCACATGGTAGTTTTTTTTTTTCCCCTCTCTTTTAAAGCAAAGCCATGCTGTCCGTGAGCTGGGAAGGTCACAGGGAGGCAAGGCTGATAAAGTATTTGTGTTGTCCTCCCCTGTACACAACTTGCCAAAGACCACAGAATTTCTCCTCTGGCCTTTAGATCAGCACTATCCAACAGAACTTTATGCAATGATGAAAATGTTCTCTATTTATACATCCCATTAGAGTACCCACTAGCTACACGTGGCTATTTAAATTTAAATACAAATAAGTTAAAATTCAATAAAAAATTCAGTACCTCAGGCCATCATTACTGAACACTTGAAATGTGGCTAGTGTAACTGAATTTCAAATTTTATTTAACTTTAATTAACTTGCATTTAAATTCAAATAGCCACAACACAGCCAGCAGCTACCTTATTGGACAGCACACCTTAAGATCTTGGTTTTAACACTATTTATTTGTTCTCCTCCACTAAGATTTATCATGACACTGACTTCTAAACTGAGTAAAAATATGGTTATGACCATTCCTTAAAACAATCTTGCAAAAACAGTGACCCACACCAAGTAAGTTTAATCAGATGAATAATAAAGAACCACTTTCACTTGTTTGATACCTTCTTTACTCCCAGGTTGAATAATGCACAGAGAGCTTGCTTAGCAGTAGCAGTGGTGGTGGTAATTGTAGTAGTAGCAAAAAAAGAAAGACTGGAGGAAGAAAGAAAAAGATGAACGTCCTAAATAATTATGCTCAACGTTTATAGTTAAAAGGCAAAAACAGCAAAACTAAAACGGTTATTTTCCTGGTGTGACATCTACCAATGTTTCCATTAAGATAAATGAAAACTATTCATCTTGATGGTTAGCAGACTTAAGTGGGGTCTACACTGCCTGCAAAGAAAGTGTGTCTCCCAGAGAGGCCCATGGGGGACACCGTGGTGCGTCCTGTTCCGAGGTGCTGCATCCATCCTCCTGCAGCAGCTCCCCTAGTCAGCCCTAGCTGCAGGCCCCGTCATGGATGCACCCCTCACCTCTTTTCTTTCTGAGCCACAACTCAGAGCTCCTCTCATCTTATCTGTTCTGAGAAGTAATCTTTTTAGGTCTCTGAGTATGCCCCCTCCATTTAAAGAAGGCCTGTGATTCCAAAAAGGACACAGCCATAAGACAGATGAATCTTCATTTACTTTTTCTTACAGACAGGCAGTGCTTCAGCGTGGTCTGACAGCATCCTAAGATCTTAGTTTCCCTTCAGGTCTCCCCATCAGCGGGAAAGAGGACCAAGTACCTTATAGGAGGGAGGCTTAAAAACCCACAGCCGCCACAGGCACTGCTCTTTGGGGACTTTCAGTCTGAGATTCTCTGCTTACACATAACACTGTAGCTCAGGGCTGCCTGCTTCAGGTCCTGGGGGCACTGAACTCACCATTTTTAGATTAAAGGTATAAGCAGCATCATAGTATCAAAGAGTGCAACATCTTTTAAAGCTATTATTATGCTTTACTGCAACTGAAAATGCACTCTTACAATTTATTCAACACATTTATTTATTTAAGCTTTAATTAAAATACTGAGGCAAAAGTGATTGGATACACTCTAGGGAAGCCTATCAGCACCCTTTTGGGGGAGTCCACTGACATATTTCCTAAATTAATTTAACATTTACATCTCCACTCACTCTTTTGGGAACAAGTCCATGCACTAATGTGTCCAGAGGATGAAGAGCACAGAAAAAGGAAGAATGAGAGATGCGGTTTATAGTTTATCAAGATGAGAACTGGCATTTCATCTCATTTTTTAAAGAAGAGCTGGAAAAGGAGGACATATAATAAGTAATAACGGATGATAGCAGTGATGATAATAAGAGAAGAGTGAAGAAAGTCACCCCTCATGATGGAAGCTGAAATACAATGCAGTTGTGAGATTTAAAGAGATAAATAACACCGTTAGGAATAACAAAGGTCATAGTAACCGCTGCAAACTATGTGCTGGAAGAGCATGGCAGTCCTTGCCCAAGGAGCGTGATGTAACCAAATGCAGGAGCCACTGAACAATGTCACCTTCAAAGTTCCTTCAATTTCCTTCACTCAAGGTTACAGAAAGGGCTTCTGATCTATTCTCATTTTTACATTAGTCACCTCTGGAGCATAAATCCTTCAACTGCATTAAGGTAAGCTTTTGGATGTATTCTAAAGACAGGAAAGCAGGGTCCACAACAGTACAGTGTTAATGTATTTGCAAGGATGAAGAAGAAACTGATGCTGATAGCTGATGATAATTTCATGTTTATAATGTATCTATGCGCTTAGCACTTTACAGGAATCATTTTATTTAATGCTCACAACTACCTTATGAGTGCGGAACTATGATTATCTCAATTTTAGAGTTAAGGATCAGAGAGGTTAATTTGCTTGCCCAAGATCACACAGCTTGGTAATGGTGCAGCTTTTAGAGTATCTAGCTAGGCCTGCAGGTCCTCCCATTCCCTTTGCCCCTCTTTTTACTCTCAGCTGTGTAGTAGATACCCACAAAGTTAAATGACTACCACTTTCTATAGCAGAGGTTCTTAATATTTTTGGAGGGAGGGGTGGGGAAATGGGAGATGTCTCTGATCTATTTGTATATCTGATTGAAGCTACAGATCCCAGAAAAAATACAAAAATTTCTTGTATAGAATTTCTCAGGGTACCCTAGGTTAAGGATGTCCTTAATAGTCTTATAATACACATAAAGTAGGTTTTTGGAGAAAATTAAATACAAATGTTGACTTCTTCAAAGCTGGATTTACCTCTTTATAATCAGTACAGAACAGACCTTTTGGTTAACCTGTCTCACCTGGGAGGCCTTGCAGGATAGAAACGTGTGTTCCAATCTCTCATGCAGGGACCTCATCCAAGAACGATGCTTCCTTTATCTGAACTTCATGTTTCTATCCTCATCTATCTACTCTTACTTACATTCCTCTTGCTAAAAGGATCGATTGTTAAAAAAGGTATTCCAATGAGCACAGTTGAGATTAAATCCAAATGGGAAACACATGCTTTAGAAAGTTTTAAAATAAGGTCAAAGAAAAATAGGGAGGTAGAAAGGTAAAAACATGTTTATTGTGAAGAGAAGACAGGATTTTTAAAAAAGAAATTATAAAATTGATTTAGTTTGATTCGGTAGTTGGGATAGGCAGTAAAATGTATGCCCGTTTTACAGTTCAGCAAGATTGAGTGGGGCCTTTTATTTGTAGGACATTTTATGTTGAGGAATCTTAAAGGGGATCCTCAGCAGCAGGACTGTTGCTGGGGCCAGGCCAGAATGAAGAGGGACATATTGCACTGAAGAGAAATGAGAAGGGCTGCTTTTTCTGTTAAGTATAATATTAATGCCTTGTAATCAGCTTTAATTTTTAAACAGACCCAGCCCTCTAGTCTACTTCCCTTCACTCAGGGTATGAGAAAGGTAGCTGGCCCCAGGTCTTAACCAGGACAGCATAGGTCACAGATGGTCTCTGGGTGCTGGGCAGAGAAGGACGTACATTCCAAACTCTCTGCGGGGACCGATCAAGGGCTGGAGGCAGAGCCAGGGGGATGGCGCAGTGAGGAGCAGAGGAAGCAAATGAGCCCATTCCCACACTCCTCAGCCGCACCACCTTGATCTCTATTTCCCTAGAGACTGGTGGGAAGGCTGAAAGAACCCTGGCGTAAACTGAAAGGTAGCAGGAGGGCTGGGACAGGGGCTTCCAGGAGGGGAGGAAACAACCCTCCAGGCTCAGTTTACTTCCTTCTGAACATCATCTACTTCCTCCCAATATCCCCTGGTTCTATATTACACTCACCCACCCCTCCTCAATCAAATGAAAATAAAAAGACATGTTCACTGATTGCAAAGTGATCTGCTCACTGGAAATACTTAAGTCTGACAGTATGAATGGTTGGTTCTGTGAATTCTGTAACTGGAGAAACACAGACCAATGGGCTCCTCCAGGCTAGCAAAGGGAAGCCGGTATGTGTGCATTTGTGTGCTCACACTCACTCATGCATGCTCAGAGGGGAGGACTGTTTGCTGGGCAGGGGAGCATTTGGCATCAGAAACCACTAAAGCATCTCCACAGCTGGGAACAGACAGGCACTGTGGCGAAACTGCACAAAGGCAAGCAGCCTCTGGCGGGGTGAAGAGAAAGGCCTGACATTCCTAAACTTATTTCTTCAACATCAGGAAACAGTCATCACTCTAGTTGTGCAGTCCAGGCAGAAAACAACTCACATCCAAGGCAACACAGCAGAGTGGTTTAAAAACAAGTTGACTGAATTAAATTTCACTCTGTGTGAACCTGGTCAAGTCAGTAAATCTGTGTCTCAGTTTCCCCACATATTAATAGGGATAATAATGTTAATCTCAAAGGGTTATTCTGAGTTTTAAATAAATTAACATATGAAACACTTAGTGGAGTGCTTGTACACAGCAAGCATTATATAAATGTTAAATAAAATTAATGGGACAATGGAATTGAGAGACAGATTGTAATGTGAATAGTGGAAAAGATTGCTGATGTCCTATTTTGGAGTATTCCATAAGTGGGGTGTGCTTCACTATCATCTATAGTATATAAAAAAAGAAATTAAAGAAGTTGGAAAAAAAAGGGGGGACAAACTAAAACTTCAAAGTGCAGGACATAGGTCTCCAAAGAATTCTGCATACACAAATGGATAGCTAGTTTCTTAGTCGAGAAAGACACACCTGGTTTGGTCTTAAGAAAACGGACACCATTGCGGGGACAGTGTCTCACTATTCACTTCACCGCGGCAGCATTAAGAGCACGTGCTTTCTACCCCGGTCCATCCTGTGATGATGAACACTCCCCAGAATTCTGAATTCCCAGCATCATAAATCCCCTAACCCCCTAATCCATTGAACTTACGTACAATTTCTACACCGTAATTTTTTAGTATATATAAAATCAGCATAGCCTCTAAAACGTTGATACTTTCTTAGTAGCTCTACTAAGAGGTTTGATAGGACAACAGTTGAAGCAGATGAGTCCCATTAACTTTATTGATTAACTAAGAACTTGTTATCTGTTTTGTTCTCCAGGACAATTTTTAAAAAATAAATTCACACCTCAAGATGTTATTCAGTAGCCATGGCTAGGGTACAACCGAAGACTACATCTCCTGCCCCAGGGAGAGCTGGGCAGAAGGAGAGGAGGAAACTTAACATTAGTGAATTTTACATCTTATTAGCAGATCTGTTAAAAGTCTTGGTAGGATTTTAAAAAATGACTAAATGACTAAAGGCTTATTCTTCTGCATAAACTTTAAAATTAAACTTCCCCCACCCCCAAATTCTCTGGAATTTTGACTGCCTTTTTTTTCAATTTGGAGATAGGCCTTTCACAAATTGTTAATAATAATACCAGAATAAAAAATACTACGGTATAAAGAATAAAACAAATAAATAGATGAATGAAAACATAACAGCCCTACATGAGACCCTATACAGTCTATTTAGGAATTTTGAATATGATAAAAATGACATTTCAAATCAGTTTAGAAAGAATGGATTTCAATCTTTTTATGGAATAAATGGTGCTGGAATAATTAGATTATGTAGGGAGAGTGGGGAGTATCAATCAGATTCCTACCTAATGCCATATACTAAAATAAGTTCCAGAAATTTTGTAGTATTTAAAAATGAGACCATAGAAAAACTGGCATATAGTTAGATATTTATCTGGTTTGTGGTCTATGTAAACATAAAGGTAAAAGAGAAATAATTAAGAAAATAAAAACGGAAGTAAAATAAAAATAAACTGAGAAAACGATTTGCAATACACACAATAAAGAAGTTATATCGTTAATGTATGAAATGTTTTTCTAAATCAATAAAAGAAAAATAAAGACTCCAAAAGAAAAATGGGTGAAGAACAGAAATAAATACTAAAATATAGATAAAAATATGAAAAAAAAAATGAAAATATCTACCACTAATATAAAAAATGCAAATTAAAACAAGATGCAACTTATTATCTACTAAACAGGCCTCCCAGAAAGAGTAATTATGCTACTATCCAGTGTTAGTGAAGGGTAATGAAGCAGGTTCTTAATGATACTACTGGAAGTACAAGCAATTACAGACCATGCAGAGGGCAAAGAATCAAAGATGTGGGCAAGATTCTGTATAAAGATAAATAGCATTATTTTTACTATAAAATTATTAATAACAAATTATCAACAACAGGGAATTGGTTAATATGAATAATATGATATACTAGCAAGTATTAAAGTGACCTTTAAAAACATGTTTTATGACATGAAAATGGTTAAGATTTCCGAAATGAGTTATAAAATAGTACAGATGTGATACTAATTAGGTTGAAAAATTTTATGAATGGGGGAAAAAGACCATATTTTAAAAACTCAAATATTAATATTCTGTGCAGTAGGATTATGGATGATTTTTGTAATCAGGACCAAATAACTCAAACCAAACAAACAAAAACACCAAAAAAACCCCAGCAAAAGCTATGTCTCCCCTTTTTACGTGAGGCAACTTTAGAAAAAGTGTCAGCCATTTTAGAAAACGTTGATACTTTCTTAGTAGCTCTACTAAGAGGTTTGATAGGACAACAGTTGAAGCAGATGAGTCCCATTAACTTTATTGATTAACTAAGAACTTGTTATCTGTTTTGTTCTCCTACCTAGCTTTTAGGAATGAAAGATATCTGCCTGAGTCTGCAATAAAATCTCAGGCATAAGAGCACTTCTGAGGTGGCCAAGTGCCAAGATAATTCTTATTTTTCATTATTTTTGCTGAAATAGGAAGAAAGAGAAAAGATCTGTATATCTGGTTCCCTGACTATTGCTAGCAGTGGGTGGCAGGGTTGGGTGAAAGGCGGTATCACTCAAAGAGCTATCGAGTCTGCGTGAACACGCCTTCATTGCCTGGAGTCAATCAGCACAGGGGTTCTAGGCTATGAGGGCAGAGTGAGGGGAAACCAACGGGCATTTAAAAGTTTGTACAGCCTCTTATATTAAGGTGTGCTGGAAGGAAAAAGGAAGGAATAACTGTGATAAATAAGAAAAGAAAAGAAGAGATAAAGGAAGGAACAATTCTAGAGGCATTTCCCAGACTAAGGCAATTCTCTCTGTATTTCAACGAAAAGAAAAACATCTGTGAAAATCTTTAAGTTGAACCAAACCATGAAATTCCATCCTGAGAATATAAAGACTCATTTACAATTAAAGAAGGGAGAATGTAAATGAAATAAAGTAATGCTAGTGCCGCAGTAGTCCCTTTGGTGTTGGGGTGGGGTAGGGTCTAGGAAAAAGGGGAAGTCTTCAGGGTGCAAGGTCTCTGTCAGGTCTGCCTTGCTGACCTGGAATATGAACTTCTTCCATGCATAGGGCATTATTTTTAACTTGAAAACCACTGTCCTATAGTGCTTTCATATCCTCACACTGCCCCAGCCATCTCTCACTGGTCAGTACACTCTATCAAGCTGCACACATAATGGTCCTCCAGACACTCTAGCTCTATCCCAGAAAATGCTTAAACTCCTTCTGTCTCAGGCTGAACAATATCCAAATTGCTCTTAGAAGAGTCATCTGCTATTAGGATTTTTATTTAAACACTACTTTAGAATCCGAGATGTATCTTCCCCCCAGTAGTGTCTGTTTGCAAAGAGCACCTTGTTCTGCTATCATATGGTTCTTCCTGATAATGAACTTGGTCTACTGGCAGACTCCATAAGCTTATCATCAAAGAAGGGACAAATATTGGTAACAAGACACAATCTGAAAGAATGATGAAAAGAGAACTCCTAAAAGTCTAGCTAGGTATCAAATTGGCTGGTTAAATGGGAAAAATCGGGTTCCAGTCACAGAGTAAATGCTATAGCACTATGGGTAAAAATGTCAGAAGATAGAAGGAGCATCAGAATTATTTGGATTATATCCAATATTAGATTCATTCTTTGGATTTCTAAGGTAAAAAATGGATTTTGGATTTCCAACATAGTCTTCACTTAAAATTGCTGGGATAAGGTACAACTCAGTGGTCTTAGCTGATATAGAGAAGCTGCAGAGAAGGTGGTAACTCTGGTTAGCAAGTCTGAGTTCAGCACGTGTGAGGAGTCAGTCACAAACTGGGGATGGCCTGCTTTGGGGAACTACTGGCTTTTAGGATGTAGACCAGAATTTTAACACATATGCAGCCAGCAACTTGAAATCAATACAACACAACCGAAAGCCACTAAAAAGAGGCAGCTTCCAGGAATCAATAGTGGTGGGTGTGGTTCAACTTTATCCTATGGCTGAACAGGTCTACTTGGCCAGACATCCTGAGGGTCCTAGCCCTACACTTACCTATACATTCATCCATCCGAAAAGGTGAGGCTGGGGAGGAGGCCAGAACTATAAAGCAATCTGTTCTCCTTGCCCAGACAGGTCAAGACTATGAGAAAGGATAACAAAGTCTCCTATCGAACCCACACAGAGTAGTATTTTCAGCAGTCCATATTAAGTAACAGCAATCACACTTCAGAAGAATGTCACATAGCCAGATATCCTACTCTTTGTTCAAGGTAGATTAGGACTCAGATGAGGGAAGAAAAAAGTAAGGAGACAGGGGAAGGATTCAGCTAAAAAGGGAAGTTTTCCTTAATTCTATCTATAGTCCTTTTAATTTTGAACATACATGGCTATGACATGCCCTTTACCCTGCAGTGATCTGGCTAAGACAAACTCTATCTCTATTTGGGTTAGTTCATGGAAGCCCCTAGCCCTACAGAAAAAGGAGGCTATAGTTCTGGTATTTGATATTTCCTTGTTTTTGTTTTGTTTTGTTTTTAAATAAAATGATTCTCAGGAGCCACAATGGCTCTTTACATTTCCTATGTTATTCTTCTCTGGGAGACAGAAGTACTCTCTTCTTCCCACTTTCAAAGGAGGACACAGCATTGTGTTTTTCTTCAAAGACTTTTCCAACTAAAATCTTATTCAATTCTTAGGGACTATCCTAAAAAAAAAAAAGGTACCAGGGACTTTTTTTTTTAGCCATTAATGCCATTAAGGAACTTTCTACCTAAATAAATGTATGTTATTATCTATCCTCTTTCCAGGACTGTAAACAACAAATTTCCAAAACCACAGAGTACCTTACAGAAATGTCTAATCACTATGTTGTACACCTAAAACTAATATAATTTTGTATGTCAACTGTAATTGAAAAAAAACCAGAGTACTAATTTGACCTATTTAACCTAATTTTTATATATATATATATATATATATATATATATATATATATATATTTTTTTTTTTTTTTTAGGAGTTTAACAAGCAATCACATATTGCATCCCACAGAGCAGGGCTGGTCCTCCCCTTTGACCCGGACCTCCGAGGCACTCCCCTGGGCAGCCTAAGTCCTGGCAACTGGCTCTCAGAGCCTGCCAAAGTAGGTCCAAAGAGCTGGGCTACCATTGTAAATTTTTGCTACCATATTTCTATGAACTTTTTCCCTTTTGTTTATTCAGGATATCATCAATATCCAGGAAGTCAAAGAGCTGGGGAAGAAGGGGAGGGCGGCAGCATGTTACTGGCTAAATCCAGAAGTCCTTGGTGAGGCCACATTTAACAGGAAGCAGAACCCACAGCACCCGCCACAAAAGCACCTTTATCACAGCCTGCTGGCTGACCCTGTGGTGACAGCGTAGTGCCTTTCTCAAGACAGTCAGAACATCCCACCCCACCACAATGCACCCGCCTGCCCCTGGGAGAGTCTGCTACATTAAAGACATTGATCTGCCCCATGGGAGAGTAAGGATAAAATATGCCCCATAGCAGATTTTAAAGTACCTCTCAGCAAGTCCTGCCATAGCAAAACAGTCACTTTTCAAATAAGCAATTCAGTTAGGTAGCCAGTCCCACGGCATTTTTTCCCCCAGGAAACCCCAAGTCTCCTACTAGTAAAAGGAAGCAGAGGCTCCTAGAATTTTCTGAGGCATCAATTGCCTACCAATAAAGAAAAGCTCAAATCAAAGCTCAACCTCTTTATGAAGGGTTTGTTGTCAGTCATGTCATGAAGGTTTAAGTGGAAATGAGGAAGAAATTCAATGAAATATTTATACTCTCTTACCATTAGCATCTTGGACTCCAGTAAGTGCTCCGACGGCTGCTGCGGTTTCCCCAGACAAGACGATTTGTCCCCCGCCTTGCAAGGTGGCTTCGGCCAGGGTGGCGACTGCATGGGCGGCAGCTTCACTGCGGGTACAAGAACAGGAGGGAGAGGGTGTGTACGTTGAATAAAGGTACAGCACTGCAGCAAGAGAAACCACCCTTTCGACCCTTCTTTCGACCTACTGACTCCATAGCTGTGAGCCTACCAGCAAAATACATGATTCCAGTGCGACTGGACAGAGCCAGAATAATTTTTAAATGATAATAAAAATAGTTACAGAAATCTCAAATCTTATCTATTTATAAATTTAATGTGAGATTTTCTTTAAACCTAGGAAATGGGTGTTTGAGGATAGAAGACACTCATTATAGTCTCTTCTTTATCAATATCAATTGAGTGCTTGCAAGCCATAGTGGAAACTGATCTATATTCACAACACAAAAGCCATTTTGGTTGTCAATCACAGGTTTTTTTTTTATTTCTCTCTTTACAGTAACACAAGGCAGACCGTTTGAAACTACCCCTTTATAGCCAAGGATGGATGATAATATGAAGGATCAGCAACCTGGACTTGCTATTCAATTAATATCAAAGAATAACAATATGGTTTCTATCCATGATTTCAAATGCAAAGTAATGGTTGACTAACATCCTGTAAAGTCCAACTCTTTTTTGCCTTACTGTATATGCAGGCAGCACTAAATTAAGACTTAAATTTTAAAATTATCACTATAAGCCCAAAGTCCTTGACTCTAGAAACACAATAAGATAATAAACTTCCCTTCATTGCAAAGCGAACACTCTGTAAAATAGATATTAACCATGTTTATAGTTAGCACTATTCTACCAGTTTGTGTCCCATTTTTTTCTTTTTCTTGCTATGCTTTTACTATATGCACGAATACCCATTTTTATTGATTCTATGATGCTACAACTATAAAATGTACTATTATTTTGTCAGATTATTTTGTCAGTAAGAAAAAAAGAAAAAATTCCTGACAACTTTAAGATTATAATTTGCCATCCAAATTTCAGCAATGTTAAAATATGATTTAGAAAAAAAAAAAAAACACATTCATTCGGCACCACTTCTCTTGGGAAAGTATAAGGTACCACTTTGTAGTTACTGAGGGAGTCTCAAAAGTGAGCATGGAGTAGAGGAGGTGAAGTCATTTAGTTTAGCATAGGTGGACAAAGTCCTGGGTTTGACACCAAATAAGCTAGCCGACTGAGCTACAGGCTTTGCCATAACTATGGCAGTCATCTCACAATCACAAGCTATACGTAGGGTGGGCGAGGGGCTATGGACTGGCTGGTAAACATGTCACAACTGTGGGCAAAGCAACAAGTACCAAACTCAACAATGTCACTTTCATCTAACAGAGTCAGCAGACAAGTAAAGCAACTGACATAATCATTCCCTTAGTGCAGACTTCTTGGCCACTTTGAGGATTCTAGGAAGCAGTAAAAGAAATGCAGTGAACAGAAAAATCTCATTAAATAGAAAATTCTCCCCTTCTTACTCCATTCTTTGAAGCTTTAAAATTTGTAATGTCTCTGTGTTTTAAGTCATTTTTTTCCCAATAATAAAGCACAGATAGAAAGGTTATGAAAATTTCATTAAGCATAAAAAATTAAAAATATCATACAGAGATAATTATTTCCTTCCCATCTAAAACACAACTTTAAGTAGATAATTATACTGCAGTTTTATAGCCTGCCTTTTTTCACCTAACATTGTATTTCTCCCATGTAAATATTCTTTGACATTAATTCAAAATAATAAATACAAAAGTGCTGACTTTCTTCCTTTTATAGTTGTTTAGCTATGACAACTTTAATTTGTAGGCTTCTTTTGACTTAGTTCAAGGTTATGATTATATATTTCAAATTTATTTGTTTCTGTAAAAAATTTTGGAACGTAACTGAGGTTGAGCAAAAAGCTGAAGAGAATCATAGAATTTTACGCAGCCCATGTAAAAGCTAAGATAACCCTCTATGCCAAAGCACACTTCTTGGTGATCTGAAACCCACAGCCAGTCATTCCACAGTATCTACATGAATCAAGGGTCCCCTTGATTTAGAATTAAGGCTATTTTTACATTTTATATTTCAAAGGGCCTTATAAGTACTTATCAGAGATAGTAAAATAAAGTATGATTTAGTGCCTAGATCTTTCATTTTTAATATTTTTCTAAGAAACTTCTGTCAAATAATACTACCGGCCAATTTTATAGTATCCAGCTATCAGTGATTTAATGATAAAATATTTAACACTCTGACTTGAGACTTCATAAAAAGATGAAAACTATATTCTTTGGCAAAAGCCATAGCTGTGCAGTATTTGAAGAAGGAAGCTATGTATGAGAACTGTTTACATGGAAACAGGATCTTGGTTTACAGGTTACTTCAGAGACCACTCATCCCCCGTATTTTGTATCACAATTTAAAGTAATCTTATTTCTATGACCATTGAAGGTGATGTCCCACTATTCTTGTACACCCTGGACACATGCTTGCAGTGTGGAATTTCACAGGCGATGACCAGGAGGGCAGCTCCCCAAGCCCTGACATGAAGGTGCACCTGTTCCCAATCACACCCATTTTGTTATGTCTGACGCTCTAAATATTTGAAGTCATTCTAATACCTTTCTAAAATATGGCAAGGTAGAAGAAAAGCTGTGAACCAGAAACAACCTAAAGCAACCAGGGATGCCAGGGGTGAGGGGTCCACTGGGGATAACAGGTCCACGGGCCGGTGAGGTTACTTTGTCCCGTCAGGGGTTAGAGGCAAAGCAGCAATGACAGATCTTTTACATGAGGCATAAAGACCATGGTGACTCTTGTGGTTGGCAGACCTATTTCTAAATCTATTCTAACCACTTACACTAGACTTCATAGGAAATGATCAAACTATACTGCTAGCAAAAGATTACTATTACTTAAAAGGTGAGTAGGGATTAAAATGTCTCTAAGTTACTACTTTACAATTTTTTGATAAAAGTGATCCCCTGACCCGTTACAAATGAGAACTTTCCAAAGACTTTTTATCTGCAAGTGTCCAAACTTCTCTACAGGAAAAGGAGCAGTTGCACAGTACCTGCCCTCCATTACCAGAAAGGATTTCTAATCTTGGTTGTCCATCCCATTTACTGGACAAATAAATACCAGTCCATATATTAAAGCCATATTTTATTTTAATAATATCCCTAATTTTAAGTCAATAGTATTTCCTTTTTTTAAAAAAGAGGTAATAGTAATTATTTTCTTAAAAATATGATTTACTTCTTTTAATCAAAGTCTTTACAGCAGAAGAATAGCAAGTCTAAATGCCTTAAGAGGAAACCATCGCAAGCATTTGTTTCCCCATAGTGCCGAGTCACAGCACTATACGTAGTAGACACACAGTAAAAATTATCTCGGTGTCAGTAACAGTGTAAATTTCTACACTGTAGATTCAGTCTATAATTATTTACCATGTATTTCTATATGCAAGGACTGCACTGACTCTGTGGAAGGATCTGTTTAAGAGGGAATATAAGTTAGGGCAGGTCAACCAACAAACTGAAACTTGAAGTTAATCATTGTATCACAACGACCAAGCGATTTCACTGTCTTTCCTCTCTGGTTGTTCAGGCTGAATAGCTCTACTGGTTCTTTGTTTTTGTTTTTATTTTTGTTTTTGTTGTGATGCTCTGTTCTTCATTTAGTCACATTGATTCTCTCCCCATCTCCTTTCTAAAAGTGCTGATTTATTATGTACTTGGAAAATAATGAAAATTAACTAGTTTCCAGATATTTTAATGACAATTTCTCCATAGCCCCTTTGGGTAATTATAATGCCAGGCTGGGCTAAAGGCTGCCTGAGCCTAGGCCCTTGTTCTGACTTGGTACACGAAACTCTGAACAGCATGGTTGAAAAACCAGTCTGTCTTGCATCTGTCCTGATGCTCTTCTCCTCGCTGACAGATGACGGAGCCCATTGCTTCTTCTTCCCCACCTGCCGTGGCATGCAGTTTGCCTCTCTCTTCTCCCTCTGTGCCCACATCTGCTATTTATAGTGCAGCAGAGGTGCAGGTGATTATTAGAGAACCATGCTTGTCCCATCTGCATCTGAAACAGAGACAGGCTACCAGGGAGCAGCTTTATGAAATCATTTTGTTATCAGAGGAATGAAGACCAGATTTTTTAGTGTTTTTCACTAAGATGACTTCCAGCAACAAATTCTGTGGAGAGGTTGGGAGTGCTTCTCATCCAACAGAGAAGCAAACACCAAGGGCTTGTGTCTTGAGTTCAATCCTCCTGCCCTTAGATAGCGAGTTACCTCTCCTGGAATCATAAAGCCCCTGAGGTTCCCCTAACTGCTGCAGTCTAGTGTTTGCTGCTGTGCCTGGTTTCTTTACCCCCAACACACCATCCCCCAGCACTCATCCAGCGTTGAACTATCTGATTGCAAACAGATTTCAACATCTCTTTACTCCTCTGACATGCCACAGTGAAACACATCCTCCTTCCTTTGGAGTAAACACTACAGCCGCCTCAGCTGCACCTAAGTTTGTTAACAAGCCCTCAGGGGAAACCATTACCCTCCTTGCCTTTAGAAATAAGCTCTGGTACTGACACTAACAGGAGCCAGAATGTGCTTCATATTTTCCACAATGTACAGGGTTCCCAGGACACTCACACTTCACGGGAATATCCAAGGTGTTGGCTCAATGGAATCAAGTTTTGTTGGTCTTTCATAGTGACCAGTTAGGCCTCATGCTATAGTGAGAAGTCAGCAGGCAAAAGAGAGGGAGGCTCTCTCTCTGGCCATGACTTTCAGGAAGTTTATCTATGTATCCTCTCCCAAAGGAAGGAGTGGGATTGGGCCAAACTGTGAGGAATCAAATAAGACTTTCATGTTACTGAAAAGCGACACGGTTTAATGGGCTAAGAAAAAAAGTTTCAATTCCAGGTCTCTCAGGGACTCAATGGGTAACTCAGGGAGGACAAGTGTGTGTGCACTTTGGTTTTCTATACCTAGTCAACCAAGTCCTGGCCACACTTTTTCAAAGTCAGTCACTTTACTCCATTTTTACTACTTTAGTTTCCAAGCCTTTAACAAATTGCACTTGGATTGCCTCTTCCTAACTGTCCTCCTATTTCTAATCTCATCTCACTATAAGCAGTTGTAATAGACAAATCTTAACTCAATCTCCCAAAGAGTATGGTTTCATTGAGGGCAGACATTATATTTCAGAGCACTCTTTATTCACAACCTTACCCAGCTGAGTGCTGGCACGTCACAAGAGTTCAATGACTATTAGAGACTAACAGCTACTGTGCACAATTATAACAGCAGCTCTCTCCCGGGACAGGAGATGATTTAATGGTCTCACGTGCAGTGAATCTTCCAATTCTCACAACATCCTACAAGGCAGGTACTGTTATTACCCTCATTTGACAGAAGAAGAAGGCCTAGGCTCTGAGTTCAAGTCAATTACCCTAGCTCAAACAGCAAGTGACAAAGCTGGGATTCAAACCCAGGTAGTCTGATTTCAAGGTCCACACCCTTAACTATTAGTTAAAATGCCTGGGTCCATCGAAAATAAAATTGCGTCAGCAATGAAGAAGAAGAATGATATGGAGATGATCTTTTCTGTCAACAACCAGTAGATGGAACCAAGCAGGAAACAAGACAATTTAGTTTTGGAAACTATCCTTTACTAGAATATCCCATTCTGCAGCACCCTTCCTAAACATAACTGAAGAAAAAAATTTCAATTATTTTTCCCAATAACCTGAAGCTTATTTTATTTCAGTCATTGATAAGCAAAGGAAAAACATTTCCTGAAATGTCAGTAAAATCAGTTCTCAACCAGCTAAACATGGATTAATACCCCTAACAAAAATCAGTTTCTTTTGTAGGATAAAAGGAAAATCAGTCCTGAAGCTTTCTGATTTGTTATTATATCCTTTAATCCAGGGGTCCCCAACCACCGGGCTGCCTAGACTGGTACTAGTCCATGGCCTGTTAGGAATTGGACCGCACAGCAGGAGGTGAGCGATGGGCAAGCAACCGAAGCTTCATCTGTATTTGCAGTTGCTCCCCAGCACTAGCATCACTGCCTCAGCTCCACCTCAGATCACCAGGCATTAGATTTTCATAGGAGTACCAGTCCCTGGTGCCAAAAAGGTTGGAGACTGCTGCTTTAGCCCTTTTAGAAAAAATATTCAACCTTGCTGCTTTTGGTCTATTAATAGGCACAAAATAGGATAAAGCAAAAGAGACCCATATCACTTGATCAACAGGCTTGAGCTGGAAGTCAGAAAAGCTCGACTGGTTGCTAGAGGTGGGGTGCAGTTGGAATGGGGTGGGTGAGGGCTGATTATAACCCAATTTACAATATCCTATGGACTATGAGTATTAGGCTCCAATTGCCAATTGTGACAAACTGAGGTATAACACTTTTCTACAACCGTAGACAGGGACAGATTCGCCACCCTCATTTGTTCCCCCCCACCCCTGCCTCCACCTGTTGAGTGCCATGGTGACTGTAGCTCCCTGCTGCATTTCCTGAGAAGCTGCCACTGCGGCCTCTGCCAGTGATGCCACTGCCTGGGTGGCCTCTGATGCTTGCGTTGTCTGGATGGTCATCTCACCTCCTTGTAACGTGGCCCAATTTTGTTCCACCTGAGGCAGAAAGAACATGATAGTAAAGATTCAAAGTCACAAAAGAATTTTAATTTTTAAGTCATTTTTCTAATTAAATGCTATGTGCTCAGCTAAATACATATATACTTTTAAATTAACATGACCTACAGTGTACAGAACAGGATTTTTAGTAAGCTATCTTTTGTGTGAAAAGGGGGAGAATTATTATATGTATTTGAATTTGCTTATATGTGCATAAAGAAATTCTAGAAAGACAGAAAAGAAACCAGGGAAAATATTTTCCTCAGTGTGTTGGGGCCAGGGTGGGAGTGGGGGTTATAGAAATGAATAGCTTGAATAGGAGACACAAAGCAGTATTTTCCACTGTATGCTTTCAAATAATTTTTGAATTATCAATGTTACCTATTCAAAAATTTTAATTTAGGCCATAAACGTAATTCTGAAAAAATTCAAAGTATATCAAGGGAACTCCAGACCCTTTGCCCAAAGGCAACTATTGTTACCTATTTCTTTATATCTTTGCAGGGATACTCTCTCATTGTGCAAGCATATTTACACACACACACACACACGCACGCGCGCGCGCACACTTCTACTTTTCCCTTTCTACTCCCTCCTTTTAAAAAATAAAAATGGCGGTGTATTCTACATATACTTTTGTACCTTGCTTTTTTCACAAATAATACATCTCTGAAATGATTCCATTTTGGAACGTATAAAACTGCTTCATTCATTCATGATTCATAATAATGGCTGCAGAGCATTGTATTATAATACAGATACACCATGATTTATTTAAACAGCCACCTTTTAATGGGTATTTAGGTAGTTTCCAGTCTTTTGCTATTATAAACAGTACTGTGATGAATATCCTCATATACTACTTTGTATATTTTATGTGAATCTATTTATAGAGTAAATTCCTGAAATGGGATTGTGTATCAAAGTCATTTTGTATTTTTATTTTTGATGGAAACTACCTAATTCAGTAAATAATTTTTTTAATGTGTGAAACCAGTTTTCCTTTTAGTGTGGAGGAATTATGAAGAAACAAAACAAAATAACACACCATCTGGTGATAGAGTAGATTAGAATTCAGCTTTGCTAGAGCTAGCACAGGGTATCTCAACCCTACCTTATTAACACTTCTTGTAGGGGACTGTCCTGTGTATTGCAGGATGTTTAGCAGCATCTCTGGTTTCTACCCGCCAGATGCTAGTAACACCCTCCTCAGTTATGACAATTAAAAATATATCCAGACAGTGCCTCTTGTCTTCTCTGAGAGGTGTATGTGGGGGTTCTCCTGGTTGTGAACCACTGATTTTAGTACAATGCTTTACATTTAGAGATTTCTTAGTTCTGGATATCTGACTCTAACTACTTCAGTGCATTTTGCTCAATAACCACTGGTTGATTAATTATTCTCTCTCAAAAACACAAAGCAGCAGGGCAAGGAAAGTAATTTCTATTCTAAAATATGGTAGGTGATAAATCAATCACCTCGGGTAAAATACTTCCACAGACTTGGGTCGTCAGGATGTTAGCGGTGCTTACTAGAGCTTTTGCTGTTCCTGCTTTACATTGCTGGGCCAGTGAGTGGTTAACTTGTGCCTACAACATGTTACTGTGTCTCAAAGAAATGCCACAAGCTCTAGGAGAGGTAGATATTTAAAATGCCTCCTACTTTGGCTCTATTACCACACAGATTATGGCATTGCTTCTCAGAATGTTGGTCAAGAGCCTCCCAGAGAACAAGACATTCCTTTGAGCCACCTTAGTATTTGCCCTGGGTTTTCACAGGCAGTGGATTGTGCCAACAAACCTTCAGGGTCTGACACTAAGAAGCAGAGATATCCTATTCCCTTTCCTTGGAGCTGCAAAGCTGTCCACTCAGGAACTCACAAAACTCTGACTTCCCAAAGGTTTTATCTCTTGGATCTCATTACTTCAATGAGCATCAGTGCAAACAATGCCACTTTAGATTGCAAGTTATATTGACAATTTGGAGATGTTCAATGATTCAATTCAAAACATCAGCAGAAGCTGGCCAACCCTGTCACCTTTTGCCATTAAACAGTCTCCCTCTTTCCAGATTTGCCCTCTACATTCTGCCCATCCCCCTGCTGAGCTTGGCCTAACACAGCTCTCCTAAGTACTTATACCTCAATGGCAGCAACTTAATATATACACACTTATATACAAATATATACAAATATAGTTACAACTATATTTGTAGCAAAAATGATATTAAAATGTTGCTATATATAGCAGCGGTCCCCAACCTTTTTGGCACCAGGGACTGGTGCTCCTACGATAATCTAATGTCTGATGATCTGAGGCGGAGCTGAGGAGGTGATGCTAGCTCTGGGGAGCGGCTGCAAATACAGATGAAGCTTCCCTCGCTTGCCTGCTGCTCACTTCCTGCTGTGCGGCCCGGTTCCTAACAGGCCACCGACCTGTACCTGTTAGCAGCCTGGGGGTTAGAGACCCCTGATATATAAGTATACTTTAAGGAAGTTAAATTATAGGCATGAAAGATTCATGGGTGGTGGTAAAGGGTAGAGAAAAAGTAGGAAAAGAAGCAGATAAAGATTTCTATTCAGAATAACAGCAGGTAATAAATAAATCAGCTTAAGTGTTAACAGGTCCTTGGAATTCCTACTCTTGAGTCTCAGTTGTGTTTGCTTGAGCTCTTTAGTTGTGTTTGCTTGAGCTCTTGTTGCTCTCTCCCTTTCCATCTGTTGGGAGCCACTGTATAGTTATCTATGCCTGGATGTCACCATGCCCTAGAGAAAGGGCCACAAGCCCTAGGACAGAAAGATATTCAGAGAATGTATAGTTTAGCTTCTATGCTTTTCTGAGAGAGACCCTTCAAACTTATCCCCCCTCTCGCTATAGTGAACGACCTGTGGTTCTTCCACACTTTCACATTGGGATGTACTGTACGTGCTGCTCCCTCTAATAGGAATGAGGCCTCCCATCCTTGCAGCTTTTGCTTCCTGTGCACTCTTCCAGTCTGAGCTCAGGCAAGACTGAAGGAGCTGAGACAACTCTGCTCCCCTACAGAACCAGGTTCAGGGCCTACCCTCTGTGTTCCACAGCATCCTGGGCTTGTTTTGACTCGATCCTTATCTCCTTGTCATTGTTCTGTGATGCGTTTTTCTCTATCACTGACCTGAGTGCTCCTTAAGAGCAAGTGTGTCTTTATTCTCCTGTGTTGGTAGTACCTACAGTGCCTGGCACTGGGCTCAGAAAGTGTTCATTTGCTGAATGGGTGGATGAAGAACATATTCCTTATTTTCCTATTTGTTCTTCAGCTTACCCATATTTCAGATAAATTGATATTCATTAAAAAAGTCCACCTAAGTTATGCTACTTCAAAACTTACATGTGTTTATGGCTCAGTTTAAAACTCATGTCTCTAATATCTTTGTATTTTTTTCTTCTTTTTCTAACAGAATCATATATACCATTATTTCCAGATACCATTCCATTTCAAATTTTGACTTTTCTGACACATGATATAATTAACATAACCAATACCAATTGGTGGTCTTATCAGACAGACTGTATTCTCAAATCCATTTATATTTGTAAATATGCTATCAAAATTGAAATTGTATAAATATTTGGAAATCAATATATATAGTTTATTTCACATTATTTTGAAATTCTTGTTCATTTCTAAACGTCTATGTACCTTATTCTGTGTCCTAATTAGTTTTAAACTGCCTAAAGTTAGAGATTTTTTTTTGTTGCTTTGTAACTACCTAGATTATTCGGTATTCTCAGCACACAGAGAGTACCCAAAGAAACCATATGTTACCAGAAGAGACAGGCCCCAAATAGTCCAAATTTGGACTAAATGTAACCAAATGTAACTAACCAGATATTGAAGGCGATGTGGTCCAATGGTAAGAGCCCACACTTGAAGGGTTAGGTTAACAAAATGACCTTACAACTTCAGAAAGTATAGGTATTGTTTATTTTTATAAAATACTTTTGGCTCTTTGGGAGAAAAGATGCTAAATACAAGGCAGTAGGATGTTTTTACTGAGTCACCTGATATAATGTTTTATTGGCTTGATGTGGTCTTACCTGCCCCAAGTCAGTGAGATATTTTGAATTACGATTCTTATAGCTCAAAACTAAGATGCTAACAACCATGTGGCATCTAGCAGAAATAGGAAGGCAAACAATCATACTATAACAGCTATAACATTTTGTCACTTTTTGAAATAATCTATGCTTCTCTTTATATTCTTTTTGTTTCACTAGAACTGCAGAAAGTTAGAATTTTTTTTAATCTGACTGAATTTGAGTAATTACCATCAAGCTATTTATGTTATTCGCCTATTCCAACAATAGGTAACTTTTGAATATGTTAATTACCTTTGAGTATGTGAGATTATTTAGTAAAATGGGTTTCAATGAATTAGTCTCTAGAGAAGTGTTTAAGAAACACAAAATTACTTTCTTTAGCACCAGGAAACATTCGGTAAGGAGATATGGTTGATAACTTTGATTAAGTCAAAAAGAAACATATCTCATAAATGTACCTACCTATCACCATCTTCTCGACCTAAAGCACTTCAAGAAGTGCCCTCTAGTTTTAGTGTTTCGGGATGGACATATTTTTCCCTCAGCTAATCCATATTCTTTCATGATGTTTATACATTTATATAAGTAAATGTCTGTTAACCTTTACCTTTCTACACTGAAAAACCAAATGCTCCTGCCGCAAACCTTCCAGACTCCCTAGCTGGAGACACTCTCTCCGGAAGGCACAGACCACTTTGCAGCATTTCTCAGAGCCTAGACCACAGTTCATTCATGTATACATTTCTCACCCTACTAGACAGGAGCTCCTTGAGAGCCTGTGTAAATCAACACATCAACTGCAGCACGACAGGGGCTCACATATGCTGGCTGAGGGGCCCAGTTGTGTTTCTCCTTAATCTCGCTAGTCATGAGAACTTTATCAGTTCTGTCCCTTTTCTGAGATGCACAAATGAAAGTGACTGTGCTGTTCTGAGTAGAAATACTCCATGGTTTTGAATGAGGGTCAGATAATTTTAGCTTTAGTTCTGATACTGCCTTTTGACATTTGTTGGCTATTTTTCAAACTTCAGGAGTACACCACGCTTTAGGGGAAAAGCCCAGTGACTTAATGAACCCTTTCCTAAACTTCACTGATGGCTCAGAGCCTAGACATTGTTCTAAATGCATTACCCAGCATCAACACTTACTCTGAGACTCTAGGCATGTCACCCAACTGCTATGTTTCAGTTTTCTCATCTATAAAGTGAAGATGATAAAAGAGCTTATACTTCATAGGGTTGAATGCTTAGTTTACCAAGTGCTCAATAAAGGTTAGCTACCTTTAGATTAACATCCCATAATTACCTTGGTTTTGGCAGGGAAAAATTTTCTTGTGAAGCCTTTTCAAAGGCATGTTAAAAATGTAACAGATCATGTCTACTGATTTACAAATATATTTATCCCTTCAAAGAATGCTTTAGTCAGCTCCAATTTTAATGATCTAATTTTTTTCATAATGTCGGAAGACTAAATTTTGTGGGATTCACAGCATAAAAGTATGAAATGGATAATCCTATTTTATTATGTTTTATATAAAATGCTATATTGCCAATGTAAAACTATAAGTTCCTGGTAAGTAGGTCGAAACCATAAAAATATGTGAATTTCAACTGTTATAATAACTAATATACAAAGCATAAGATACTTTGCGAAACTGTCATGATCTGATGTTTTCAAAGGTTGAAATAAAATAATGCTACAGATATACAGGCTACTTACAGTCTCTTCATCTTCTGGACCCTCACTTCTCCTTCACCCATACATTCATGTATTTAAGAAGACGCAGACAGAATCCTCTTTCTTACCTCTCCATCAGCCACAGCAGAGTAATTCACTTGAGCAACAGTGACTGTGGTTGGCAATTCTGAAGCATCAGCCAATGTGGCTACTGTTGCCCCTGTACCAACCTAAATAAAAACATGGAAAGTGGTGTCAGTGGTGAATCCTTCTACTCCTACTTACTCATAAGTTGAGATTCATTTAATCCCAATTCAGCACAGATAACAAGAATATGCTTTGTAATATAAAGTGAGTTACTAAAATCATATCCCAGACACTAACATGAGTTTCAGAGTTTTACTTCAATTAAATTAAGCAATATTAGAAGCTACCACATTTCACCACATGTACAACCAACTTTTTACTCATACCTCAATCTGAATTTCAGAGGTTCCCTATCTACCAACAAATCTTATTTTACCTCAGAAGAGGCAGTCGGAAGGAACATTACCTGGCCATTGACAGGGAAAAACAGTAAAAAGCCACGTTTATAGTGTTCTGTTTGGGAAATGTCCAGAAAAGCTATCTCTAGCTCTGAATTTAGCAAAATGCAAACAATTTAAAATGTTACAAAAAAATCAATTTTAGGTAAGAAGATCTTGTGGAATAATATAAAGTTCATACAAGAGTTTGCATAGAGAATTATTTTCTCCCGTTGGAAGAGCGGTGCCCGCTGATCCACCGCAGGAACCAGTCTGGTAACAAGGTTTACTCACCTGGATAAGGGAGACCGTGCCATCGGGGTTACTAAAGGTCTGGACTACAGTCTGTGACGGTACAAGATGAGCTATACTGTGTGTGGTTGTGGCCTGTGTTTGCGTTTGCTGATCTTCAAAAGCATATAAAAGATCCTCCCGCCCATGCTGTTTATAACAGTTTTTAACTATGGTCCGTAGTGCCTGAGTCCATGAAACCTGTCATCAAAAGACCAGAAAAGCACGGTAAGTCACAAAAATGTTGGTTATTCAATCTCACTATGGAATAAGCAGCTGCTTGTTTATCAAACCAAACTGAAACAAACCTTATACAGAGTGAATCTCAGGATTATTGTCCACAAACTGATTCTGGCACAAAGAAATTCAGGGCCAAGTATCAAAGATTTCCCACTGGTTCCTTCCTAACCAAAGTTTGGTTTAGCTTTTGGGTTTCATATACTGTTCTAACCTGAGGCCAGCTCACAAAAAGAAGGTGACTTTTTTGTCAGGAATTCTGTATTAAGATTCTCAGTAAATTTCCAAGCTAACTGAAAATAAATATGCAGAAAAAGTAAGGAATGACATCTAGTTTGGTGTTTCTTCATTTTTATCAGCAGACCTGGCCAACTTCACATCCTTCTTTCCTTCTTTCCTTCCTTCCTTCCTTCCTTCCTTCCTTCCTTCCTTCCTTCCTTCCTTCCTTCCTCCCTCCCTCCCTCCCTCCCTCCCTCCCTCCCTTTTTGAGGCAAGGCAACCCTTGGTTGACCTCACAGATTGCAAGAACCTTGTCCTCTTACAATCCCTTATTTTCTTTTTTTTATTTTTTATGCCTACAGCACCTGGTCTTCCTGGTGGTCTCCCATCCAAGTACTAACCAGGCCTGACCCTGCTTAGCTTCCGAGATCAGATGGGATTAGGCACATTCACGGTGGCATGGCCATAGACAACTTCACATCTTTCTAATTCTATATTTATATTTTTCAACAGTGATTCTTGCTAACCATAAACAAGGACATTTCTAAGTCTTCAAAGTGACTAATAGTCTTACTTCATGTTTCTAAAGGCGACTACACAGAGAAATGTAAATTCATGGACCCATCCCGAGTCTTTGTAGTGATGGAGTGGTAAATGAAAAAGGCTATAAACCAGAGTATCAAACTTCTTTTGGGGGACAGGTTTGACTATTACACAAACGTTTTCAGACTTTTTAGCATAAGAAGTGGAAGGACAAAAACTGAGGTGGTTGATTCAGAATGGAAAAGTAACAGGTAACTCAGACCAGAGAAACACTCACCCTCTGCTTTTGCTCTTCTGTGCGGACATCACTCCGAACATTTGCCCATGGGATATCTTCAGGCCACCAGATGGGCTTGCAGCTTTCTTTTCCCCAGCCTGGTTTTCCCCGACCTGTGGAATACTTGAGCATCTCTGGAATAAATGCCCGAAGCTGGGCCTGGAAGACAAGTGTGGTCAGCAGCCATGACAGATGTCTAGGATCCGTTTTGTGTCTCCCACCAAATTCTAAGGTTTTCGCACAGAGCCCTCCTGGAGGGCCCCGGAGAGTTCCAAAATATAACTGATAAGAACCCACTGTTTTCCATACATTACTAAGAGCTCCATGGGTGACTGAGAATAACACATATGTTGATAAAGTAAACTTTAAGCTGTATTTCATAGCTTTGTTCCTATGAGATCAAGAACACCTGCCCCCAAGTTTGATATCTGCCTCCTAAAATACTATTGATGCTGTAGGTTATTTCCCCTCTACAGCTTCTACACACTTATGGTATTAAACAAAGTCACTGTTTTCAACATTATTCTGGAAATAGTAACCAGGGATATTAGACTAGAGAGAAATAAGAGTTGAGGAACAGGTAAATCATCCTTATTTGTAAATGACATGACTGTGTGTCTGGAAAACCAGAGAATCAAATAAAAAAATACTATAAAAATAAAAGAATTCAGTAAGATGGCTAGTTATAAAATATACAAAAATAGTCTTTACTTAATAAAAAGTGAAAATAACCCTAAAACTCTTCTAGAAAGTTTCAAGTAAGTAGAGCCAATGTATATGAGTCTGACATATAGTGAAGCATGTATGACCTTAAAAAACATCATGGACTTCATTCAGGTTTCTTTTACAATCGAATCCAGACCAAACGGGTGTTAAACAACATAGAAAACTGCTGTCTCATCTCCTGGCACAGTAACTACACTGTGTGTATATGATGAAAGAAAAGGGGAGACTATTTTTTGAATATTCTTACTTGCTGACAATGATTTCTGGCAAGAGAAGCAGTTTATCAAGTTATAATCTTCCTCCCCAGACCTACTGCTTTCTTTGTAAGCTGGTGGTCTATAGCACTGCAGACAGAAGCCGTATCCTTCAGCTAAGGACACATCCATGCTTACTCTATAGCTTAAGATTGAAAGGAGAAGACAATTTTAGCAGTGAGTCAGACCCAAGGACACAGGCTTATAGCTTTAAAACAGAAAGGGAAAAAAAACAGAAAGGGAAATACTAAAGTATTAGCGGAAGACGAGTGCAGCAACACTTTTATATTGAAGAGTCTATTTAAATATCAGGTGTTCTTATTTAAAATTACCTTACCAGAAGATAATACAAATTATTACATAATAGGGAATTGTGAACCCAAAGCCGTAATGTTTACTGAATAAAGCAAGCTATGGTTGACAGTATTTACATTGATAATTCTTGTGCCGAGCCTACCATTTTCCCCTAAGTATCCCCTCTCCCAGACAGTCTCCTGCCTACAGGATATGATATAATACACTCTGTATATATTTGGCTCTGCGGCATCAAGCAGCAGGCTAATAGAAATGTATCCATTTGCAAACCCAGGCTATCAGCTGGCTCATGAGGTCACTCCTTCAGTTATTTTAAGTAAGTGCATCTCAAAGTCATTCTTCCCTTTTTCCTGGCTTCCTGGGAGTGTATCTTTTTCGACCTCGGATACAATGGAGAAGGAAAAGGCTTAATCCTCGCACACAATATTTACATTTCTTCATATATATAAAAAAATGGCTTTCTCAGATGTGTAAACGAAATAAACTGATAGCACAGACTTTTATAAGTCTCCCCTCTCTTTTAATCCCATTAACAGCCTACAAAAGGAGAGTTCTTTATATTTGTACCTAATAGAGTCTGGAGATAATAAAATAAGGCTAAATATCTCTAAATTAACAAAAAGACTAAAGTGTCCAGAAAGAACTTGCTGCTGAGAACACTTGGCTGACAGAGACTGCTCCAATTCTCTCTGGAATTCCAATATTCTCTAATTCTCATGCTTTTCTCGGCTCTGATCCCCCACTCATTTGCACCAATAGCTTCCCACACTCCTCAGTTCTGGGTCATCCTGGCACCTGTCTATGGACACCTTTCGTCTTCAATCTTGCTTTGGCTCTCTTATACCAGGCTTTCCCCTGGGTTTCAACAACTTGGTTACTTAAGTGTGGGCACAGCATTGGCCTACTCATTTAAAACCCTCCACTCCTCTCTCTCCAACTACTCTTCTCAATGTCTTCGTTTTTGCCAGTAGAACCCCACCTCCTTTTGCAGACACCCAAGCTCAAAAGTTCAGCTTTACCTCTTTCCTGTAACACCCATTTAACTACTTTCTAAGTTCAATTCATTCTTCTTTGAAAGGTCTGTGGTATCCATCCCTTTTTCTCCCATATCACCTTCATCTCCACTTCTTAGCCCAAGGCTAGTGTATCCTTTTAGTTGGCTTTCTTGTTAACATCACTTCTCCCCTCTTTTCCTTATCCCACATATCCTCGACAGACAGGGTCCCTAAATGTTACATAGCTCCAGTGCTCAAAATCCATCAAATGGCCTTTCGCTATTAACAACTAAACTGAACTCCTCTGTCCAACTCTTCTGGCCTGCCACAATTTGGCCTTCCACTACCTGCAGTTCCCACTAATTCCCACCAGGAAGCCTTGGTCCTCATTCTACACTGTCTTATAAACTGCCGAGCTCATTCCTACTTCTATGCCTTTTGCTTTGTTCCCCTTACTAGACTACTTTCTCATGCTACTATTCCAGAGCCACTGCTCATTCCTTAATGCCCAGCAATTCTACATTCTTCGTGAAATACATCTTGACTATTTCTTGAGTCAGCTTTTTGGATACATCAATAAAAACATGAGCTCTAGACTCAAAATGTTAGCTATAAACCTCAACCCTCTCTGAATCTTAATTTTCTCAACTGCAAAATAGTAATGATAATGGCAAATATATTTTGTCAATTGAGAGGATCAGAGATTGCTGGTAGTACACAGTAGTGCTGAATTAACAGTATTTTTATTATTACTTCAGTCATCAGCCATCTTTTCAATTTCAAAGAAACAGCCAACTTTCTGAAAATGGTTTTCTAATACTAAACACACTGTGATATACACAAAGACATTTAGCCTCAGTTTTTCAAGATGGGTATAGCAGAAAAATGCAGAAAGAGGCAAAAAAATGAGTTGATAGGCATCTGTGTAATCATGGTGAAGGCTGAGAAATAATGCTAGAATCAAGAAGGAACAAAATGACCACCTAGGCCAATTCCTCACCATGAGGAAGCAAACCATTACCAATTGCCCCATGTATTGGTAATTTAGGTGGTCTGTTCTGCTGGATCTCTGAGCATTAAAAAAAGGTATACAAGCAGATTACTAATGGAACTCACCAGAAAACGGGACTCAAGTTTTCTAATTAGAAAAAAGTGAGAACTAGGAAACCCCCTCAAAGATGTTTTATGTGGCAGAAATCTTTGGATGGGAAATGTTTCAAACTCTTAAGAAGGAGATGGGGGGTAATATGAGAGGCTTAAGAAATAGAAGCAACACAAAGAGAAGGTTACTTCCACAGGCAAAGACCCCATTAAAAGTTAACACATGGAATCAGAGTAAAATTAAGTGCTGGTATATAAGTTCCAATTCAGAGGCAGATCTTAGCTTTTTAAAATACTAATTGTCAAGTGTATATCATTTATTCCTATATCAAAATAAGAGGTAAAAAGTACCTTCTACTATAGAAGTTCACATTTCAAGTCCGTACATTTTGGGGATAAAGGATGAATTGCCTAGAGTTAATCTGACTTCACTGAAAAAATGCAATTTCCCACCAGACTATCTTTATACTGTCCTAAGTAAACAGTGCTAAGGCTAAAGGGACTAATAAGGGAAATGAGCTGTCCAGCAGAGAAAGAGTTAAATGATTCCTTTCCAGAATTCAGCACTGTGCTCTCATTACCAGTTGGATTAATTACTGGTCTTGGAGAGTTTTGGAAACTCAAGCTACTCAATGTGCTTGTTAAGGAAGGTTTGTCTTCAATCCACAGGGGAGACAATCAACAGGAGCAGCAAAGGCAGAGCCTACCCTCTCAGGCTGTCCTCTAATTGGGCCGCAACAAGCTTTCTCAGCCTCTCACTTATTCTGATTTAGGGTTCTAGATGGGCTTAAAGTGCCCAGCTTGGTCAGAAAACTCATCCCAAACCAGCAAAGAGTAGAAATACCACTCCATTCAGAGTATATTCAGCAAAGGAAAGATTATATGGAAACCACAGATGGTTTTAAACTTTTTTTCTAAAACTCTACAGTTTAATCTGGCCAAAATGAAACGATTCTTACTCTCTTAGAAATTTTCCACTTGTAAATTCTGTTAATTCTTTGCTGCCCAACAATGCATTATCCTTAAACATTCCCAAAACCCTTTGCCTCTCTTCTGTGTTTGCTCTGCATGCACTTGAGTCTAGAGATTTTGAGGCTCTTCTTGGTGTCCATTTAGGTTCAGTTACGAAGAAAAGGCCTTTTAAACCAAAATGTTTGCCAACTTCACCTCTACTGAAGAGATCAAAGAATATGTAATAATTTAAAGGGAAAGCAGTTAAAATCAAACCATGCTGAAAGATGATGTTTCCTATAGACTACAGGAAAATAGAAATGTGGCAGGGAAGGAAAACGAGAATTTTCAGACTATGGCTTCATTATTTTTATTTAAAATTATGAATTTCCAGCTTGACAGACTCAGTTATATGCAAATGAATATCGAGAGGACATTAGAAAGCAAAAGCAAAATGATTTTTTTGCTCACTATTTGGAATTATCTGTACCACTGACCTCTGTTTACAGAGATAATGAATGAAAGTGGCTTTCCTCATTAGAAACAGCAAACCTGTATCTCCATTCCACGGTAGTGCCAGCAGAAACACTGGGATCTCAATCTCATTTTCCCATAAAATACATTCATTCGTATAGCAACATGGGAAGAACAAGTTTGGAAGGAAAAATAGGTTTAGAGAATTTGAGGGACAGCCAATGAAGATACTCATTTAAAGACTCCTCTCAAGCCAACACTTCTGCTTCTCTACCTCTATACCCCACCAACCTATCAAACTGTCTTCCTTTCATTAATCAAGTGCTCTTAAAATTCTATCTTCTCTCTGAAAGGTCTCAGATTGGTCAGTTTCTGCTAGCTTATCCCAGATGTACTCTTTCGTACAAAAATTTAAATAACACAGATAGAGTGAAAGTCTTCTTTTCAATTTACCCTCCCCCAATCCAATCACCTGTCCAGAGGTATCAGTTTGATTAACATCCTTCTTTACAGGCCAGATTCTGTGCATTAACATAAATGTGATGGAAAGACACAGTTTTATGTGATAAAAGAAAACACAACTGGTACCATATTGTCCACATTTTACTACAACTCACTTTTTCCTCTCAACATTTTGCCATAGAGATCTTCTCAATGGTAGTACAACTAGAATAATCTCCTTAAAAAACACTGCCTAGTATCCATGGTATAGATATTCATTTTATTTAACCATTCTGCTATTGATAAACATTTAGGTTCTTTACAGTGCTTGTATATGCTTCTTTGTGCACACATTAGTATTTCTGCAACAGAAAAGTGGAAGTGCTTTTACTAGAGTATATGCATTTAACATTTTTAGAGATACTGCCAAGTTGTCCTCCAAAAAGATTGCCAATCCCACTCCCACCATACACACTCTTTTCACATCGTCTCTCACATTTTTTTTTATTACCAAGCTTTCTTATTTTGGCTCATCAAATGTATGGTAAATGTTTATTTTAATTTTCATTACTAATGAGGTTTTTATATGTTTACCAATTATTTTTTCCTTTTGTGAACTGTTTTGAATGCTTTGCTTATTTTTCTAATGATCTTTTTCTTATTAATTTGAAGAAACTATTAATCTGTTCTAGATATTAATTCTTTGTCATATAATTTGCAAATACTTTTCCCTAGTCTAGTTATATCCTTAATATGAAGTTTATGTGCCTATTCCCTTCCCTTAGTTATTCTGAACATACCCTTATTTTTTTTATTATACTCAAAATAAGCTATGTTCTATTTAAGAACACATCCAATGTTTTTGTCACCTTTATATTATCTTAATCTCATCCTGCCTACCTAATATTTACAAAATGTGAAACGGCATCATATACATATACACTTTTATAACTTTATATTGTAAGAAAAGCCTACTTTGCATATAGATTCTGACACTACCGTTTGGAACTGTTATCTACAACAGTGGTTCTCAAAGTTAGGTGTACACTGAAATTGCCTGGGGGAGATGAAACATTACAGATGCCTGGATCTCAACCCCGAAGATTCTGGTTTAATTGGCCTGGAGTGTGATCTAGGTACTAGGATTTTAAGTTCCCCCTGGTAATTCTATTGTGCAACTAAGTTTGAGGACCACCAAACTAAGATACTGTTTATCCAGTCCTTCTTTAAAAAAATTTTTTTTAATCGGGGTAAAATACATTTAACAAAAACACTTACGTACAATTCAGTGGCATTAAGTACATTCACCATGTTGTACACCTAGAACCTATTCATCATCATCCAAAACAGAAACTCTGTACCCACTGAACAATCAATTCTCATTTCTCCTTCCCCCAGCCTCTGGTAACTTCTATTTTACGTGCTGTGTCTATGAATTTTCCCATTCTAGGTAGTTCATATAAGTGGACTCACACAACATTTGTCCTTTGTATTTAGCATGCTTCACTTAGTATATTCCTACCCTATGAGTAGAAAAGGCCAGACACATGCTTTTTCAGAACAAAAGAAAACAAAACACAAAACACTCATAAAACTGAAATTGCGAACTAACAAATGTTTTCTAAGTAAAACACATCAAGCCTACTTCTTGTTAACGAAGCAATCACTATGTTGAATGTTTCTGAAGGTTTCCCTGAAAACTAGTGAGGAATTACTATCTTGTTGCATCATCACTCCCAGGGAGTATTAATGCAACAGAGATTGCCCCAGGGAGAATAAAAGGAGGACATTAGGTTCAAGAAGGGAGAGGGAAGGGTGGAGGTAAAAACAAGTGGATTTTAATCAATAATACTAGACTCGTCTTTCCTGATCTAGTTCTTCTATAATTATATGTATTCTCTGCCTGGATCTCTTGTAACACAAATTCCAAAAAGATTTATAACCTCCCAAGAACAAGAATTCTCTTTACCACAGAAGTGTGGTAAAAAGCTGAACTGATTTTCCACTAGCAAAATCATAATGATTGCTTAAAGACTCTTCAAGAAACGATGTAATTCCTTAAACTCAGTGCACTCTGGGAATCAGCAGCTTTGACACCACCTGGGAACTTGCTAGAAGGCAGAATCTCAGGTCCTGCTCCAAACCTACTGATTCATAGTCTGCATTTAAACAAACAAGACTATCAGGTGATTCCCAGGCATGCTGAGTTTGAGAAACACGGTTTTTAGTCCATCTTCTGGTCTCTGGTCTGATGTATCTTAGAAAATTTTGCTAACCTGGCTTTCAAAAGCTCTGAAAAGATGATTTCGTTATTTCATTGTAAATGAATTCTGGGGTTGCAGAATGTACACCAAATTAAGATTTCTTCTGCTAAGCCTATCTCAACCTCCTTCAATTCTTATGCAAGAAGGCAGTCAGATATGGGAGTTCTGGCTACTGTTCTTAAAGTTGCCTAGAAACTCAAGTTTTCATTATATTTCTAAAATTACAGAGTTATGTGTTTTTTACCACGTGTAAAATAAAAAAGACTTTATTAGGATCAAGATATATTTATAATAAAAACAGAAGCTTTTCAAGTAAATATTCTATTTACTAATATAGAATTATACTTTTAACAAAAAACTAAACTACAGAGCTGTTTCCTAAAAGAATCACGGCATCCAGTTCACAAAGAACTTAAAATACAGTTATATGTATTTTCAGCCTGTGTAGGAGCAATTTTAATAGCTGTTAGAGCAAGTCAAGAAATTCTTTTAATATGTATATACAATGGAATATTATTCAGCCATAAAAAGAGATGAAATACTGCCATTTGCAACAACATGGATGGACTTTGAAATAATCATAGTAAGCGAAATAAGCCAAACAGAAAAGGTTGAAGATTACATGATATCACACATGTGAGACATAAACCTAAAAGCAACAAATGAACAGGACAAACAAACAGAGACTCATGGCAGTGGACAATGGACTAGCGGTTACCAGAAGGGCGGGGAGGTGGAAAATAAAGAAATAAAATGTTAAAAAAAAATTAAAACAGTAAATGTTTAGTGTAGATTAGCTGAAATATTAAACCTGAGTGATGATTACAATATAGTTTTATAGGGGGGCTGGGAGAGAGGGAGAGGGAGAGAGGGAGAGAGGGAGAGAGGGAGAGAGGGAGAGAGGGAGAGAGAGAGAGAGAGAGAGAGTGCGCGCGCACGCAAAGCACTGGCAAAATATGGACTAGAAATTAAATTCAATTTTATTTGTCATCAGCTTGCTTCATAAATAGCTTCCTCTTTTCATGCCTCAATTTCTCAATATATTGTCACCTGTATTATTCCACTTTATTGCTTAGCAAAATAAAAATTCTAGGTTCATTAACTTTCTCTAAGTGAAAAATGGGTGAGAAATGGTAGGTTCACATTATTCACAAGTTAATATATGTAACGTGTATAATTATTATTAATAATTAGTAATAATGCTTTTGTGTGATGCCTTAGTTTTCAAAAAACTTCCCCATATAATAATACCTCATTTTTTCTTCCTCTGATTCCATAAGGTAGGAGAGCATGAATTATTTTCACTTTCAGAAGATGAAACTAAGAATCAGGGTTAATATGTAGTAGAACTGGGACTATAGACTAGATCTTCCAACTCTAATAAACCATGCTAACTTTTTAATTCGTAAACAATTAAAATAACAGAACATGCAATTTTAGAACAATACTGAATATGATTTGCTCTCTTTGGATGATTTGAAACTAATCTTAGGATCATATATGGAATTACATTTGTAAATTAGGGTCATCAGCGTAAACACCAGTCATCTCCATAGCATTCAGCGCAGAAAAGATAGTTCATAGAGCCGTCTGGTCAACCTGAGTCCATCTTTATCTAGTACAGTGAATATCTATAATTCTGGAATTTTATCATTTCAAAGAAGTAATGAATTACCCACATGATCTGAACGCTAGAATTGATGTCCAACTACCCTTACTTTGTCCTTTAAGCCTAGAGACCACATCTGAGCTCTGCTTCCTTGACTATAAAATAGGAATTATACATATATTCTGGAGGGCAAGGATTAAATGAAATATCCTTGTAAAGAACTTAGTAGTATGCCTTCCAAGAGACAGTAGCTATGGAAAGAAAAAAGAGTCACTAATATCTTCACCCAAACATAAAGAAAAGTAATCAAACTTTGGACAAAACAAAGTAGAAACATCATTAAACTTGCACTTAAAAAAATTCAAGTTTAATATAAAATATGAAAGTTTTTTTTATGTTTCTATGGTTATAAAAGTAATTCATGCTTAGACCAAAAAAATAAAAATCACTCCAAAAGCCACCACACATAGATAATCACTGGTAATATTTTGGTGTATATCTCTCTAAAAGTTATATATATATATACATATATACACAGACACGCAGACACACAGAGGCAAGTTTTGCGTGCATTTTTTTAAACAAATGAGATTAATTCAATTCTGTATTCCCTTAAAAAAAACTAGCCCCCCCAAATGAAAAAAAATAAAGCCCTAAACCCCTCAAATTAGAGTACAAAAGAAATGCTATTTTACAAACTATTTTTAACTTAATATACCACAAGTATTAGTTTGTTCCAATAGAGAGCTAATATTCATTTTTAGTGTCTAATATTTCACTGAACAGTAAACTTCTAGTCTCTTTTGAGCTAAGTTGCCCTTCTTTTCATGTAAATTCTAAGGACTGCTACTATAATTGACTCAATCACCTTGTTCTCAGATTTTCCTATTATAAACAATGCCATGAACATACATCTTTGCTTACTTGGAGGGCATGACATGCGCATTTTAAATTATGATACTAATTGCTGACGTGCCTTCTGGAAAAACTGTACCAATGTACATTCCTACTGACAAAGCGCTTGTATTCCCATACCCTTGCCTACCTAGGTTTGATTTGAAATAAAACCCTACTTTTACTACAATAATAGTGAAAAGCTTTAGAATTGATTAGGAGAAAAAGATATTTCATTTACATTACGAAGTATCTGAGGAAAACAACACACACACACACACACACACACACACACGATTAGGAGGAAAAAACAACCCAGGATCCCAATACTCAGAAATCCTCATTCAGTTGGGAGCTCAGTTTTTCATCATCCTACTCACTCCGTCTCACCATTTGTTTGTTTTTGTTTTATTTGTTATGTATTATTTTTTAGTCATCATCTGTGGTGAGAAGGGAGAGAATGCATGAAAATAAAGAAACTGCAGGCCTCCAAGAGTGCCTCTGGGTCTGGCCTGTGGCTTGGGGACCAGCTTCCCTTGGCTCTACCGCCAGGCCAAGCTCTCCTCAATGCATATTTCATGAAAATGAAAAAGTTTCAAAACGTTTTACCTCCAACATGACAATTAAACTGTTTGCTCTAACTTCTGGGGCCATTAGCCAATTTTCATAATTATCAGTATCCATGATGACTGTATGTAATCAAAACCTCAGATTTTTTCAACTTAGCACAAGTGTGACAGGGAAAAAAATGCCCCTTGCAGGAGAGTAAGTACCTAACAGAATATTCTTAATCAGAAGCTTAGTCAGTTTTAGAAGTACTTTATATCTCAGATAGATGCTTTACGTCAATCGGGTAAAAAAAATTCACCTTGTATTTTCTTTAACCAGTTGGAATGGCCCTAGGAACAGAATAATAACAGGTATAAGATGATAGAAAAAATTTAGATAATGCCTTCCTTTTTGAACCATTATTTAGAGATCCTTCAAGTGTTCACAGAAAGACCTGTGAAGCCAACAATCAAAAGATCACAATTTAGCTTTATAGTTACAAAATGTTGTATCACTTCAGACCAAGTTGCTGGTTCCGACTTAGTAGGAAGTGCCGCCCATCTCCTGAGCAGCATCAATGTCTATACCGAGTAAACACCAACTCAGGAGACTTGCAATCCAGTTACCCACTACACTGGATTCATTTTTACTCTGACCCTTAGTTCATTTACTGAGCAGATATTGAGTATTATTTACTGGACAGCACTGAAGAACAGAAATTAAGTCCTTTCTCTCAGATTCTAGCTGGAGAGACAGATACAAAGTACGGCAGGTCCTGGAATAATGCCATTTCATAACGTTGATGAGACGCTATAGGAACTTAACTCCTGTTTATATCAATTAGCCTATGGTAAAACTGGTTTCACTTAAAGTTGCAGAACACATCCTGGATGTTAAGTGAGAACTTACTGTATAAATGTTAAAAAGTAAGATAATTTCAGGTAGTGATAAGAGCTGCGAAGATAACAGGGAGCGTATTAAGTACTGACTTGGTGGGAAGAGAAAACTTCCTTAGAGATAATCAAGAAAGGCTTATCTCAGGAAGTGATATCTGAGCTAGACTTTGAATAAGATAAGGTCATTCATGCAATGATCTGGGAGAAAAATGTTTTGGGCAGAGAGAACAGCAAAATGAAAGAATGAGGTTGAACTATTTGACAAAAAGAAAGGGGGCCAGTTTGGCCAGAGCAGAGAGACTAAAGGGGAGAATGAGAAATGAGGTTGGAAGAGGCCAGATTTTGTAGGGCCTCAGAGGACATGGCAGAAACTGAATTTGATTCTAGGAGCAGTAGAAAGCCATTAAAGGGCTTAAACAAAGAGTGACATGACCTAAGTTTTTAAAAAAAATCTCTGGTGGCTCTGCAGAGCATGGACTGCAACAGAGCAAGAGTGGCAATAAGGAGATCAATAGAATTGATCAACTGAAACAGTCTGTGAGAGATGCTAAAGGCTTGGGCTAGAGTGGTGATGGGAACTGAGAAGAATGGGCAGATTCAGGGTACATTTCAGAGGTAAACTGACATGACTTGCTAATGAATTACATGTGGCCGGTGGGGGAGTGAGGGGTAAAAAAAGGAAATCAAGGATTACTTCTGTGCTGGGACTTGAGTAAGCAGGTGGACGGTGGTGCCGTTAACTGACATGGGGAATACTAAGGGAGGAACAGATTTGGAGTGGAGAGTGGGGGCAATCAAAGGTTCTGTTTTGGGCATGTTAGTACTGAAGATCTAACAGTGGCATAAGCTGGGGTATAAGCAGCATACAGATGGGATATAAAGCCCACAGGACAGAATGAGATCACTTGGAGAGAAGCTAAAGATAGAGCTCTGAGACATGCCAATACTGATTGCATGGGAAGAGGAAGAGGAGCCAGAAGAGGAGGGGAGACCCGGGGAAGTAGAAGTATATTCAGGAGAGTGTGGGGTCAAAGAAACAGAGACGAGAAAGTGTTTTAAGAAGGAAAAAGTAACCGTGTTAAATGCTGCTGGCAGACTGGATAAGTAGAGAAAACTTACGAGTGAATTTAGCAAGATGAAGGATGCAAATAAAGAAATAAGATAGGAAAAATGTTATAAAGAAGACATTTGCTGCATGGTTCCATGAAGAGATTTAAATAACTATTCCCATGAATATGTTAGCCGACGGAGGAAGTAAGGGATGAACTGTAGAAGCCTGTGTCTTGATGTACAAGTATGTTCAGAACTCTAGGACTGTCAGCGGAAAGTTGCATGTTTTAGGCAGGAGAAAGTGAGGCAGTAATTAGTCAAAGGTCACAAGTGAATATATTGTGAATTATTTCAATAATTTACAGTGTTTATTAACCGAAGAGAAATTGATCTTGATACATTTGACTCATTCGCAATCTTAAGCAAAAACACTTAAACTGGGCTTTATATACTTTAGCATGACTGTACCCATGCTGCTTCTAATTAATATTGATTTTGAATTAATAGTAGCATAGGATGGTTATTTTTGGTGCCTTTCCAGCTGTGTAAATACCCTTATTACATAAAAGGACTAAATTTAATCAGAGAATTTACTGTGCTAGCAATATTTATAACTTTATTGTGAATCCAATGTTTTAAACATCTGTCCTTCATTTACTATATCTTAAATATAGACTTTTATAACAGGCCAAATTATAAGTAATTGCACAAAGACACTAACTATAGCATAACAGTACTTAGAGGAAGAAACGAAATTTCTAAGAAAAGAGTTTCTTAATAATTAACACTTTAGGTTGTAACATTGTCTTCCATAAAAACATATAGGAACCTATTTGAAATAAGTAAGAAGGCATTTTTAAGAGAGCTCCTGGAAGAATAAACTTTACAACATTAAAAACGTTGAAATCAGTTTTTTAAGGGGGTGATATGCGTTGTTTTTAAATGTCTTTGTCTTGTGTTAAAAACGTGATTTTTTTCATTAAATAACTAGTTCTTCAACAAAGACTAAGCATTTGCTTTTGATCAAGCTATCACTTTTAAAGCTAAACAAATTTAAAAGAAAACCTCATCAAAATTCTTGCAGTATCAAGCTAAGTACATTTTGACTTCCCTTCTCAAAAGAGGAGGGTGGTGATGACACAGGAAGGTGCCCTCCTGAGTTTCCCATTCTTGTGCCCTGGAGAGGGGAGTCTTCCTTGGCAGCAGTGTGGTAGTATTCAGAATTTACACGGAAAAAGGAGCAGTGCAGCCCAAGGGAGACTAAAAGTTACCTTGCTCCACTTGACTATGATTCACCAACGTCCTAAGAGTCTCTTTTCCAAACAGACTCCAACCTAAAAGTTTCTTTATCTAACCTAAGGGCCCAGGTGAAAGTAAAAACTGTCAAAAGAAGGAGGAGACCACATCCACGCCCTGGGTGGGAAGCAGTTCTTCTGCATGACATTTTCCTCCCAAAGCTGCTCCTGTTACACTACCAGGCTCCAGCCTGTATCTCACTCTGGTGGTACCACTGAGGACAGAGCTAAGAAAAGTGATCTGAGACCCGCCTACACCTGGGCCACTTGCCTTTGTGTCTCCTCCTTACTCCCCACCCCTTACCTGGGTCATTTTGTCCACAGAGACTGGAATTCCATCGATGGTAAGAGGCGGCAGCTCTGAGTTAACCTCCTGTGGCACAGGGGCGTGTTCTGCCAGGGCAGACTCCAGGTTCTCCAGGATCATGCTCTTGTACTTACGCACCTGCAGGGAATTAAGGGCAGAAGTAAACAAGATACCTAATAACCAGGGAGGTTGGTGCCGAGCAACCAGAGGGAGTGGGGCTGGCCTCCCTCAGTCATTGTAGAGCCCTTAGAACAAACACTTCTACAGCTAGTAGATAAAAACACACGCTGGCCCCAAAGCCATCACATTAAATGAAAAGATGATGAAATTACAGGCAACAACAGTAGAAAGGAGCCAGTGAAAAAAGTTTTACAGAAATACTGCTTCTCAATTAAAAATCACATTTTCTGTCAATGCTGGCCCCATCACTTGTTCCCAATCTAATAGGAATGGCATTCATTATTCGGCATTTTTCAAGCCCTTTAATAAAACCTAGCTGTGGCAGTTACTCGCCAAAATCATTTTCAAGATCACCAACAGCTTATGTCTCTAAAACTCTAAGCAACCTATTTGAAACTGTTGCCGCTTTCCTGCAAAGCCAGACTACCAAACAGACTGGAGATTCAAGTGCACGAGAGGCTAGACTGAAAGGCATCAGAGAAAAAAACAAGAGGTATATATTGTAGCTGGATGTCAAAGGTGCCACAATCAGGAAGGCCCAGGGCCAGAGAGAGTCCCACAGGTCAAGTCCTCCTCCTTTCTGGTACTCCCTGGTGACAGAGATGAACCTTAAATCCAGGATACTTCTGTGGCTCTGACAAGACCAGGTCCAAAACACATATTGTTCTGACTCCATTCCTTCCACGGCTAGTGAAAGGTTTCTCAAAAGACAAGAGACTTCAACAGCAGCACACCTGTACATGCACACATTCTTCTGGGAGCAGAAACAGTAGAGAGACACTGGTTCCCACTACAGCCAATAATGTTCGTTCATTTATAAGAATGCACACGTGGGATGAGGAAAGCTTTGGGGACAACAAAGAAACCGTGGAATCATGAAAATGTGACAAGGTGGGATAGGAAATGAACTCACTTTCAGGGTTCAAGCCACTATCTTAGAGAAAAAAAGAGAAAATGAGGTTTGCCCAGAAGATACATGTTTGATTGAGTCCTGGGTCTTCTATTGAGTGGACTGGACTCTCAACCAGGACACACTTCCTTATAAGTAACTCATTATGAGGATTAAAAAAGAGATTCCCATACTCTACCTCAAGCATATGGAGAAGTAAAAATTACTGGCCATAAAGTGTGACTTTTACAGTTACAAAACCTTCGAAGTAGGTCAACAACCAAGGGAATAAAAGAAAAATAGTGCAAAAATGTAGAATCGTGATCACTTTAGAGATTCGGTTTTATCCTGGTTTCTAATAAAAAAGAAAGTTTCATAAATTGTTGCCAATATATTTATTGTAACATAAGCAGCTCATGTTAATGGCAACTTTAAGGATTTATATTTTCTGCTTTCTAGGTTTCTGTATTCTATGTTGAGTTTTTATGCTACCAATTCACAGAAAAACTGATAAGCCTAGGTTCTGGTCTTTGAACTTTAACGTATCAGGTTAAATCATTATATTAGCATATACGTCCATGTAGTAAGAGTGAATGATAATAGTATAAAAATAAATTTCATTGTGCTGGTAACACCTGGCACTCAGAGATGGGAAATCATTAGATAATTAATATTACATTATTAGCTAGTTTCAAATAAATTCACCCATATTTATGGGTCAGTAAATTCTAGGAATTTATATCTAGACATTTGCTAAACTTATCAGTACGATATAATTCCTTAGAAATATCTCGTTTCAAAAAAAATGCTGGTAGAGCATCCCTCAGCCTAATTTACAAAACAATTTCAAGGATGACCATAGTATTTCTAAACTTGTTTAGTAAAGTAACTTTCCCAGAATTATAATGCTAGTGCTTCAATTCAACCTAATCTATCATTTCTGAGGTGTGTATTTTTTCTTCACATTTATCAATCCTCTGAAATTGGGATACAAAACTTAAAATTTCTGTGGACCAGACAACATGGGGCATAGTTGTTGTCACTGCACATATGTGAGAACGGCTTTTATCCCTGGAGGCATGACTACAACCGCTTGCCTTTTCAATCAAAAAACCATTTAGCACCATTTGAGAAAGAAATGTAGGTTTTAATTTTCTGATAACTTCCTCAGTGATCTTTCTGGTAAGATCAAGAAGCACCAAAAGCAAACATCACAGCTTGGAAAAAAAGTCTCAGAAACAATAAATAAGCACTTTAAAAAAAAATGCAGTACCACCCATGCTCTTGATGGTATAGCGGACAATATTACATGAAACCACACAGATAATGATTCAGAAGTAATTTAGAAGTGTTAGACTCTGAATGTGAATTTTTAGGAATATCAATTTATTTCATTTACATTTTCCTTTTTTATATATAAAAGCAATATGATTAAAATTTCTAAGTAAGCCTGAAAGAGCTCTTTCAATAAATATAAAATAAAAATTCTAAGTGGTAAGTGTTGTGTCAGAGTTTGTCAATATTTTTTCTTCTTGGTACCTAAATAATGGTGCATCTTATAATTGATGGTGTCATAAATATGATGAAATACTGGTTTGTTTGTTTTCTGACTTCTACTTTCTGGTCTCAAAACCACAGTTTAAACCTTTGTCATGTCACACCAAGATATCACTGTCAACTGATTTCGCAATTAAAGATAAAAAACATTTAACAACAAAATCATCTGGTCTGACTACCAATCTCTCTTCCCCCAATTCATCCTGTATATCACTGACATTTTAAATTTCTGAAACACTCTGACTTATTACAATCGAATACCATTTACTGAGCACTTACTATGTGTCAAGCACTGCATATATTATTTCAATTAATCCTCATAATTCTACAAGGAAAATCCTTGGTGGAGGGATGAAGCAGAATTTGTATGAGAGTAAACAAAGATTCTTGTGGTTGGAGCCAAGACAAGCCAGGGAGTTGGGTAAGATGAGGTTAGAGACAGGTGACAGTCAATTAAAGGACTTCTGCTACTGAAAAGGGAACTAGATGGACATCACACCTGGTAACTAGGGTGAGGGCAATGGAAATAGAGAAAAGCAGGCCAATTTAACAGGTATTTAGGAAATGAGTGGAGAACAAAATAGTGAATGAGCTGTGGGGTGAAAGAGAAGGGAGGGAGATGCTAAAAATGGTTCCAAGCTTCTGTCTTGCATAAATGGATGAGGGGGACAGATACTGGAAACAGATATTAATTATTTTTTTGGTCAGGGAGGAGATTTAAGTTTAGTTTTGAAGAACTTGAGGTTACTATTAAGATATCCAGGAGGATATTTTTCTCTTTCCTGTTCTTTTAGTCACATCTTTCAAAAAAAATTTTTTGCCCTCTTTAATTCTCCCCTGTCCGCCACTTACACTCCTGACCTACAGATGTTGCCATCTTCCCTTAAGAACTGGATCTCTGAAGGTGGGGCGTCTCCCCCGCCACACTCGCGGTATGGTCCATGGCTCCACCTGGGGTACAAACCCAGGACCTTCTGCATGTAAAGCAGACGTGCTAACCACTGCACTATGGAGCTGCCCCCGGAAATATTTTTGTTATATCTGTTTTTTGTTATTTGTATCTTCAATATATATGGAAATAATTCTTTTCTTCTTTAAAAACTACATATTAACGTTTGCACATGTAAATAAGGTTTCTCTCTTATTTCCTACTGTCTTTTGCCTCATTACTCACTTACTCGCCCAAGGTGCTTTCATCACCTCTTCTCTTGGTTCTGCAGGTCTGACCAGGAGAGAAAAGGGAAGTGACCTTTGCTGTTCACCAGCACCCGAATAATGTCCTTTAAACTGCCTCCTTCCCTCCCCAGAAAGAAGCCAGTAGTAGCTACCGTGTGTGCTTGCCTATAACAACCATCCTGACATTTCACAGCGCAGGAGAACTGGAAGGGACCTCTATTTGCTCTCCTTTAGAAGACAGGGCAAGGACTAAGAAAATGAGATTAAATTTGAAACCCCATATTAATATCCTGAACAAACCTATGGAAGACACAATACTCTATCACCTTGAATGCAAATCTCTACAATGGTTGAACCTTGGCTCTATTATTCAGAAGTTGGGGAATCTTGGGTAAATCACTTAACCTCCTTGAGCTAGCATTCTCATTTGTAAAATGAAAATAGTAACAAAGATATACCTACATCTCAGGGTTGTCAGAACTGTTAAGAATATGGATATTTTAAAGTTTTATAAATGTGCTATATTATACAAGCATTAGTTGCGACGATCTTGTGCACTCAACAAATCTATAAACATGAAGAAAATGCAGATTTACTTTTAAAGTAAGATCAAACTCTATGTACGGTTCTATAACCTGCTTTTTTCACTTAATACACTGTTGCCATCTGAAAAGGTTAATAGAAAGAACTGTTACAGTGTTTAATAGCAGTGTAGTAGTCCTATCTCTGTATGAACTATCAATTATCTAACCAATCCCTTATCTTTAAACTTTTAGGTTATTCTCAATTTTTAAAAATTAGTGACTAGTGACTAATACCCTTGCACACAGATCTTTGCTCATTTAATCAATTATTTCCTTAGGATAAAATTTCAAAAGGAAGCTAGGTTAAAAGTGAACATTTTAGACATTGCAACACTTCTAAATACTTCAGCATGCATCTTAGAAAAAGAAGGATGTTTACAGACACAACTAAAATAATCACATCCAACAAATATAACATTAATTCCTTAATATCATCTACTATCTAATCCATATTCAAACATATCTTTGGGTCTTTGTGATGACTATGTTTATATTTTTACTGATGTTTTGAGATATCTTCATACATGAAGAATATTAATTAGTTCACTACTTAGGCTGTGATCTTGGACAAAATACTTAAGCTCTCAAACCCTCAATTCCTACTTTTGTAAAAAAACATAATAATATATATACATCATGGGGTTATTGTGAGGATTAAGTAAAAATCACAACATGCTTAGCAGAAACAAGCACATTGTAAACACTTGTCAGCCTTAAAAGCTATATACAAAACAAGCAAATTGTAAACACTTAATGAACTTTAAGAACTACATAACACAGAATTGCTGTTATTATTTTGAAAAAAATGTTTCCAGTTTGTTGTGGGCCATTTAACTTTGTTTACAGTGCCTTATTATATACCCCAATTGTGGGGTAAGAGGTAATTTGTGTAGAACCCAGTATGAAGAATTAAACAAAACCCTGGAAAATGTAAGAAAATTTTCAATAACTATTAAAAGCCCATACATTTTCATTCCCCCTTAAACAAACTCTCAAAACAATAAACAATCTTGAATCTGAAATCCATATTCCAAAGATGAGCAGCCCTACTGAATTTTAACTTTTCCAGAGTTCTCAGCAGTCTCTAGCTAGAAGAGTAAAAAGGAAGAATAATGATGGCTTTAGGCAAGAGAACAAAATGCAAATACCAGTTTTTAAATTATTAAATAAGATAACATACCAAGTGCTTATAACTATACCTAGAACACAGTAGCACTCAATAAATGTTAGACGTTATTACAAAATCTAAAGCACTTCTTTAACTGTTAATACAAGATTATGTGCAACATACTGCACAACTGACTATGCAAACAATGAGATCTAATCCTTTAATACCACTTTGTATATCAGTGTATATAAGATTAAAGAATATTCTGTATCTTGAAGGTTTAACGTAGGTCAGCTAAAATATTCAGGGTTCCCTTTGGACAATATAATTTAATTTCTTTTAAAATTCTGTACACATTTATTATTTTACTGAGGTTTGAATATGTTTTGGTTATTTTATTCTTACTAAATTATTCACTTTGTTGAGGTTTTTCATTTATAAGAACAGAATTAATGCCCAGTATTTCCTTACAATTTTCAATCTATTCTTATCTCTATAACTCTCACCCCATTTCTAAGACTGTACATTTGTTTTCTTCTTTTTCCCAATTAGCACACTAGAAGCTTTTCTTTCATTGGACTTTTCATAGTACCATTCCTTGAGTGTAACATTCTACCTTTTCTGTTCACAAATACATTAATTTCTCACATGTTTATTTATTCTTTTTCTTAGACTTAATGTATTGTTCTTTTTCCAGCTTCTTTAATTAGATGAAGTTTATTTCTTTTCCATCTTAATTTTTATACAGTTGAAAATTTTTTACTGTCAATCTTTTGACATTAAGTTCTAAATTCTCTGTACTATGGTTAAAAAATATGGCCTGTGTAACTTCTGCATTTTACAATTAAGATCTTTGGGGCTTAATAATAACATATTGTCAATTCTTATAATCTATATCTGTTCATGTAATTTTTCATATATGCTAGTATATCTATCTTTTATATTAAACTTTTTAGTTCTATTACTCAGATCACTATATTTTTCTTTATATTTTTCTTCCTTGGTCTGACAAAGATATTAAAACCTCCTACATTTAATTTTTTCTTACATTTCTAACTTTTTGATCTATGTGCTTTGCTTTAACGTTACTTGAGGCATAAAAGGTTCATTATAAATTTATACTGCTTATCAATACTAAATGACCTCTGGATCTCAGTTAATACTCATTTGTCTTGAGAATTTGGCTTTGTCTGATATTAATGCTATGATCCATGATTTATTTTTGTAGGCATTTGTCTGACATAACTTTGTCTATTATTTTAACATTTTTAACAGCTTTGTTGAGATAAACTTCATATAACATACATATTAGTTTCTGGCTGCCACAAAGTATCACAAAATTGGTGGCTAACAACAACAGAAATTCCTTCTCTTAGTTTTACTGGGCTAAATTCAAGGTTGTTGGCAGAACTGGCTCTCTGGAAGCTCTAGAAAAGAATCCATTTCCTTGTCTTGTCTAGCTACTGTCTAGCCTGTATTCCTTGGCTCCTGACCCCGTCCTTGCATCCAACCTCTTGCTTCTGCCAAAGCATCTCCTACTTCTATATCGATCTCCCTTTGTCTCCTTCTTATAAAGACACTGTGATAGATTTAGGGCCTAACTGGAAAATCTGGGCTAATCTCCACATCTCACAATCCTTAATTTAATCACACTTGCAAAGTCCTTTTTGCCATATAAGGTGACACTTGAAGGTTCCAGGGATTGGACCTGGATGTCTTTGGGGGCCGTTCTTCAGCTTACCACAACATATAATTTGCCCATCTACAGCGTACAATTCAATCTTTTTTAGTTTATTTGTAGGCTGTGCAAGCATCATAATCTAATTTTAGAACATTTTATCCCCCCTAAAAGAAACCTCCACACCCTTTGGCTGTCGATCTCCATTTCTCACTCACCCTTCTCCAACCTGGCAACCACTAAGCTACCTTCTGTCTTTATAGATTTGCCTATTTTGGACACTGCATATAAATGGAATCATATAACATGTGGTCTTTTATAACTGGGTTCTTTAACTTAGCACAATGTTTTTAAGGTTCATACATGCTGAAATATTTATCAAGACTTCATTGCTTTTTATTGTTGAATAATATTCCATCATATGGATAATACCACATTTACCTATTCTTAGGTTGATGGACATCTGTGTTGTTTCTACTTTGTGGCTATTATGAAAATGCTGCAATTATGAAAATGCTATGAATATTGTGTATAAGTTTTTGTGTGTAAGTTTGGCTGCTGTGACCATTGTGTGTTTAAGTTTTATTTTCAGTTCTCTTAGGAAAGCCTAGAGGTAGAATTTCTAGGTCATAAGATAAGTCTACTTTAACCACTCTGAGAAGTTGCCAAATGCGGCTGCATCATTCTAGATTCCCAACAGCAATGTGCAAGGGTTCTGATTTCCCACACCCTTACCAACACTTATAATTATCCATCTTGTCGACTAACGTCATTCCACTTGGTGTGAAGTGGACTCTCTCTGCGATTTTGATTTTAATTTCCTAATGCCTAATGATTATTAATTATTAGTGCTCATATGCTTGCTGTCCATTTCTGTATCTTCTTTGGAGAAATATCTATTTGGATTCTTAGCCATTTTAAAATTGGATCATTTTCTTCTTAACAATTGTTGAGTTATAAGAGGTATATCTCTGGATACAAGTTCTTTACGAGATTTATCATTTGCCAATATTTTCTCAAATTCTGTGGATTTTTTTTCACTTTCTTGATGGTATCATTTGCAGCTACCTTGAACATTTCTGAGTCACTGTAAGTATATCACATGAATTGAATAGAATTGGGTTTTGATTTGGATTGTTGTTCCAATCTGAAAGAAAATCTTTGTCTTTAACAAGGGAGTTTATATTTATGGTTTATAACAGAATTAATTAGTCTCACTTATATTATTTTGTTCTATACTTTGTATTTTATTTTGTTTTTTTAAATTCCTTCCCTTGTTTTCTATCTTTTGTATTGGACTCGGGGTTTTTCCCTTTTTAGTGCTTTGGAAGACAGATATGTTCTGCTTCTAATTCTACTGGTTATTTTTTAGCCATATTTATGCTTTAGCCATATTTATTACATCTCAGTCAACGGAAAAATATCTGCTGCTTTTTATCTCAGTCTAGTCTATTATATGACTGTTCTTGTTTCACTGAGTCTGTAAATCTTTTTATATTCTATGTAGGACTCACAGTTTTCTAAAACTTTCTTTTGGATTTTTCAGTGAGCAATTTTCAGAAGTCTTTTTCTGAGTCTTCTAGATGAGTTTTTTTAATAGATCACATTAGGAGTATAATATTTAAATTTTTTAATGCTGAATAAGAAGACATGCTTAGATTTCACGTAAGTCAATAGTATGACACTAAGGGCTGCTTGTCAAGCACCATTTTGAATTAGAAGCTTTCTACCATATTCCTCTAAGGAAAGGTCCTAATATTCACCCTATTCTAGGGCCTCAGGAATTTGGGGGCAACCTCAAAACAAAACTCAGAAATATTAAGAAAGAATCACAATGTTTGTATATTTATGGGGAAAAAAAACAATGCAACTAACAAAATCTCAAGTAATTATTCTGAACTATTTAACTGTCTATATTCAATATGGGAGCAATCTAATAAATGTCATTTTAACTTAATAAATTTTATGCTAATAGAAACAAAATGCAATTTAAATCTGGACAGATCATTATTCTACTAATGATTCAAAGTTTTTTTTGGCCAAAGAGTAGTCCACATAGCATTAAGTATGCAAGGATAAATAATAGTTTTATAAAGTTAGCTATGGATAGGTATACAATCAAAATTGAAGCAAAGTGTTAAATCAAATCTTTGAATGAATATAAGTGATTTTAAATATGCAACTCAAATATCAGTGATGAATAAAATTATCCCAGCTTTGCCTTATGAAGTTTACATCTTGGAATTATCTACCATTTTGTTTCTGACATAAATCAGCAGTTGCTTATGAAATACTGCATTGGTTTCTTAACAAACACAACACCATTTTTTACCATTATATCTGGTAAGGTAAAATACCTTGTTAAACGAAGCAGAAACAGAAACAATCCTTTTTATTCTGAGCTGCATAAAGTAGTCTACAAACAGGAGCATTTGAGATCTTGCTTCCAAGCAACTGTCATCAGTTTGGCTAACATAAGCTCTTATAAAAAAATAAAGTAGTTTGAAAACCCCGCTCCCCACTTATACTCCTGGACAGGGAGGACAGAAGTAATGACCATCACGTTAGACAGAATATCACAAGAATGTTAACAACAACTCATTGAAAGCAAAGGGTATCTGAGAACACAGCAGTTTTCTTACCACATTCTCCAAAGGTGCTGCACCAAACACTTTAAAAACAGGGTTGGGTTTGGAGGGTGAGATACAGAGAACAATAGCTTGCTGTCCCACTCGAGTAGTATATTCATCTAATGTGGCTCGAAGTTTCCTGAATCAGAATGAAAAAAGAATAAAATCAGTTAAAAAAGATAAAAATTACAGTGACACAGACATACAATTTACTTTGACCTGAGACAATCTATGATGATTAGATACATTTTCTTTAACCTGAATGTGGAAGAGGGAGTGTGAGGTTTGATATCCCATTCAGTAGAAGTATGTTGTCCTAAAGACCAATGACCGACCCACTGATACGAGGGTCTGCCGCATGTGTACCTCAGGACACAGCCATGACACAATGCTGAACTTGGCAAGTATCGTCTTCTTAATCTTTGCAACATCAAAGGGATTTTTGTTAAGTGCTACTAATAATGAAAAGATTACTGCTGAGATTCCTCTTATACTTTATTATATCATCTCCATGCTTAATGAAGGGGGCTTAAATGAACTGCTTCTAATTTCTTTGATTGATATAGTCATCATATGTCTTACTGACATGACTTTATACAAAAATACTACTTCAAAAATGTTGTCATTTCAAGATTTTCATTGTGATATAAACACTAATTCTGCCCTGCAGTATTTTACAAATGAGGATACAAATATATCAACACTGGATGAAACCGAAATGCTGTTCTTTTCCTCTAAAATCATGGGAGATTATTTTAAAGTTCTACATTCCATATCTTCTGAGAACATAGTCTACCCTTTCAAGGTACTGGTGAGTCATGCCAGTTCAAATGAAGCAAAGCCAACACATCTAAAGTTTTCCACCTTTCTCCAAAAGCATGTACTGTTGTATCTACGTCCCTTACAGCAAATATATTCCTATAAATAATACATTCTAATTCCTCCTGCTTATACTATCATTAAAGGAAATGAGAAGAACTGCTCATCTAGTGATATATAACCTCTTTATCTGCTACTGTTAAATACTTTTTGGATTTTTCCTTCAGTTTCTTATAATCTTCTTATGTTCTTAATCTAGACCATATTTTCTAGTTTTTGTCACATACCATTTACATGGACTGGCACTCCATTTGGAATCAACAGTCCAATAAATATCTAGAAAATCTGAATATAGTTTTAAAACACTATAAGAAAAATTTTTGAAACGTTTTATGGACAAAATTTCTTATATGAATATATGTTGCGCAACTTGTCAAAATATTAACTCCTCCATGTACCACACCTACATATTAATCTTTCTTTGCAGCTTACAAACTCTTCAGAAGAAATAGAAACAAGAAAAGGACCACATACAAAACAAGAAATACGGTGGTATTCCTTGAAGGAATGGTCTTTATTATATTCACTGTCTCTAATTCCTCTCTTCCCATTTTTTTGAAGACACTCTAATCCTTTCATCCTTATTACTCCTCTGAAAATACTATTATCAAGTTTAACAACGATCTCCATTTTGCTAAATCTAATGATCCATTGGCATCTTGTTCAATCTGCCAGCAACATTTGACAATGCTGATCACATGCCCTCTTCCTTGAAATACTTTTTACACATGACTTCCAGGATACCACTTCTCTTGGTTTTCCTCCTGATTCACTGGTCACTTCTTAGACTCTTTTCTAGTTCCTGTCATCACTCCTACCTCTAAAGCTCTTCCCCTGGACATCAATACGGTTGCCGCTTTCCTTACTCAGGTCTCCGTTCAAAGATTGCCTTATCAAAGAGAATTTCCCAGGCCTAAGTCCATACTCACTCCCCAGGTGATCTCTTCCAGTTTCATAGTTTTAAATACTACTTATATGCTTTTATCTTCAGTTAAGTCCTCCTTTGAATTCCAGACTGATATGTCCAACCGTACAATCGCTTATTATTTACCATTACCTAATGGTTAGGAAATATCACAAACTTAACATGTCCAAAAACAAATTCCTGATTCTGCCCTACCCTCACTGCTATACCTGCTCCTCTTCCAATAAGTATCATCTCAATCCTTCCATTAATCAGACCAATAACCTTGAGGTCATCCTTCAGTCCTTTTTATCTCATACACCACATCCAATCTATCAATGAATCATTCTGGATCTGACTTCTGAAATACATCCAAAATCTGACCACCTCTTACCACCTTTGCTGCTGCTACATTGGTTTTAAGACATGATTATTTCTGGCCTAGATTACTATAATAACCCAACTTGTCTCCCTGCTTCCATTCTTGTACTCTCAGAGTCTATTCTCAATACAGTAACCTGAGTGGTCCCTTTAAAATGTAAGTCAGACCATATCATTGCTTTGGTCAAAACCCTTCATTGATTTCCCACTTCACTCAGAGTAAGAGTCAAAGGTCTTATACTGGACCAAAAGACCCCATGATGTGGCTCTCCACTGCCACTCTAACCATATTGCCTCTCAGTCTCTCCCTAGCTATTCCTCAAACGTGACTACCATAGCTATTCCTTAAACGTGACTACTATATTCCTTTCCACTTCAGACCTTTTCCTCTTGCTATTCCCTATTTCCCTTGGGGGAATTCTCTTCCCCTAGACATCCACACGGGTGCCCCTTCCCTTACTTCAGGTCTCTTGTTCAAAGACTGCCTTATCAAAGAGGATTTCCCCAGACCACACATATTAAAAGGGGGGGGGGGGCAGGAATGACTCTAATCCCCCTAAACCTCCTATTTCTATTTTCCTTACTCCACTTTTTTTTCCCATAGCACCTACCATCATCTGACATGTTACCTGTTTGTTTATTTTCTTTTTCCCTTCACTAGAATATAAGCTCTTTAGGGGAATTTGTTTTGTTCACTGTTATATCCCCAAGGCCTAGAACAATGCCTGACACGCAGGAGGCATATAAATTATCCCTGAATTAATTAATATGATACATACATCTGTTAATCATATTTTTAGTTGCACTTATTTAATTTTATAAGAGTACTTTAAAGTCTAATTCTGTCATAAAGAGATCTAATTTGATATCCTCGGTGAACCTAATAATGTATGTTCTAACTCTGTCATCCAAACTGAAATATTTGGGAAACGGCAACAATATGGATAGGGAAGCCCTCACCGAAGCAAACGTGTTTGCTGTCTCTTCCGGATAGATGGATTAGACTCAAACACATGAGGCCGTTTCCGTTTCTTTCCTGTTGCCACAGCAGCAGCAGCAGCCATTCCCACAGGACCTGAAATAATAATGTGTGTGCTGAGATTAGGCAGAGCCTGTTAACTGTACAAGACAGGATACAATTAAAGGTACGAAAAAGGTTACATTTATTTCCTAATATGTTATCAATAAATATAGAGTATTCCTGATATTGCCAATATATTTCATTCACTGTTGTTCAACATGAATCATATTTTAATTTACCAATAAAATTTACAATAAATCATTAAAAAAAAGTGAATGATTTACACCTCCTCACTACATACCAGCTTGAATTTACATGTTATTTGTTTTGTTTTGTTTTGTTTTGCTGTCATGCCCATAGTGTTAAGGCAATATTCTAAGAGGTGCTAGATGAAATTGCAGCATTGAGAGGAAGAGCTTGCCCCCTGCCCCCAAAACTACAGATTTCAAATTTCATTTCCATCCCTGTGTCCCTTTTTCCATTACTCCAAGACACAGCCAAGTTAAGGAAGTCAGAGATAATCACCCATACTTGGAACTCCAGTAACACCTATAAGAGGACTTTCTGGAAAAATACTCTTAATTAAAACTTTTTCTTGTGTATCAGAAAATTTTGCCCCAAATGGAGTTGCTGACAACAAGGCTGAGTTGATGAAAACATTCTGGCAGAAAAGAGATGGCAACTGTCCCACTCTATGGAAAAAATGATAATCAAAGTTGGTTGCCTTATCCTGAAACTAATGACTAAAATAAAGGGTAGGCCCTAAGGAACTACTGGAGTCTTTGATTCATGGAATCTCAACATATCAAGGACATTCCTTTTTCTTTTTTTAAACTGATGATCCACCTTTATCCCCAATTCATGAATCCTGTAAATGACTTAAATTAAAATTAAGTTTAATTGCTCACATTTATACTGGCATATATGTTCTATATGTTCTAAGTGGCTCAATTAAAATAAGCCTCCCTGAACCTCTTGATGAACCTCTCTACATGTTGTTTAGAAGTCTAATCACTCTGACTTAAATAAACCTTCTAAAGAGCCCCAAAGCAAGTCGAAAAATTAATTCTTTTTACCTTCCTTTCCATCATAAACAGCTGAGAGGAAAAAGTCTTGTGCTGCATTTTTTTTCTAACATTTTATTTTTTTTCAACTGTGGTAAGAACACTTAATATGAGTTTTAAGTGTGTAATACAGAACTGTTAACTATAGGAACAATGTTATACAGCAGATCCCTAGAATTTATTCATCTTGCACAACTGAAACTGTATACCCGTTGAACGGTAGCTCTGGATTTCCACTCCCTAGCCCTGGCAACCATCATTCTACTCTCTGCTTCTATGAGTTTAACTTGTTTAGATACCTTATATAAGTGGAATCACTTAGTATCATGTCCTCAACTTTCATCTATGTTGTCGCATATGGCGAGATTTCCTTCTTTTTTAAAGGACTGAATAATATAACATTGTATATGTACATACCACACTTTCTTTGTCCATTCAACTGTCAGTGAACTTTTAGGTTATTTCCACATCTTGGCTATTGTTAATAATGCTGCAATAAACATGAGGGTGCAAATATCTCTACAAGATCCTGATTTCAATTCTTTAGAATGAATACCCAGAGGTGGAATTGCTGGATCATATGACAAATTAAATTAAAATTAAAACAGTGTGAAACTGAATGTAAGATAGACAACTAAACCAATACAACTGAATTAAGAGTTCACAAACACCCTCCTGTGGCATAAGACAGAGATAGATAAAAGGATGGACTATTAAAAGTATGGTGCTGAAACAACTGACTGTATGAAGAGATAATGAAAAGTAGATCCCTACAATCATATCATACACAAAAATAAATTTCAGGTAGATTAAACACCTAGATGTAAAACAGCAACATCAATAAAACAGAAACAAAAATTTTATAACCTCTACAATAAACTATTGAAGAGTATTTATAAACTCATTGTTAAGAATCCCTAAACAAGAGTTCCGGTCAAGACGGCGGGGTAGGTAAATGCTGTGTTTGCCTCCTCTCACAATACATCAAAATTATAACTAAACTACAGGACAACCATTACTGGGAGTCACTTGAAGTCTAGCTGAACAGAAGTCCTACAACTGGGAACATACAGAGGAGGACACCTCAAGACTAGTAGGAGGGGCAGAGATGCCAAACGGGATGGTGCCACACCCACCTGTGGTGGTTGAGAATTGGGAGGGATATCTCGGCTGTGAAGCTCCCCCCAGAGAAGCGAGTGGTCCTAGCCCCAAACTGGGCTCCCCAGCCCAGGGTTCCAGTGCTGGGAAGAAAAGTTCCCACGACTTCTGGCTGTGAAAACCAGTGAAATTTGTGGCTGAGTGAGAGAGAGGGCAGCTGAAGTTGTAAACATTCCTCTTAAGGGGACTGCATGCAGACTACTCACTGACAGACTCACTTGCTGGGTCAGCAGCTCAAAAAGCACCAGTGACATGCAGAGAGGACCTGGGTTGCCTGGATTCAGGGTGAGGGTTGAAGAGGCAGCTTTCTCCCAGACAGAAGTACATGCAGAAGCCATTGTCTGTTGAGCCTTCCCCTCTCCCTGCTTGCAGATTCAGATGGCTGCCATATTTGAGTCTCCATCAATCTAGGTAACACAGGTTGACCCCACCCAGGTGATTCCCTGAGACTCTGCCCCTCCCAACAGGTGGGCCCACCCAAGCCACTTCCAGCAGTTATTCTATACAAATGGCCTACCTTGGCTCATGCTGCATACTTTCCTAAAGTCTCTCATAGGTTCACAAAATCCAAACAAGCAGCATTTAGACTCAGTGTGCCCCCATATCTCTTGCTGAGCAGTCTCAAGCCTGGCACTAGCAGCGGCTGGCCTTAGTTCTCAACCTGGCTTCTTAAGGAACCTCAGAGCCTAGCACAGGAGGTAGCCATCTGCAGATTGCTTGGTGACTCTTGCCAGATGGCCCTGGGTAGGGAGCAAGCTATAGCTGAACTTGGCCTGCAGCAGAGTTCCTCCCAGGAGGAAAGACGAGCCCTGTGGCAGGCTTCTGACTGAGCTGGATCACTACATGGGGCTGTGTCAGAGGACAACACACCAAATGACAGACTGGGCAGGCACCAGAGCCCTGCTAAAGCAAATCTTGCTCCACAGAGTCAGCCCCTTACTGGCCAGTCCTCACAATCAGCCTGAGGGTCAATCCCTCCCACTGACATACCAACAGCAACCAAAGCTCAACTACAAGAGGGCACACACAACCCAAAAAAAAGACACACTTAGAGTAGTACCTGGCTAAGATGACCAAGGAAGACTGCGCCACTGAACCCCACAGGACACCTACTACGTAAGGCCACTCTACTATGACTGGGATACATATTAGCCCTACCTAATACACAGAAACAAACACAGGGAGGCAACCAAAATGGGGAGACAGAGAAACATGTCCCAAATGAATGAACAGAACAAAGCTCCAGAAATAGAACTAAATAAGACAGAGACAAGCTATCTACCAGATGCAGAGTTCGAAACACTGGTTATAAGGATGCTCAATGAACTTAGGGGATGAGTAGATGAATTCAGTGAGAACTTTAACAAAGAGATAGAAAACATAAAAATAGAGATAGGAACCATAAAATTGGAGATAGAAAACATGAAAAGAACCAGTCAGAAATGAAGAATACAACAGAGGGAGTCAATAGTAGAGTAGATGAAGCAGAGGATCAAATCAGCAATTTAAAAAATAAGGTAGCAGAAAACACCCAATTAGAATAGCCAGAAGAAAAAATAATCCAGAAAAAAAAGGGCCTCTGGAACAACATCAAGCACATCAACTTTTGCATTATGGGGGTACCAGAAGAAGAGAGAGAGCAAGGAATTGAAGATCTATTTAAAGAAGTAATGACAGAAAACTTCTCTCACCTGGTGAAAGAAACAGACATAAAAGCCCAAGAAGCTCAGAGAGTCCCCCAAAAAGATGAACCCAAAGAGGCCCACACCAAGACACATCATAATTAAAATGGTAAAGGTTAAAGACAAAGAGAGAATCTTAAAAGCAGCAAGAGAAAAGAAATTAGTTACCTACAAGGGAGCTCCCATAAGACTGTCAGTTGATTTCTCAACAGAAACTTTACAGGCTGAAAGGGATTGGCATGAAATATTCAAAGTGATGAAAAGCAAGAACTTACTACTAAGATCACCCAGAAAAGCTATCATTTAGAATCCAAGGACAGATAAAGAGCTTCCCAGACAAGAATAAGCTAAGTAGTTTACCACCACCAAACTAGTTTTAAGATAGAAGGAAAAAATGATGAAAAATATGAATTGTAAAATGGCAATAAGTATATATCTATCAACAATTATTTTAAATGTAAATGGATTAAATGTTCCAATCAAAAGAGTGACTGCATAGATGAGAAAACAAGACCCTCACCTATACTGCCTACAAAAGACTCAACTCAAATCGAAATACACCAGAGTGAAAGTAAAGGGATGGAAGAGATATTTCATCAAAATGAAAAATAAAAAAATAAATAAATAATGAAAAAAAAATGAAAACAAACAAACAAAGATAGGGTAGCAATATTTATACCAGACAAAACAAACTTTAAAACAAAGGTTATAACAAGAGACAAAGAAGGACCCAGCAATCTCACTTCTGGGTATGTATCTGGAGAAATCCAAAACACTACTTCAAAAAGACATGTGGATCCATATATTCACTGCAACATTATTTACAACAGCCAAAATATGGAGGCATCATTGGTGTTCATCAACGGATGAATGGTTAAAAAACTGGTACATATACAATGAAACATTACTCAACCATAAAAAAAGAAATGGAGTCTTGTCATCCGCAACAACACAGCTGGGCCCTGGAGGGTATTGTGCTTAGTACTGTAAGACAAAGAAAGACAGATGGCATGTAATTTCACTTACATGTGGAATCTAAAGAGCAAAATAAACAGACAAACAAAACAGAATCATACTTATGGATACAGAGAACATTTTGATAGTTGCCACAAGGGAGGGGGGTTAGGGGAGTGGGTGAAAAAGAGGAAGGAATTAAGTACAATTTGGTAATTAAAAAATAGTTATAGGGATGTAAAGTACAGCCTAAGGAATATATATATAGTCAATAATATTGTAATTACATGTATAGTATTAGAAGTAGATTTATTGGGTGAACATTTCATAAGTTATATAAACGTCTAATCATTATGTTATATACCTGAAACTAATACAATGTTGTATCCCAACTGTAATTAAAATAAAAAATTATTATTAAAAAAAAAACTCTTAAGATGACAAAAGGATAAAGGTAAAAGGCTGATAAATTTTACAATAATATAAATCAAAACCTTTATGAACAAAAAGAAAAAAAATATTGGGGGAGAAAGTGGGCAACAAACTGGGAGAAGATAACTGTAACGCATATTACCAAGAAAGGAATTAAAAATATATCAATAACTCTTTAAAGTCAATAAGAAAAAGACAAATACAGTTGGAAAATGAACAAAAGTATAAACAGGAAATATGCAAAAGAAAAATGAGTAGTTAATAAAGATCTGAAATGGTGCTCTATCTTATCTTCCTAAACTGTTCAGGACCTCTAGTAAGCAGAAAAAAGCAAATTAAACCAACAGTAAAATATTATTTCATACCCATCAGACTGGCAAAAAAAGAAACAAAAACCGATTGATAATACTAAATGTGGTGAGGATAAGAAACAACAGGCACTCTAGTACACTGACTGTGGGAATGCAAATTAATGCAATAATTTGGAAAGGCATTTGGAATATCTAGTAAAGTTGAAAATGTACCTATCTTTGCCTTTCATTTCCCACCAAGTAAACCCTCAAGCAGTGTTTTTTAAAGGGCAGGCTTCTGGCCCTTTGGTGGCTCATGAGTAGTTTTGTTTTTTGTTTGTTTGTTTAAATAAAATGAAATAAAGTGAAAGAGACTGGAACATATCAGCGAATGTGTCACTTGTAGTAGGGGTGAGTTATTACTTCATGAGAAAGCCATTTCTGTTATATGTGCATGTCTATATTCTAGATTGCAATATAAAATGTATTACTGTGAGACACTGTCAAAAGAGTTTAAAAACTAACATCGAGAGGAACTTTCACAATATGCACAAGAAAACATGTAAGATAATTTTTATTTGCAGCAACCGTAATTACAAAATGTTATAAACAACCTGTGTTCTACCACTATATGTGATATTCAGATAATGAATGGAAAACAAAATAACAGTTAAAATGAAAACATATACCCACATCAAAATGAATGAATCTTAGAAAAATACTGAATGAAATAAGCATATATAAGTGATACCATTTATATAAAATTTAAAACATGAAAAAGAAAAATGAATAGTTAATAAAGATCTGAAATGGTGCTCTACCTTGTCTTCCTAAACTGGCCTGGAGCTCTAGTAAAAAGAACAAAGCAAATAAACCAACAGTAAAATATTATTACATATCCATCAGACTGGCAATTATTGTTTACTGACATACAACAAAAATATAAAAGAAATATGAGAATGACAAAGCCAAACTCAGAATAGTGGTTATCTCAGTGGAGGGACGTAAGGGAACAGAATTAGAAAAAGCAGCTACCTGCTACCCTTCCTCCTCCATTTACCTTACTTCATTATTTTCTTCAGAGCACTCAGTGCTTTCTGAAAATACTTTACTTTATTATTTGTACCCTTCTCCCCACTACTGGTCTGTAAACTTCCTTCAAAGCAAGCTCTGGCCTGTCTTGTTCATAGTATCTATATATAGTAAATAGTAATTTTTCAATATTTGTTGAATGATTAAATGGTAAATCATTTCTATCAGCTGGGCCTCAGCTTCCACATCTGTCAAATAAAAGGGTTAGATTAAAGTCCTCTCCTAATCTTAACACTATGACAATGCAGCAAAACTATGTCTCAAAAGTATCTTCCTTCCCAGGAAAGAAGTTGATTTGGATTCATTATGTTAGGATGCCCTCTTCTGGGAAGTATAAAAATTTCAAAAATACATTTTATAAATACTTATGTATTTTGCCACTGTCTTATTTTTACATTCACCATTTCAGAAATACATAGCAAATGACAGTAATAAGGTTATTCTTCATTACATCTGTCTTCCTCCACTTAAATACAGCATATACCAGAAGGATGTAGTATGTTGGCCATTCCTGATCATTGATTTCCTGCCAGCTTTTCCTAAGTATCTTCTAAGACCGATACAATATTAGATCCACACAGGCCTGGTTTACATGGAGTCTTCCACTTAATACTAAATATACAATGTAAATAGTAAAGAGAAAGGTACAAAATATAGCCCAGCTTTAAGTCATTTAGTGGCCCAGAAAATCTCAAAATGTTAAATTGGATTAAGATGATCCAGGATTGGTAGTGCCCTCAGGCATCTGGCAGAAGCAAACAAAAACCCTCTCTAAAGGATGATGATATTCTAGATCCCAAATTACTTCTAAAAATAATCTTTCAAAGGCAGCATCCAGCATTCATTCAATATAACCAATACATGAAGAGAAAAAACAACATGAACAAGAACGAGCACTAATAACAAAACAGAAAAAGAACCACAAGCACTTCAGAGAGTAGAATTACCAAATGGATTGTAAAATCATAATGCTTACTTTACTCATGGAGATTAAAATTTTTTCCTACTATAACTGAAAACAGTAATAGTACAAATTTAGAAGAAAAAAACACACTAGAAATTCAAAACTAGAAAACAAAATAATTAGCTATTACTAAAATTAGTAACTTAATAGACAGATTTAAAAGCACCTTAGACATAGCTAAAGAGAAAACTTAATAAACTTAGAAGGAACTACTTAGAATTAAGTATAAACAGACAAAAGGATGGTAATACAGAATAGAGGGTAAGAAACATAAAGGACTCAATAAGGAAGACAACATCTTTAAGTATAGTCATTGAAGGAAAAGAGATGGAATGGAGCAGAAGCAAAACTGAAGTAAAATCTAGTGGCTAAGACTTTCCAGAATTCATGAAAGGCATCAATCCAGATTCATGATGTTCAAAGAACTGAAAACAAAATAAACGAGAAGAAATCGAGAGCCAGATATATCACAAAAACAAAGACAAACAAAATCATAAAAGCAGTTGGAGAAGGGGCCTATATAGGAGATAACCTTCAAAGGAACAGCTGTTAGAAACAGCTGAATTCTCAAAAAGTATGGAAAACAGAAGACAGTGGAAGAGCATCTTCATAATGAAGAAAGAAAATAACTGGCAACTAGAATTCCACAGCCAGTGAAAATATTCTTCAGTATTGAAGGTTAAATAACAACATTCTCAGACAAGCAAGAGCTGAGAGACTGCTACTAGCAGATCCATGCTGAAGGAAATACTAAAAGGCATCTTTGGGCAGAAGAAAAATTTTCAGAGGCAAGTTGTATAAAACAAAAATAATGTCTTATAGGGCTTAAAATATACAAAGAATCAATGCACAGGACAACAAAAGCATATAGGTCAGGATTAGAAGAATAAAATTCAAGTTTTCTAAGAAACTTGCATTATCCCTAAAGAAGACAAAAGTAGTTTCCAGTCAAGATGGCGGAGTAGGTAAACACTACGCTCTCTTCCTCCTACAACCACCTCAAAATTACAACTAAATTATAGAACCATATTGAGAATCACCTGAAATCTAGCTGAACAGAAGTCCTGTAACTATAAGGATATGTAAAAAAGCCACACCGAGACTGACAGGACAAGCAGAGATGCAAAACAGGCTGCTCTCACACCCACATGTGGTAGTTGAGAACTAGGAGGGCTAGGGAGTTCCCTTCTGAAAAGCAAGGGGTCCCACTCAACCTGACACAAGGGTCCCCAGCCCAGGGTTCCAGTGCAGGGAGAGAAGTCTCCACAACCTCTGGCTGTGAAAACCAATGGAGATTGTGGCTGAGTGAGAGAGAGGGCTGCTGGAGTACCAGATGTTCCTCATTAATAAACTCATTTACTCTAAGCTTCAGTTCTGGGACAACAGCTTAAAAGGCGCTAGGGACATCTGGAGAAGAATTGAATTATCTGGCTTCAGGATAAGGGCTGGAAAGGTTGCTTTCTCCAAGGCAGAAGTGATAGCAGACCACCGTTACTTTGTCGAGCCCTCTTCCCCACCACAGGCAGGGGCCATATCTGAGTCTCCATTAACCTAGCTAACACCCTTCACCTCACCCTGGTGATTCCCTGAGACCTGGCCTCACCCAACTGTCAGGCTACTGAAGGCTGCTTCCAGTGGCTTTTCCATACAAATAGCCCCTCTCAGCTCATGCTGCAGACTTTCCTAAAATCTCTCAAAGGTTCACAAACCCAAATAAAAAGCACCTGGCCTCAGCATGCCCTCTACGTCTTACTAAGCAGTCCCTCCACGCCCAGCACTAGCAGCAAATTGGCCTCAGTTCACAGCTTAGCCTCTCCCAGGAACCTCTAAGCCCAGCACAAATGGCAACCATCTACAGATCACTTTGTAGCTCACACCAAGTGGCCCTGGGCAGGTCGCAGGCAGCTGCTGAACTTGGCCTGCACCAGAGCCCCTCCTAAGAGGCCCCAGAACCAACACACCCAGTGGCCAGTTCAGACAACACCAGAGCACCACCTAACCACCTCCACAAATGACACACCCAAAGGGTAGACTCGGAATGCACCAGAGCCCCCACTAAAGCAAATCCTGCCCTATATATATAGTCAGCCCCTGCACAGCAGCTCCTTCACTGCATTCACGGCCAGTTCTTACGACCAATCAGCCTGAGGGTAAATCCCTCCCACTGATTTACCAACAGCAATCAAGGCTCAATTACAAAAGGAGGGCATACACAACCCACACAAGGGACACATCTGGAGCACCAGGATCAGGTGACCAGGGAGACTGAGCCACTGGGCCTCACAGGGCATCTACTACATAATGTCACTCTACCCAGACCGGAAGCCATAGTGGCTGTATCTAATATATAAAAACAAACGGGGAGGCAGCCAAAATAAGGGAACAAAGTAACATGTTCTAAATGAAAGATCAAAACAAAACACCAGAAAAAAAAAAAAAACTAAACAAAATGGACACAAGTAATTTACCAAACGCTGAATTAAAAACACTGATTATAGGGGGTGGCTCCATAATGTAGTGGTTAGCACGTCTGCTTTATATGCAGAAGGTCCTGGGTTTGCACCCCAGGTGGAGCCACGGACCATACCCCAGGTGCGCCAGGCCTCCTGAGTGCGCCGGGGGTGCCAGGCCCTGGGTGCGTGCCATGAGTGCATGGGAGGAGTCGTCCCGCCTTCAGAGATCCAGTTCTTAAGGGGAGATGACAATATCCTGACCGCAGGTCAGAGGTGGAAGCGGTGGTGGTGCAAGGGGCGTGGGGGAAATTTAAGTAAAAACAAACAAATAAATAAATAAAAACACTGGTTATAAGGATGCTCAATGATCTCAGTGAGAACTTCAAAAAGACAGGACACATACAAAGAGATAGGAAATGTAAAAATGGAGACAGAAAACATAAAAGAAAATCAGTCAGACATGAGAAATACAATAACTGAAATGAAGACTACATTAGAGGGAATCAACAGAAGATTATATGAAGCCGAGGAGCAAATCGGTGATTTGGAAAATAAGGTAGCAGAAAACACCCAATCAGAACAGCAAAAAAGAATCTAAAAAGAAAGATACTTTCAGGGGCCTCTGAAACAACATCAAGTATACTAACATTCGCATCACAGGGGTACCAGAAGGAGATGAGAACAAGAAATTGAAAACCTATTTAAAGAAATGATGATGGAAAACTTCCCTAACTTGGAGAAGGAAAAAGACATACAAGCCCAGGAAGTGCAGAGAGTCCTAAACAAGATGAACCCAAAGAGGACCACATCATAAATACAGAGAAAATTTTGATGGCTGCCAGATGGGAGGGGGGTAGGGATAAAGAATTAACAGGTACAAATTGGTAGTTACAAAATAGCTATAGGGATATATAGCATAGGGAATAGAGTTGATAATATTGTAATAACTATGTATGGTATCAGACAGGTACTAGATTTATTGGGGTAATCACTTTGTATGTTATGTAAGTGTCTAATCACTATGTTGTACACCTGAACTAATATATTGTATGTTAACCATGATTGAAAAATAACTTTTTAAAAAAGAGGACAAAAGTACCAATTACATAATACTTTGAAATAATTAAAAGATGTATATTATAATTTCTAGGGATATGACTAATACTAAGAGTATATTAACTTGAAAACTAACAAAAAAAATGAAAACAAAACAAAACAAAACTTTTCAATCACTCAAAAAATAAACATGAAGGAAAAGTAAATACCGAACAAGTGGGATAAAGAAAGAACATATAGTAAACATGATAAATTCAAATCTAAATATATCAGTGATTACATTTAATGTGAATGGACTAAATGCTTCAGTTAAAAGTCAAAAGATTGTTAGGATGGGTGAAATAAACAAACCAAAGTTATATAATAGTATATGATTCTAGAACTTAAGTCCCAGTATAATACAGGCACAAGTTGCAAATGAAAGGCTTAAAACAAAATCATGAAGACATCATATGAAGATAAATATAAGAGTGCCTGCCTGCATCCTAGGTTCTTTCAAGTATGCATGGTACTAAGAGCTTCCAATTCAAGCAACATTACCTGCAGCAGCCAGATGGGCTGTTACCTCATCAGCTGCTGTGGAGTTGAGTATGTCTGAATCATCGTAAGAGGTGTCCTCTGGAGAAGAAGGTGAGTCTTCATCAGCACTCAGCATACTGTGTTCCGGGTAGGTGGCCACATGGACTTGCTGTACTTGTTGGGCCACTGCATGGGCTTCAATGGTAGCCATGTGTTCGGTTTGGGTCACTCCGTGTTCCTCCATGAAGATCTACTGTCAGAAAAAAGGTAAGGAACAGAATTAAGTGCGTAATGTAAGACGATGCTTAAACTAAGAGAGATTTCCCTAAAGAGTAGACAAAAACTCTGATTTCACTATATACCTCACCGCATCAAGTCATAGGAAATGGGAATCACCATTCAAATATGACATAAACATGGTAGAATATTTTCCTTATATAAAACCTTTCTGATAGAAATTCACTGTTCTAATTTTATGCCTCATGTCACAAAAAAATAAATACCCTTGATATTACATAAAATATCATAACAATAATATAAAATATCTTTATAACAATAAAGATATTTAAAAGATCCTAGTGACATGGCAATTGACACTGTAGACATTAAAACACTTAGTAAAATAAATATTTAACATATTCTTTGTAATTTTTCCCCAAAAATTCAACTTAAATTGGTTTTTCTGCTTATAAAACTGTACTTCTTGCAAACCCTAAAATGATGCAGTAATTCAAAAGTAGTAAGATGAAGGTCAATTCTACTACATTTATAATTTGTTTCCCTTTCCCCCAACCAACCTACAGAGAGATGCGTTACCCTTAAAGTTTTGAAGCATACATATGATTTAAAATAAAAACAGATTCATATTCTACATATTATTCTATAGGTAGCTTTTTTCATATTACAATATATCTGAAAATCTGACATGCTGAAGTACACAGATCTAATAGACATTTCTAAATAGCTACAGACCATTGTTATGGATGTGCAATAATTATGCAATCAATCACCTACTGATACACAGCAAGGCTGCTTCCAAAGTTTTGCTATTATAAACATCAGCACAGTAAACATCCCTGTATATAAAACTTTGCATACTGGTTCCTCAAAAAACTTTTAAAAAATGACCACTTCTTGGTCTATACGATTTCTATGTAGCTGCCCAATTTTTAACTTTTCCGAGGCTCCTGATTTCTGCTTTATATTCTTGTGCTATTTTCAATTGGGGTGGGGGCGGCTTTAACGTTTAATTATCTCTTTTCACTCTCATACCATGATACATATCATCATAACTTATCCTTCTAACTCAGTGATTCTTAACTTTGGGACTATTCAGTTACTTCAAGGAGTATTCTGTATTTCAAAATAAAATTCACTTTAATTACAAGAAAACCGCAGGATGTGACATATCCAAAATATTAGGAATCTAATAAACAGCTATCATTTGAACCTTCTTTTCTACACTTTCTTTTCTGCTTGAAGTCATCTTCCAGTCCTGTAGTTCTATGTGGCATAAATACCTTTATGAATAAAAACGCAGCCTTGTTTCTTCAAATGGAGTTTTTGAAGAGGTACTTGGTATAATGGTATGTATTTAATGGAGAGAGAAGGGGAAATATAAAGAAAACATAGTAAAATGCTAACATTTGATAAATCTGGGTAATGAGAATTCTTTTTTAAAAAATATTTTTTATTTTTCAATTATAGTTGACATATAATGCTATATTAGTTTCAAGTGTACAACATAGTGATTAGACATCTATATAACTCACAAAGTGATGATCCTAATAAATCTAGCACCCATCTGACACCATACAGTTATTACAATATTATTAATTACATTCCTTTTGCTATCCTTTATATCTCTATGTCTATTCTGTAACTACTATTTTGTACTTCTTAATCCCTTCCCCCTTTTTCACCTACCCCCCCCCAAATCTCCTCCCATCTGTTAACACTCAAAATGTTCTCTGTATCTATGAGTTTGTTTCTGTTTTTTTTTAGCTTGCTTGCTTATTTTGTTCTTTGGGTTCCACATGTACGTGTTGTTTATAATATTCTTGCGACTCTTCTAAAAGTCTGAAATTGTCAAAATAAAAGAAAAAAAATTGTAAAGAGAGGTACCTAATAAGGTTTCTTTCATATCCTGTGTTTGGAGTGTTTCAGAATATTCATGGGAATACATCCTACCTCCCAGATCTGTACATATCTAAAATGCAATTTAACATACTATTTAAGTCACACAATTAAACGTATGAGAGAAAGATGGCATTAAAATACTATTTTTCCACTCATTTCACTGTTCTTCTAGTCTTAAGGGCATTTCAGAATTCTGAGTACTTCAAAATCATTTTTAAATGATTTGAGATTAGATGGCATCTAACCGCTTTTTAAAGGGATTTGTACGCTATGCACTTGGCATAATGGATTTCAATTCTTTTCTCCAGAATGCAGTTTACAGCATAAATCAATAGGGCTGTCTGCTTTACAGGCTTGTCACTTCTGCCCAGTGCCTCATCTCTTTATACCTCTCTCCCTATCACATCCTTCAGCTTCTCTAACCATTTTTATTCAGCATACTCTGTAAAAAGCAAAAGCAAAGACATTTCAGATTTCTTTAAACCAGAGTGGGACACCTGTAAATGATGTTTTCGATGTTTTTTAAAAAATTATATGTAAAATAGTTTGTCTGAAACCAGATATGACTGGCATACACATACTGCTGGAGATCATCATGCTCCACCCTCCCCAAACCATTTTAGTGATGCTTTTTAGCTTTCAGCCATGAGGAGTCACATTCTCCGAATAGCAAAACTGATAGGAACTGCTAATAGATGAAAACATATTAAATGATATGAATTTTAAAAAACAGCACAGACTATTATCAGATATCCAGAACTCCTGAATAAGTTATTTACCCTCTAAGCCTCAATTACAACATTTTTTAAATGAGAAAAAAAAAAAAAAAAAAAAAAAAAAAGACAGTTCCTATCCTCAAAAGGAAATAAGGCTATTATGGGGAGGGGGAAGGGAAGAATATGAAGATTAAATGAGATCATCAGATAAAGTGTGGAACAGTGCCTGGCACATAAATGTTCAATAGTAATAATGATGATGATGTCAGAATTCCTATATCTTTACAATTCTATCCTTGACTCATTATCTGACTAGTCTCATAAGGACCAGGCCTCAAATTTCTTCACCTTTAAATTAGACATCTATCTCTGATATGGTTTTTCTAACTGGATGAAAAAGGTTTTGAGTCAGGCATCTAAAAGGCCCTTCTTTTTCTTTTTTTGATTAAAAAAAAATTTATTGGCGTAACATTGGTTAATAACAGTATATAAGTTTTGGGTGTGCAACTTCATAATATAACATCTGTATATTCCATTGTGTGCTCATCACCCAAAATCTCATCTCCTTCCGTTACCATATTTGACTCCTTTACCCTCTTCATCCTCCCCCCACCCACATTCTCCTCTGGTAACCACCATACTGTTGCCTGTGTCTATGATTTTTTTGTTTGTTCACTTGTGGTTTTTCCATCCCACACGAGGAAATCATACAGTTCTTGTCCTTCTCCATCCGACTTATTTTACTTAGCATGATACCCTCCAGATCCATCAACATTGTTGCAAATGGCAATATTTTGTCTTTTTATGGCTGAGTAGTATTCCATTGCATATATGTACCACATCTTTATTCATTCATCAGTCGAAGGACGAGTAGATTGTTTCCATGTCTTGGTAAAGTTCTTATTTGTTTTATTAACTCCCTACAACTGAGACACTGCTCTCCAAGACATAAAACAAGGAAACTACAAGGAATCAATGTCTCTAGCATCATTTCATGACAACACACAAAATGGAGATCCAGCAGATAGACCTCACAGTGATTCCTCTAAACTAATGTGAAAAGCAAGATGAAAGCATTGGCATCATATAATGAATGATCTATGACACCAAATATGACATCCAATTAAAAAGGCATATCTGTCTATCATCTGAAACTAGTGAGGGTTCAATAGATTAGTCAACATTCCATTTTTTTTTAAATCATTCCTCAAAATAACCTAACATGGTAACAATTTTATTAAAGCCTCCTTCTTAGCCTGGATCATCGCCTAAAAATACAACACATACTTTATCTATAGGTCCTTCTTTATTGTATAAACTAAAAAGAGTTGGGAGTGGGGGTAGATTTGGTACAGAGTAGTTTCTACTTTTGCCATTCCTGGCCAGGAATAGGTGGAACTGAAAAATAATGGAAAAGGGCACACACGAAAAACAGATTTTGTCTCAGAGCACCCTAGTAGTTGTAGTCCATAATATCAAGGGAGCTACTGAATTTGAATGAAAAGTCAAAGAGAGTTAAATTTAGTCTAATCCACTTGTCATAGATGAGATTAAGCATAGAGTAAAGGTAGAGTACTCTAAAAATCAAAGTAGGAAAAAGAGTGGCCAGGAAATCTAATCAAGGTATAAATAAATATAAAAGAAAGCAATAGTCTAATCAATATTATTATCATATCAAAAGAAAAGCTACAAGACCTGCCTAAGGGAAAGTCTCAGAGCAAGACTGTCTGAGGTCCAAATGGGCAGGAAAAACCAAGAGGCTCAATTTACATTCCTGACTTGTCCAGAATCTAAACTCCATAATCAGGACAAAAATTTCACTCAGCAGAAAAGCCCTTCTCAAAAAAAACCTGAAGTCAATGATCAGATTTGATTCTTGGAGTGTGTACAGTAATGGATCAAAATCACACCATGACTGGAAAAAATAAAAAACAACTGCACAAGAAAGTCAATGTGAAAATAGAAGCAAAATAAAAGATGGCTTAATTCTGAGTAATAAATGGTACTTAAGAAACCATTTGACCTTCTCTTTCAAATAGCCCAAGGTGATATTGGACTGGGTTCTAGGCTGGAGGGAAGAAGAGAATGAAACCATAGTCATGAATGCAGTTTACTGTTTTCCATTTTCAGACACCAACTACAGACTAAAAATACAGAAAATTAAATATAATACAAATCAGAATGTTAAGGTTATGAATCATGACAATGTAAAAGAAAAGATAAGGCTGAGAGAAGTGAGGAGGCAGGAGAGAGGCTGAGAAGTGAGTAGAGGATGAATGGCTAGGAGAACTATTATTCTATTTTTATATCTGGAGGGAGTCCAAAGATACTATTAAGAACAGATAGAAGAACTTAGTATGACAATGTAACTATCAAAAAATAGAGGGGAAAGAAAGCGATACTTGTGAAGCAATTCTGACACACAAAGAAGTCAAAAATGCCCAAGTTTGATAAATTAAGAAAAAGTGGTACAGACATATTTAGTTACAGAGGTTATTATTTGATGATACTGAAAACAAAACAGTTTAACTATAAAACAAAAACAGTTAAGGTGTCTCTAAAAAGTGGGACTGGGGATAGGGGAAGAATGTGGCAAAAGGCCATTGATTTTTACTGTAAGTCCTTCTATTCGATCTTTTATCATGAATGTATTATTTTGACTTTTAACAAAACAAACTTTAAAACTATAATACAGCTTTCCAAATTGAACCTTTTGAAACTTAAATTTGATGACATGCTAGAGCAAATTATCACTAGGAAAAATCAAGTCTCTTTCTTATGCTAAGAACCAAAAGAATATAGCATAGTTCAAGTTTATAAATAGTCTTGCCTTGAGTATGACTAACTTATTAATCTGGAGCATCTGAAACTAACAAAATTTTTTATAACTGCAATCACATATTTTTCATTTCGCTATACTGATAAAATTTGTAAATATTCATTCATACTAATAGTAGCCCAATAATCCAGTTAATAATGATGCTTTTACATAATGTGAGAAAAACAAGCTTTACTACAAAACTTCATAATGAATTGGATGACTGGATGGTTTTGTGAAAACAATATTGTAAGCTCACTGAAGGCAGGGCTTGGGTCTATAAAGTCTCTATGAATAGTAGCTGTCACAATTTGCTCTTTAATGAATGCTTGGGGGTAACTGGTTGAACCTTGTAATTGCTAAAGCTATACCCAGGCAATTAGTTTCTGTGATTCCCCTATAAGATTGCGCTGGCTATTCATCTACTGTCTCTCACTTTTAAACTTGGTCTGAACTGCTCTACACCCAGCTCTGGGCTTGGTCAGCCAACCTCGTTTAGCAATCTTGCCTGTCAGCTTCCTGTAAGGTTTTACCAAGGGAGGCAATAGTGTGAGATGGGAAGAAGAGGGGAGAGGGATTTCCATGTTTTTTTTTCATTCCTATCAATGTTGCTCCAGCGACAGAGGACAGACAGTGTCATCTCCCAACTCCAGCTGTGTCCCTTCTCCCCTGTTGAGTACCAGCTGTGTGGGGACCTCTCAGAGCTCCCAGGTTCTTCTCTTTTGTTCCCTCTGCCCTAGGGGTGGTAGCTGCTTCCTGTAGTTATTAATATCTGGATTACCTCAGTGTCTACCTTTTGTTCTTTCAGTGTTAAACACCTGTGTAATTTACTTCCAGAATTAAATTCTCTGAAATACCTCCCATGGTTTACTAGGCCCTGATTGATATAAAGGGAAGAAAAAATGTACCCTCATAAGAAATTACTCAGAGTGCTGATAAGCAGCAAAATTTTATATTGACTTGTATAAGTCAATACAATAGAATGTATTGACATTTTATACTGTCAATAAAGTGAATCTAAGGACATTTTTATAAGACTATCACTAGGGTTTTTGTTTCCATACACTGACGGAAGTTGAATTCAAAACCTTGAGTTTGATGAATCATTAAAGCAAGGTTAAATTAAAGAGTATAAAATGGCTCATGACAAGAGAAATGGAACACTTAGAAGTGAGAAGGGGAAAGAGAAAAAGGGAAGTAGGAAATATAACCACACATTTTTCTCCATTTGAGTCTATCTTAACAACTGTTTAAGCAAAGTACTTAACAAATCTAACATTCCAGCAAACCTCAAAATTGACATCACAGTAATATGATAAATGTATTTTTATGAAAATAAAAGTATCAAAAAGTCACAAAAAAATATGTCAGATTATTCAAAGAATACACTAGGTTAGCCGTTTGAACAACCAAAGAAAATGTGGTAGCAATGGCAGCTTTGACCTTCATCTATCACTCTAAGTTCTTGGCAGAATATGTAGATCTATGCATATCTACTGAAAATCAATGGTGGGTACTAACTCTAATTTCCAGCATGGCTTTGCAGTGATTTAGAGTTATTTTTTTCTAAATATATAACTGGACCCAAAATGTACAAAGGTATACAAAGTTCCTCTCCATTCCACCTTATATCTGCTTAAAGACTTATCCTCACTTTTATAGCAGGAGGTTATAGGTAGACTATGGAGGCTGGAGTACTGGATTCATATCTGTGCTCTGCCACACTCACTAGCACTTTAGACAAGTATCACTAGACTTCTATGCCTTAGTTTTCTCACCTCTCAAGTGGGGAGAGTAACAGAACCTATTTAATGGAATCGTTATACAGCTCAAATGAGTTAACACATATGTACAAGGGCTTAAAAATGGGACATGGTATACAACGAGTGTTGGATCAAGTATAACCTGTTGTTGCTGTTGTTATTCCACATAAAAGGATAGGTAAAGCATAAAAATGCCAAAGGGAAAACTACATGATTTATCTTTATATTGGGAGAAAAAGTGTTTATAGATCACAAACTAGGAGTTTTGACCATACAAAAACCTGTATCAGAGGGTAGTTCTTGACCTTTTTCAAATTATGGACCGTTTTAAGGATGTGTTAAAGCTACAGATCTCCTCTGTATATACCCACAAAATTTTCCAAAATATTTCAATGTTCTTGGACTCAAATCATAGATTTCATGATAACATAGCTATATCAAAATTTAAACACTAGAGGGTGCCACAACCAAATAAAAATATAAAAGCAGCACAAGGAATTTTAGGTTGCTTAAAATTCAATTGGATCACCCATCCTTAGAAAAGAAATAGGTGAATCTACTTCACTAAATACTATAAAATACACCAAATCTTCTATAGGTTCTAGAGTAGCAGTGTCTAAAAGAAATTTCTGGGATGATAGAAATGTTCTAAATTTACACTGTCCAAAACAGTAGCCAATAATCACATGTCGCTATTGACCACATGAAATGTGACAACTGTGACTAAGGAATCAAAATTTTACTTTTACTTAGTTTTGATTTAAATAGCCACATGTGGCTGTGGCTCTCACCTTGAACAGCAAAGTTTTACATCCTATTTTTTAGGTTTGAAATGAACTTGTTTCTCAATTACAGGTCATTATTATATATCACTGTTAAAGAACTTTCTAATAGAGTAGGTTCATACGACAATTCAGACCAACCTGTCTTGTGAAAATTCAACACTGCAAAGACAGTCGCTGTCTCTCCCCTGCCCTAGGTGTTCACAATCAAAAGTAAAGCTAATTCTTTTAGTCATTACAAAAGACTCTACCTACCCAGTTCTGATTGTTTCTTAATTCCCTTGGTTATAAGTGCTTTAAAAAAGGTGGAAATTAATAGTTAAGAAAGAAGGCTTTTGCCATTTAAAAAAAAAATCATATTCTATTGATAATCAACAAGGGCTAAGGGAGCACGAAGAAGACTGCAAGGACACCAAGTAGATACCATGAAGGAGAAGAGTCTTTAGCAAGGAGTATGTCGGGTGCCACGATGAAAGAAGGGCACTGCAGGCAGAGGTAACAGCTTGTGAAAGCACATGGGGGGAAATCAATGAACACCCAGACAGCAGACTCAAAGCAACACAGCTCTCAGTCACCTCCAAACCAGATTTTTTCTTTGCACTGCAATTTAATCTGCTAAAAATAAAGCTAATGCTGACCCACCTGTCAAAGAGGGAAGTAGTCTATCCGCATTGTACAACACCTTACAGCTTACAACCCGGTGTCTGGCACAGTGCCCTGAATGGAGAAGGTACCTAATTAATGCTGATGACAATGGTAAAAAGGATTAGAAAATGCATTCTCAAATATTCAGATGCCTTATTAACAGCTATAAATGTCAATAAAAAGCAGGTAAGTTACTGAAGCGATCACAGGATTAGAAACATGATGGATAGGAAGTTAAGCATGCCCAGGCATTTATTTGCAAATGGTCAGAATGCAGCTGGCTCTTTTTGCAGGAAAATCATTTGTCCACAGCTGCTTCCCAAATTACCAAAAATCAAATAAGTAGTTGTCATGTGATAGCAGGATTAGAGGCTGCCTCAATCTCCATTAAGGAGAAATAACATAAATTGCCACAAGTCCCACCCCTCAGTCTCAGACAAACACAAAGGACACTTTTATTCAGATCTGCTTACTGTGAAATATAGCATTGTTGCCTGGCTGCTTGTAGGGTGGGCCTCAATCCTGCTGGATCTGTTATTATACAACCAACATTCAGTTAAAGCTGTTTCTTAGATTCTGGCAGACAGTTCAATGCATGATTTTCTTTTGAGATAACTGAACTTGTCTCTGGATAAAATTATGAAGGAATAAGTGTCAATACTATCAATCTAGGAATCTTTGCGATTCAATCATTCTCTCATTCTACAAATATTTACTGAATTCTTATCAGGTATTCCTAGGTTATTTTAACATTAGTATTCAAAGAAAAACTGTGACTGGCAACTCTAATCTTTTATCTTTAGTTTAAAATTTTTATTATTATAAAAGTGACACATGTTCTGGATAACAGAGAAAATATGGGTAAGAAAAAACAAAGAAACAGAAATCACCACCCAAGATGGCCACGTTACCAGTTAACAATTTTGTGTATACATACAGTACACTTCTAGCTCACATCCCTCCATCGACTTTCTGATATGGATGGTTTGGTTGGGTTTTAAACAAAAGTGAGGATACAGTGTACATACTATTTCATAAATATTTTTAAATATACTAAAGAACTAAAAATTTTCATGTTAATATTTTCACATAATTTTTAATGTTTACAGAGCATTCCCTGTAAAAATGTACAGTACTTATTTTACTAATTCCTAAAAGTTAGTCATTTAGGTTGTTTTCCATTTTTTTACTATTATAAACAGCACTGTGATAACAATTCTTATATTCAATAAATATTTGTTGCATAAATGAGTACACTAATGGTTTACTAAGCAAGTCTTTAACACATACCCAATTTCCTTGGTGTTCAAAGGACATAAAATTTTGATCAATCAGAGTTATGATTCTGGACTTGCTATTATAGCAGGCACAGAAAGGAAATGCAGTAAAAACAGCAATCTAAACACAAAGGTAAGTACATAAAGCTGGTGGTACATGGAAGACAGAATGAGAATCTGAACCCTGACACTGAAAGCATAGATCCCAGGAGGTGGGATACAGAAGAGGGACGTGCAGGAACACTTATAACCCCATTTATGAAATGACACATTGAGACCTCACTGAAAATTGATGGATCAAAAAATAAAAGTCTGTCATTTAAAATTATAAAGAAAGTTAATAAAAGACTCTCAAATATAACATAAATATCAAATAATGGGAGATGGAGAGAGGAAGGGGGTAGAAAATGGCAGTTAAATTCTTATTTTTCGTATAAAAAGATCCAAAGATGTTATCTAAAGTTGATAAATAAGGAAGAGAAGTTTATACATATTATTAAGACTTATGAAAATAACTCACAAGAAGCTAAAAACAAAGAGTAAAATAGTTTTTAAAGGTTGTCTGTGGACTGCTGGGCTGGGGATGGGAAGAGATGAGGCAGGAGATTCGTGGATTTTTTGTTTGTTTAATTGAAAACTCTTTCCTCTGCCATTTGATTTGTCAGGAAGTACAAATAATATCCTGATGAAGACTGCCTGAAAAATCTGTACCGATTCACTTTGACTTATATCCTCTTATCTTGATAATTAATCAGACCCAAATGCCCAAAGAGCTTTACTTTAACAAGAGGCAAATTTAAAATACCAAAGACCGTGGAGACCATCTAGTCTGATTTTCTCATTTTACAGACTGAGATCCAGAATGGCTAAGTGAGTTAACCGCAGTCACATCTCTAGTTGGTGGCAAAGCCAAAACTCGAACCCACCTCTCATGCCTTCCAATCAAGTGCTCCATCTGCTCGCTCAGAAACCTCCCTTGTCCTGGAGCACAACCTCTAAACATTACTGGCTCCTTAACTGCTATCCTACACTATCATGTGTGTATCTTCAAGCCAAAATTTGGGTTTTACTGAGGGTTCAGTGAATTTGGATTATAAAATGATATGCATGTCAGACTGAAGTGACGTTTCAGACTGCATCTGCAGGTACCTATCCCAGTCCCTCTCACATGTCTCCTGTTGCCCTGAGCATCACAACCCCCACCATTGCTGCCTTAGAGGATATAGCTACTTTCAGGACTGGGTCCTACAAACTGAGTCCTGAGATGCATGCTTCCCAGCTATAGGAATAAATGCACTCTATGAAATCCCCAAAGTAACATCTTTGCAAGGTAGTCAGTCTTCCGTGAGCACCAGGGTAGTCAACTGATTTCATCACGTTTTTCTGTACTCATATTAAATGGTTTAGCTAATTGCCCACTCCTACTTTCAGTAGATAGAACAAAATTATTAAAAAATAAAAATGAAAAAGGACGAGGAGCTGACTTTCTGAGGAAAACGGAGAATTGTGCATAGTTTTTAGGTTTGTAATTATACTATTATAAAATTATTTTAAAATTGAATTTTGAATCCTATAAAAGTCCCTATTATTATTTATATACTTATATCAATTTAGAAACAAGGGAAAAAAACATGTAAAAATGGAGGCCAGACCAATTAATGGAAACCAAGTGTACACAGAAGAGTCAAAATCTAATAACCAAAACTCCACTATCTACAATACTGTATTTTCCATAAATTTTGCACAATATATGGATAGTGTACTGTCTCGCTAATTTGAAATAATACGGAATGTTTAAAAGCCTGCTCTCTCACACATGGAGCTGGGCATATGGAGATCAGTGGGGCAACAGCAATATTAATATTGAAAAGCAAGTGAGAAGTGAGCCTAACACATCATTTTGTAGTTTACTGTGTTTTACTCCCTCTGATCACTGTGAACCTAAGGACTAAGGAACTCACACATATAGTTTGATGATGGCAAGATCAGTCGAGGCTTTTTAAAAAGTCAAACAATATATATGAAAGTACTTTATAACTATAACATGCTACAGAAACATAAGACATTATTTTATTTTATTGTAGAGCAAGAAAATGAGGCAGTAAAGGAAATGACTGTTGCAATTGTTCATGCGATCATCCATCCACCCAGCATTTGAGTGCTAGGATCTTAAGGGCAGGACCAAAAGCAACTCCAGGTCTGGTCAGAAAAAGACCATGTAAAAACAAAGCGGCCCCTTATACATGTTTTGTTTGGTCTGTACTGTTTTTTGTGTTTGGTTTTTAAAAGTGAACTATCAACATTTAAAAATTGGGAAACAATATAAAAGCTCCAGATTTCTGACTTCTCTTGAAAAATCAGAAAGTTCTGGGAACACTTGGAAGCAGTACTGTGTTAAAAGCTTGGGCTTGAGAGTCAGTCCTGCCATTTGCTAGTTTCATGTTACTTACCCTGTATCTCGGTTTCCCATTTATAAACTAAAGGTAATGTATTAATACCTTCCTCATAGTGTTGATGTGAGGATGAAATGAAATAAGTAAAGCACTCAGTAGAGTATCCCCCCAATAAATGCTAATCATTATTATCATTTCAGACTAGCAACAACTAACTGGCTAGGGGAGCAGAACCAGCTCCTATTAACGGCAAGTTCTCTTTTTGATGTCTACTCCTGGGCTGCCTTGCTCCATTACAATGCCTGCTTCGTCTAGCACCAGAGGTTGAAAACTCTAATAACAAAGACTCTGCAATGCAATGTATAGATGCTACGAAAAATAACTATAAGGAGTGGGGCTCAAAAAAGGAGGTAGGTAATCCAATCAACAAACGTTTACTGAAGACCAGGTTATAGGCCAAGAGATACAGTAATAAGCAAGAAAACACAGTCCCTAACCTCAAGGAACTTAAATACTGGTAGAGGGAGCCCCCCAAACGAAGATATTTCAGTAAGTGACATGTGCTATGTAGAAGATAAAATAAGGTAATTAAACAAGAAAATGGGGTGGAAATGATCTCTGATGAGGCAGATTTGAGTTTTGACCTGAATGGATGAGAAGGCAGCCATGGGAAGAGCCTGGTGAAAAGAGGCAGGGTAAAGGAAGCAAAATGGGAGAAATTATGTAAGGCCTTTGATAGGCCTTAGAAAGGAGTTTGTATTTTATTATGATCAGGAAAGATTTTATGAAATAGCTATTTAAGAGGTGTTGTTGGGAGCTAAAAGGGGGTTGGGGTGGGAGTATTTGGAACAGAAGAACACTGTGGCATATGGAAGAGCATGACCAAGCATGGAGTGCACCAGAGGTTCAACTTGGGGGAGGCCGGATGGTGGGGGCCTTATATGCTGTGCAAAGTTATTTTCATCTTCTAGCTTAGCGATACTTAATATTATGAAGATCCCTTTATAACGACCAAAAAGAAAAAGAAAAGCCAGAAAAACAAACCTTTCCTACATGATAGTTGCAGGTATTCAAAAAAAGATCATGAATTATTGTTGTTGTTTTTGCAAACTAGTAAGCAATACTGTGTTGCTTACTATCTATTCAGCCTACAGATAACCACAGGTCACAAAAGCCCCTCTGCTATAACTCCTGGCCACCCTTGGGGTCTGGGTGATAGGATGGAAGCATTGCTAAAGGTGATGAGTAGCATTCTGCAAACATTACAACTCTGAGAAGAAAGGCATGGGAAGGACTGAGTCAAACCAGTCAGGTACCTAATTCAATGGTCCATGAGGGAGCACCAATGGCGGCCTCGGCTGAAACACTGGGCATGAAAAGCATGTGTGAAATATTTAGGTAGCGAAAATGGAAAAGACTTGGTGAACAATTAGATCTGAACAGTGAGTGAGTGGTAACTCCAGGATGACGCCCACGTTTCTGGCTTGGGTTGGTGAGTGCCTCATTAACCAAGGCAAGGAACAGTAAAAGAGCAGATTTGCAAAGAAAAACAATGTTTCACAACATTCACGTTAGCTATCCAAACATATTCCTAGATCTGAAGCTGTGAGGCAGGTATAAGTTTGGGACTCATCAACAAGGAGATGGTAATGAAACCATAGAGCATAAAAAAATTGACCAAGAATAATATGGAACAATAAAAGCAAGGAAACGGAGAATATTCAAAGGGTATAGAGAGATGGGGGGGAAAAAAACAAAAAAACAAAAAAAAAACACACCAAACCTGAAGAATAAGAGGAAGTTACAAGGAAGAATGAGTATCAGAAGAAAGTAGTTCCATGGTAGCCAAATGAAGGGAGAAATCAACAATATCAAATGTACTGATAGAAGAGTTGAGATAACACCTTGCCAATAGATACAACACATTCCTTCATTCGACAAATACATGAGAATCACCTACTGTGTGTCTAGCATTGATGCAGAAGAGATAGCAGTGAACAAAAAGTCCCGCCTTCTTGTTTATTCTTTATCTCCATACAGCCTACCAGAGAAAGATAAACAGTAAACAAATATATACATAATATTTTAGAAAGAAGGGAGGTGGGGGAGTGCTGGTCAAGGAATGACTTTCTGACATGATGTCTAAGCTCATATCTGCAGGAAGTGAGGGAGACAGCATGAAATACTTGGGAGAAGAATACCAAGGCAGTAAGAACGGCAAATGCAAAGATGCTGAGGCAGAAGCCCACTTGGTGTGACCAAAGAATGGCAAAATGCCACCAGTACTTGAAGCACCTTAAGCAGAGGAGGTCAGTCAGGGTCAGGCTTATGGGACCTTGACTGCTAACTAAGATCTTTGGATTTTAGTCTGAGTGAGATGGTAAGTTTTGAAAGGTTTTGAACAGTAGAGAGATATGATCCAATTTTCTGATTTACATTTTAAAAGGCTCACTTGGCCTACTATGTGAAAGCAGACTGACGGGAGGAAAAAGATGGAAGCAGGAAAACAAATTATAAGGGTACGGAAAGATGAGCATGGTTTGGACCAGAGTAGCAGCAGTGGAGATGGTGATAGTAGATTTTCCATGTGTTGAGGGTAGAGCTGCCAGGATTTCCTGATGATTTAGATGAAGGGTAGAGTGAAAGAGAGGAGTAAAGAATGACTCCAAGGTTTTTGGTTTGAGAAACTGAAAAAACATAATAGCCATTTACTGAAATGGGAACAAATGTCAGAGGAACAAATGAGAGGCCTCTTAGATATCCATGTGGAAATTCTGACTAGGAGGATGTAAACTGGTTGCTTAGGTGTATTATTTTTTTTAACTGCTTTTAAATGCTTTTTAACTGCTTTTTGAAAATAATTTTAACTGCTTTTTAACATTTATTTTTGCTCATTTTAAAATAAATTAAAAACTGCACTTATATTCTTAGACATGTGAGGCCAACACTTATTTAGGCTTACTAGTCCCTTGACAAATCAGTTATAAAGTGCTACTAATACCTTTTCTAAGGTAATAACATAACACTAAGTCAAAATTACCTATCATATCTCAGTTTACACATTTCTGCCAAACATTTTTCTTTATGGATGTCAAAACAGTCTATGAAAACAAGGTTAACTACATAAGTTAAAGTGATTATGCTGGAGAGATTGAAGAATGTGCTCTGTAAATTACTATATGAAAATTCTTTTTTCTTTTCTTCTTTTCCTAAAAGAGCTGTTGTGTAAGGAAAAAAAAAAAAACAAAAAACAAAACAAAACAAAACAAAACAAAACAAAAAAAAAACCAGAACTTTGAGTCAGAAATGCCTGGTTTTGATTTCTAGTGCATAATCTTGGGGGGAAAAAAATCATAAAATTTCTATGAGCTTCTGTTTCATCATCTGCAAAACTGAGAATAATGCCTGCCACATAGAGTAGTAATAGCTAACATATATTGAGCCCTTTGTGTTCGGTGCTTTTCTAAGCATTTCCACATATACAATGTCATGTAACCCTCACAACTCTATGAAGTTATTATTAATTATAACCCTTACCGATATATGCTGAAATGAGGCACAATATGGTTAAGTAACTGTTCTAGAGCAAACGGGAAGTGAGCAGCAGAAACAAAATTTAAATCTTATTGTGCATAGTGCTTTACAGTTTACAAACATGTTCACATTTTAATTTTAAAAGTAAGGATAGCACAGTATTAGACTAAACAATATGAAATTGTTTTGTAGATCCAAAATAGTTAAATATTAGCAATTTTACATGGTTCGACCGTAACTATTATTCTGCAGCCACTTAAAAAATGAAATTGTGAAAATGTTTCTTAAATGTAAAGCACTATAGAAGGTAATATTTTAAGCAATGATAAATAGAACCACACTAAGAATTATTAACACAATTGTGAAATTGAAAGTAATATGAAAGAGAGCAGACAATAAATATAGGAATCCATTCGAATTACACATCTGTCAATAATCAATAGTCAATCAAAGGTCCGTTATATATCCAACCCAAGTTTCCATTTGCAGCCTTAGCATTTTTGAGATTAATCTTCTGAACAGTATGGAGATAATCTCAAACTGACATCATTTTCCCCACGAACTCATTATCACCTGATGTAGTATTTGTTTCTTTTTTCCCAACCCATAAGAAGGTAAGTTCATGAGGGCAAAGATTTTTTTCAGTGTTTTAACCCCAGCACCTAGAACTGCTCAAAGCTCAGAATAATCACTCACATTCTTTTGATAAATAAGTGAGAAATTAGAACTTCCTAAATTACTTAGAAAGAATACATGAAATACATTAAGACAAATAGTATCCAGATATTGTGTAATGTAAACAATAACAAGCCTCTCTAAATAGCATAATAATGGCTCCTATCCATAAACACTGTGAAAAGCGTCAAACATCTAAATTTTGAATAGTATCCATTCAAAATTAAAATCTTCTCACTTTGTGAGTAATACATTAAAATACATGGTATGTTGAAGTACTTACAAAATTAAATTTAGGATAGCACATAATCAAAGTTACAGACACAGTAGTAAGAATTAAAAATCATCTTAGAATCCTAGATAAGGAAGAGGGAAAAAAAAGCACATATATTTCAAGACTGAAATAAATGAAATTTAGAAAGTGGTTGAATTTAAATTTAAATGGCTTCATTTAAAACTAGAAATCGTATTTCCATTTTAGAGTTTGGTGAACCTGTGTAAGATATCCACAAACTTAAATGTGGGGGGAGGATATGCTATCCTAAGTTTTTAAAGAAATAAAACTTCCCTCCCTAAATAACATTTACTCTGTATTTCCTGTTTAAAAAAAACAGACCAAAATTTTTCCATAACTATCAAATGTTGCATCTATTTGGAATAAGTATTTGAAATAGTATAGAGCAAAAAGGATAATAATCTATAAAACAAAAAATATTTTTCTATCAATTTCTCAAAGTGATCTTGATAAAATTCTAAATAACAGAAGGGAAAAAGAACCCTCAAATGTAATTTACCACATACATTTATCAACAGCTACTTGGTCCTGGCCACAACAGACGTCCTGCGGCTGCCTGTCAAATTACCAAAAGCTGCCGTCACTCACCTTCCTAGTCTCTTAGGACTAAGTTCACCTGGGTCAAAACAAGTCAACTGCCTTTCTCACCAGCAGTAATATATTAGAATAAAAGTGTCAAGTATAATTCTGGCTGCCAGGATTTTGTTCTTGAAAACAGACTTGTAACTATTAAAGGTGACGGTAAGTTAGAACTATGGCCTTAAAAAAAAAAAAAAAAAAAAAAAAAAAAAAAAAAAAAAAGGCTATCTGCATCTGTAGCTTGATTGGGGTATTATTTTGAGGTCTTGATCTGTCATCAAACCAGAGGAAAGGAAAGCAACTGGTACAAGCAACGAATGTCACAATACTCCAAGAGTTAATAAAAAGTGAACTATTAAAAAAATGAGTACGCCAGTAGCAATATGTAAATAAAAGCTAGAGTTATATACTTTAGAAGAGAATCCATGTGTTGTGCAACAAGGAATATTCACTCTGGTTTAGTATAGTTACAAATCATTATCACAGAGAACTATTTCAGAAGTATTAAAGGATGAAGGAGACTTATATGTATTGACACAGAAAAATGTCCACAGTATATTCTGTTGGAAATTAAAAAAAACAGGTCATAAAATCTGTTAGAATGAGTGTGATCTCATTGAAAAAAAAAGTATGAATATGGTTATGGGCAAACAAAATAATCTAGAACGATGTACTGAAACTGTTAACCACGGTATTCTCTCTGCAGAATGGAATCATAAATTATGTATGCTATTGTTTTATAATTTTTCTCCCTTTAAATAATAAGCATGTAATTACTTTTATAATGGGAGGTGTGGTTATTTCTAGGTCACAAATAGCACAATAAGCCCCTCTCCCCCTTTACCACATGAAAAATCTGAGGGCGGCCTCCAAGCTCATGAAACCATAGATAGATAGACAGATAGATAGATAGATACATACATACATACATACATACATACACACACACACCATCAAAGCTGCATGATGTACTCTGGGAACCCTTTCTTTAAAAAGAATCCTATGTAGAACCACAAAATCTAAGATGAAAGGGGAACTTCTATTATTGAAGGGGCTGGGGAACAGAGAGAGCTATAGCCATTCATCCCCCTCACCTCCTGCAGGACCGTATGAGGCTCCTTAGGACTCCACAGAACTCAAGTTGAAACCCCTGGTTAACGCAAGTCTTCCATTGTGCAGCTGAGAAACTGAGGCCCAAGGATTAGCCTTCCAGTTAGTCCTCTACCTTATGGACTGGTATCAGGGTCATTTTACCTACTAGGTATTATAGAAATAATCTCTGGGCTGTGTCTTTTCCAGTACATATAGAAAAGCTTAGAGAAAGTGGAAAACAGATAAATTGGCTCCAAAATACCAAAAGAAGACTGCACAATCAAAATTAATAAAAGTTATGTGTCAAAAAAAAAAAAAAAGGAAACAAAGGTTCTTGATATTTAACATGATTCAAGTATATAACTCCCCTAGTGGCTTTGCAAACGCACGTTTTTCTATTGTCTGAGGTTTATGTTTAACTATATACATCCATCAAAGTAACACAAGCTGGAATTTGCCACTGGGAAAAAAAAAGTAGAAAAAAACAGGCAACAGAGGGACTGTTTAGGAAACTAGAGAGACAGAAAAGATATGTTAGTCAAGTAGACAGGTAATTAGACATGTCAAAGATAATGAAGTCTGCCCTTGGAAGGTAAAATCAAATTCCAAAAAGACTCCAACAGCCTAAAATAATGAGCAAAATCTCAAAAGGTAAATTTTAATAAGCATAAACATACCATTCTGAATTTTGGTATAAAAAAAAAACACTGCAGAAAAGTATAGGATGATGAAGATTTATCATTAAAAAAAAGATTCAGGGGTGATGATTCATGCTAAACTCAAATTAGCAAGAAGAAAGTAAGGGAGCAAAAAACCTCTAAGATTCTGTACAGGACAGGCATTCCTTTACATACCTGAGTAATGTGTTTTTGAAAAAGCACAAGCAATCTAAAAATTTATATGTCAGCCACTTTGGAAAACAGTTTGGCAGTTTCTTAAAAAACTAAACATATTCTTACTATATGATCTAACAATTACACTCCTTGATATTTGCCCAAATGACGTGAAAACTTACACACACACACACACACACACACACACACACACACACAAACTTGCACACAGATGTTTACAGCAGTTTTATGTATAACTAACTACCCAAAATGGGAAGCAACCAAGATATTCTAAATAGGTGAATGAATAAAAAAACTATGGTATATCCATACAATGAACTATTATTCAGCAATAAAAAGAAATGAACTTCCATTAAAAGGCATGGAAGAAACTTAAATGTACTTTGATTAAGTTTAAGAAGCTAATCTGAAAAAGCTATATACTGTGTGACCCCAACTATATGACATTCTATAAAAGGCAGAACTATGGAAACAGTAGAAAGATCAGTGGTTGCCAGGGCCTAGGAGAAGGAAGGGAAGGAGCACAGAGGATTTGGGGGCCTTGAAACCATTCTGTATGGTACTGGAATGGAGGATCCATCATAATACATCTGTCAAAATTCACAGACTGTACAACATAAAGAGTGAACCCTAATGTAAACTATGGCCTTAAGTTATATTGGTTCATCAGCTGTAACAAATTTACCACACACTAAGGCAAGATGTTTATGGGAGGGAGTGGGTGGCAAGGGTGGTATAGGGGAACTCACTGTACTTTCAATTTTTCTATAAACCTAAAACTTTTTAAAATGCATGTTAAAAATGAGTGTTCCCATAAGAAATCATGGTAAAGGTGGGGGACAGGGATTTTTCAAAGCAGTCAGGAGCTCCTCCAATTTAAATCACTATAGCCTATAGTTAGATAATGTTGAATAGTTTTATAGTTATATAATTTTATAGTTTATATAATTTTTATGGTTAACATATACGTTTGTTCTTAAAATATGGTTCATATGTAATATATACATAGCTTATAGTTAAAAAGTTATATAATAAATGTATAGGATGCATGATGATGGAAAAAGACTGAAGAGATCAACTGAATGGGATAGGTTCATCTAATGAGACAATGTTGCTGATGGACCTTTCCCAACACTGTCACTGGTGAGAGAAATGCCTAGGACTTTTCCTTCTTCACTTTAAACAATGGTTTGGTGGAACTCACGTTTGCCAGCAGTACCATTATTGTCTCAAACTGTGTATCATGCTCCCTCCTACCAGTGGCATGGTATGTGAATAAAGGTCTAACAAAAAAGTAGAGAAGAGTTCAATGACACTTAGGCCAAAAGAAGTTCCACTTACAGGTCAATAATCGATGCTTTCTACTGTGACATCGAGCTGCCAAGAAAAGATAAGCAAAGCGTCCTCCATTGTAAACTAGAGTGGTACTTTTTTTTTTTTTTGACCAAGGATGAACCTACACTGACACATCATAATCACCCAAAGTCCATACATAGTTTACCCTAGGGTTTACTCTTAATGTTGTATATTTCTATGGGTTTGGACAAATGCATAATGACACATTTCCACCATATCATCATACAGAGTATTTTCACTGACCTAAAAATCCTCTGTGCTCTGTCTATTCATTCCCATTACTCTCACCCCAATCCTGGCAACCATTGATCTTTTCCTTGTCTCCATAGTTTGGCCTTTTCCAGAGTATCATATAGTAGGCATCGCACAGTATGTTATTTACTTGTAAATATACACATGAAATATTTATGTAAGATTAAATATCTTCCTATCTTTACTTGAGATAGGAGTAAGAAGTTTTTAAAAAGTAGGAATAAAGGCTGGGGGTGGTAGGTGCAAGACCTAGATGGTTTAGAATTATTACTCTTCCTTCCCATTTCCGTCTTTAATTTTACTATCCATTCCTACATCCTAGTCCTACACCAGAAACAGACTATAATGAATCACCTAAAAACAAAAGTAGTAGTATTATTTAGCTAACTTTGAGATTACTGAAACACAGCTAGATGGATTGAGACTTTCACACTAAAAGAAGAGGGTATGTCCTGCCATATAATCACCCAATTCATTGCCAAAAAAAAAGGAGAAAGAAGAGTTCATAATCACCCTAAGGTAGCCAATAGAACAGGTTTACTTAAAGGGGAAAAAATCACTCAACTGGAACTATCTACTTGGATTTGCAGCTTACATAAACACAGGTCTTTTACCCACTATTCCTCATAAAGTGATTAAGCACAAGCAATGACCTACTGAAATTTAAATGAGATGTTTGCTTTTCAGCTCAGATCCACCTTAACTGAGGATCCTCTCTTTGATCACTACAAATTTAAGGACCCAAAAAGACGCATTAATAGAAGCCTAATGCTTGAAGCCTTGCTCTACAGGTACTTGAGCGTGTGCATCATTTCTGAAACCAGTTAATTCTAATTTCAATATCACCTTACGTTTAGTTCTTTATTTCATCATTTACATTTACCACATATATTATCATTCACACTCCATTCGTTCATCCTGTTCTTACAACTGTCCATAGAAAAGCTGCCCAATTGACTTACTGGATAGATGTGAGGCTGCCTATTATTTTACTCACCAAGTTTTGCCCTGTTTAAATGTCATGATTTCACATTCATTAAATAAATATTCTTTGAGCACCTTTTCTGTGTTAAATCCTGAATCAGAAACAACCGGAGGAAGGGCAGCTAGATGATTAGTTTAACCCTCAAACAACTCAGAGCAGCCATTCTCAAAACCATAGAATCATAGGGGATCTGAGATGTTTTTAAGGGACCCATGAGATCAGAACTATTTTCATAATAACTAAGACATTATTTGCTTTTTATCATCGTGCTTATTTTTGCACTTATGACACAAAAGCAATGGTATGGTAAAACTACTGGCATCTTGGCACAATTTAAGGCAATGGCACCAAACCATATAGTAGTAGTCATTATATTCTTCACCTGCATATGCTCACAGTAAAAAGGAGGAAAGAGTCCGTTTTATTTAAGAATGTGTTGATGTAAACTAAAAATTATTAATTTTATTAAATCTTTACCCTTAAGTTCATGTCTTTTTATGATTCTGTGTAACCAAATACAAAGTATGCAAAAAGCACTTCTGCATTTGAAAGTGTAATAACTGTTTCAAAAAGCACATGTACTTCGCTTTGAGCTAACTGCAACTGAATAAGCCACTTTTTAGCAAGGAACACCTTTTTACATCGAAGTGGCTGACAAACTGGATGGTTGTTCAGACCTGGTAACCAACATTTTCTCAAAAGTTAACAAAGTGAGCCTGTCATTTCAGGGAAGATAACTGACAGTATATGTTGCAAATGATAAACTGGATATTTCAAGTGATAAGTAGAATTTGGGAAAATTTATATATCTGACACTGTGATCTTGATACCTTTCCATTACTGAAAAGCCTTTTCTGATGAGATCAGAAGTAGTGTTAAAGAATGTGATTTTTGTGTCAACGTTTAGAGGAACTGTATTACTCAGTAAATATCAATGTATGACGTTACAAAATCATGTATGGGTTACAAGACGAATTCAAACTGCAGATAAAACAATAGATTTCAATGTAACAAAGTACAATTATGGTTCCAGAATCCACACTGCAACTCACCTTTAAAAAACTAATACTGCTGAGTTTTGGTGTAATATCAAAGAATATCCACAATTATCCGAGAAGGCTCTTAAAATGCTCTTCCCTTTTTTCAACTACATATCTGAGACCAGATCTTCTTATAGGTACTTTAACCAAAGCACCATATTACGCAGAGTGCAAAAGCAGATACGAGAATCCAGCCAGACATTAGAGAATTGCAACAACTGTAAAACAATTCAACTCGTCATTAAATTGTTTTGGAAAATAGTTATTTTTCTATAAAAAATATTTCATCTACCTTTACACGTAGTGGCTGTACTATTATTATTTTAAAAGAAACATTTTCAAAATTTCTCAGATTTCTAATAAGGTAAATATCAAAAGTTATAACCCATATAAACAGAAACACTTGAGTCCTTAATAATTTTTAAGAGTAAAAAAGGGTCCTAAATCAAAAGATTAAGAACCACTGGCTTACAGTGTTAATAAAATAACCCAAATAATAATAACCCAAGGTAGAATGTAATGATGCCATAGCCCTCCTATTCTCAGACATTCTAGCTCTTCTTCAACTATTGATATCTACCAGGCTCTTGAAATAATTTCTTTAGCCCTGATGTCAATATAGTCAAAATGAGTAATTTATTTAGAAAGCATGGAAAGGGCTCAAGCAATACCAAGATGTGTTAAATCAATCTGAACTAATGGTTTTTTCTTTACTTGTTTTCTAAATAAATGACCTGAATTAAAATTGGTTTTATTTCCCTGGTATAAACTTAGCCTATAAAGAGAAGTCTTTCATAAAGGACTATATAACATACAATTCTCTTAGAAATGTATCCACATAATCAAGTTAGTAATGGAAAGCTATGGAATTTGGTTCCTTGTCTCTCAACAATAGGGCAAAAAAATCTAGAAACCCTACACTGGTGCTAAGGATTGGGATACAAAAGATGTCATTTAAAAAAAGCACTTTCTAAAGGACCATATGCATATAAGCAATCATTTGTGTTTTTAAAAAGGGAGACACACACACATTTTTGTTTACCCTACCTTGAAGGACACACAAGAAACCTATAGCGGTGGTGATTTCTGGAGATAGAAACTGTGAAGAGAAACTCACTTTTCACTGTATTCCTTTCACATTGTTTGATCTTTTAACCATGTGCATGTAATGCTTATTCAAAAAATATTTTTAAAACATCATTTCTATATCACCCATTTCTCTAGCCTTTTTCAAAACTCAAATGCAAACTCCAGATAATACTGGATATGAAAATTATTAAATGCATACTTTTAAAATAAGCAATAGACACACATCTCATATAATACTTTACAGAAGCATCAAAAGCAAGCTGTCAAACTGGAAGTGATCAGCCATTGCTTACCTAACGGAATACCTGATTACTTGATAACAGGTATGTTTAGTATGCCATCCATCTGTCCAACATTGATATAGTTGGTGCTTCGATGGTAACTCTTTTCCTTTTTATATTCACCACAGTACTTAAGAAATATTTTTGAATAGCACCAAAATAGGTAAGTTTAAAGACTCCTTTAAACCATGCAGCGACAGTAAATTCAGCTAATTTAGTTCTTCCTGTGCACTAGGCCCTATGGCTTGATAATGTAACATTTCTCATTTCTAACACACAACATAATGTGACTGCACTTGGATCTAAACAACCACACAATATATAGATTTAATAATTATACCAATGAAAAAGACTTGGAGGTTTTAACCAATTCTAAGTTTAATGAACCAATCTTAAGTTGTGGCTACAAATAAACTTAATTCAAACTTGAGATACATTAATCATTGTGACTATGAGGTACCTACAGTACAGAAAAACTGGACCCACTATAGTTTGTACTTATCAGACCAGTCTCACAACTTTTGCTGGGCTCCAGGCTGCACATAATTATCTACAGTCTCTGCAATAGGGTCAGGGTAGTTTGGTATGTGGAAGTCACTACTTAATGAGTTAGCTACCACGTGTCAAGTGATTCACATGAGTTTTCCTTAAATCTTCAATGCTATAGGCATTATTAGCCCTGTCTTAAAATGAAGGAAATTCAGACTCAGAAAAGGGTAACATGCTCATTTGCAAAGCTAGTAGGTGGCGTTTAAACCCAGAGCCCTGAAACTAATATAGCCCCCCTTCTATCTTTCCAGCAAAACCCTATTACCTTTCCAAAAAGGCTGAAGGTCCTAGAAATATTTAAACTAAAATTGAGACAACTTGGAGGACTTTATAAGAAAATGAAAATATACTTGTTTTGGGGGGGGGGGGTTCTAGAGAACAGAAGCCGGTAGTTAAGAGTTACAAGGAGAAATTTCAGTTGTAATTAAACTTTCTAACCAGTTAAATGTCTCAAAGACTAAACAGACTTTGAATAAGTAATAAATTTCCTATCATTGGATGTGTTTAAAAAAAGACTGATGATCATATAACTTTGAGAAGTAGGCCTGGCTTAGGATCTAGTCTCACCCTGGGTTCCTAAAAACCTTAAAAATATTAGATGGCACTGAAAAAGCCTAGTAATAAGGTAAAATATTAGAAGTGGATTTTGCAAGATTTCTACAATCAAATAAATATTGACTGCTTGTTCCATGTCAGGCATTCTACCTGGTGAATACAAACATATCCACCTTTATGAAGCTTACAATCTCATGGGAAAGACAGACGTATATCAGGTAATGTACAAATGAAAAATGACATGTATAGACACAGATGGTGAAGGAAAGTACAAAAATGAGGAAGCTCTGGCAAAACTTCCCTGAGGAAATGATGCTTAAGCAGAGACCTGAATAAAACTTAGATTTTACTAGAGAGGGAAAAGCTTCCTAGGCAAAAGGAAGAGTAACAGGTTAGGCATTATAGTTAGGGGAGCATGACTGATACAAAATGAGCCCCAATGGTAGGTATGGCCACATTAAGGAACTTTGTCTTCATCCTAAATTCAATGGGGGATGCGATCATACCTTTACATTTAGAATAACTCAATTCATTCTGGCTGCACTGAGAATGGACTGGTGCTCCGTCAGAGCAGAGGCATGTGGACAAGTTACAGGTTTTTGCAACAGTCCAGGTCCAAAACAATACCAACTCAAATAAAAGTGATAATGGTAGAAATGAAGAGAACAAATTGAGCTTATTTAGAAAGTTAAACAGGATTTTATGATATAGAAAGACCAAAGTTTTTGTTCTGAGAAACTAGATGAAATGATGGTACCATTCACTAAGGTAAGCAAGAGTGGAACAGGGCTAATCGGAGAAGGGACTTTCATTTTGGGATGTTGTGCATTTTAGCATTCAAATGTCAATTAGGCCTTTGGAAAAAGAATTCTAAAACTCTTGGTAGGCCAAATGTGAGTATGCACATTTACATGGGACAGCTACACAATCTTTTAAGGGAAAAGTTATCATCATTATTCTTTAAAAAAAGATAATTTCAAAATCATGCTAGCCTAAGAGACAAGAATCACTATTGTACCAAAGCTAGTAGGACCCTTAGTTCAGGAAGTATGAGGCCAGAGTGGGAAAAAAAAACAAGATGACCTATTTAAAGGACATAGACATACACCACTCATTTGGCTACAAAATGGGTATCTTCAGAATAAAGACAGACCATCTTGGTAGATTCTTGTTAGAATTAGCTACTGCTCTCACATCTTCAGACACAAAAACTGAAAACAAAAGTTTACGAGACAAAAGTTCATACTTTTTGTTCGCCGATTCTCTATCTCCCGCTATGTCTGGAAGATATTGATTTAAGCATCTTAGTTGTCCAGTATAAACGATCCCCAAGTTTTTCTCCTAGAAAAGATACTAATCTTCAAAGTAGAAAGGTAGAGAACAAATCAAGACTTTTTTCTTACAACACACATCCACAGGCTTTATACACTTAGATGAAAATGATTAGATTATTTTAGATATTGCCGTAACTAAGAGACTATTTATTCTAGAGTTGCTTTCCATTTTACATAAAACATAAAAACAAACCAGCTACCAGAGGGATTACAGACAGAAGTAAATAATTAGGCAGGAAAATCGAGTTACATTACCAATTCTAGAGAATCCACTGTATAAAAATCTTTAAGGATGTTAAAGATCATTATTCTTTCCATAAAATTAGAATTATATATATCACATACTTGAGGGAAAGCATTTCATATTTGTATACATATTTATATGTATATAAAATCTTTTGAACACCCTTTAGCATTAATTAATGCTAAAAAGAAATGTATTTTTTACACTTCTATATTATATTGACATCTAATTTGCTCTCAATGGGACTCTAACAACTCAGAAGGTGCCAGAGTAAAATAAAGACCAATAATATTGGATCACTTCAGAAACTACCCTGCAAATAGGACCCTTAGTTCAGAAAGAGTGGAGGAAAAAACAAGTTAATATGTGAATGAAATTGAGGTTAACCCAGGATTTAGCTTTCATTCTTCACTAAGTAAGCTTTCAGAAGCAAGCCCTTCCGCCCTTACTCCAAGTTACCCTTACCTCAGCAAAACCACACAGAGCATGAAACAGACAGTAAGCATTTCCAGGACAAATTTGTATTTGGAGAGAAACTTTTAAATATCTTTTATAGTTTACTAAAACAAATGGATTTATAACTTCCCCATTAAGAACATTCAAGGCAAAATAGATGAATCAAACATCCTTAGTATTATTGGTTCAGACATTATGCACAGTATTATTCCATATTATCATATACAGTATGTATATATAGTGTGCACACATGTGAACATACATGTATACTTAGGAAAATATCAAAAACCATATATATTAAAATATTGTTAATTATTTGTATGGCAGAATTATGACTTTTAATTTTCTCTTTGCATTCCTACAATAAGCACACATGTATGTCTTTTTACTTTAAGAAAATCTCCTATTTTTTAACATGTCATTAACACAGACTCAGAATTAATTTTAGAATAAATTTTTATTTAAAGGAAGTTTACCATTTCTGTCCTCTTCATTTTTCAAGTGAAGAATAGGCCCAGTGAAGATAAGTGACTTACCTGCCCAATCTGACAGTGAGTCCTTATGGACATAATTATGTTATTCATATTTATGTTTATTTTTCGATTATAAGTTAATGCATTTTCATTAATTTGGGAAAAATAATGAAAGGTAAAGGAAGAAAATGAAAATCACCTTAAGTTTATAAATCAAAGATAACCAGTTTTAAGGGTTTTTTTATTTTCTTTCTAAAATCTGTCACTATAATAATAATGCATTTTTTTAATGTGAAAAACTTTTAAAATACAGAGCCAAAAATTTAGGAAGGCAAAAATTTTAACTCAGTCACATAATTGGTGATAACTGAATTATTTCTTCTTTAGACTTAGTACCTAAAGCCAGTTTTGGGTCAAGAGACAAGTTGTATGATGGTGTTTTATTTAGCAAACCTTGGTTGTTTCCTTAATTTGTGGATTATTTTTATACAGAAGATCTAAGAATATTATTTCATTAATTGTTTAATGAAAGACAAAGGACAAAAAAAATGCACAAAGGAAAAGAGAATACTCCAGTTCTATTTAGGGGTCTTCTTTGTAGATTTAATGAATGTAAGGATAATCCACAAACACAATTACAAGTTACATAACAAATTTTCTAAGTTTAATATTACTCAATATATTTACTCATATCATTTTTGTATTTACCAATACTTTTATAGGGTATCATATAAACCATTACCAACTGGCATTAATTACAGAAAAAAAATCGTGCGTTATTAGCAAATATATTTATAAAAACGAGCTGTTCAAACTTATGTTACTAAACCACCATTCACTCAATGAGCAAGATATTTAAAAAGTTCATGTTTTTCTTCTCTTTTTAAGGTTTCTACCTTCTATATATTTTATAACACACACAAATGTATTAGTACAATAGCACAGAACATCATTTATTAATAAATATGATTCAGAATGTGTGCTCAAAATTTACTTATAAGGGTGACAATCAAAAGTTGGAGATCACTGCCCCAGAATCTTGAGCCTAACTGACAAAACTGTCTCTTAATATAATTTCAAAGAAAGTAAACATGACCAATTATCTAAAATTTCAGAATGAAGTAGTCTGAGAATCAAGTTCTAATTTGAACCATTATTTGCTTGAATTATTAGATTTTATTAATGACAAGAAATGTGAATAATTGGTTAGCATTAAAGCACCTTAAATCTCAAAGCATTCCATAATTGTCATATTTCAGAAAGATCCTATAACATAGGCCAATAGTATTTTTCATTTCATGGTCAGAAAAATTAACCAAGGAGAGAATAAATGTTTTACCCTAGATCACTAGATTAAAACATTTGTACATTTCAGAAATTTCCAAAGAATAAACAACTCCCAACTTAAAAGTGTTTTGAGTGCAATCTATGAACCACTCAGCTTTCTTTCAAAACTTTCTCTTTAAAACAATAGTAATTTGATCCCCTACAAAGCCTATTGTATATAACACATGGATAGTCATACACTAGTGAATCCTGGAGTATAAAAAAAAGCCCAAGGAGTCCAGAAGACTTGGCAAAAAAATTCTGAAATTAGTTAAGCTTTGCTTTGGCATTCCTTCAGGAGCTCCTAATCCTATCTCCAGAGGTGCATCACATCTCAACAAAGTTCCTCACCTGCGACACCCACCCAAAATTTCTTTCCCTTAATCTATCCCAGTCAGGTAACTGAATTCAGCCAATTAACACAATAAACATTTGACTTAATCAATGACATTACTGAAAAGACCCTTGATTTCTGTGTGCAGCGGTCCCCAATCTTTTTGGCACCAGGGACCGGTACTCCTTTGAGAATTTAATGCCTGATGATTTGAGGTGGAGACGAGAAGGTGATGCTAGCCCTGGGGAGGGATTGCAAATACAGATGAGGCATCCTTCAGCCGGCCGCTCACCTGTTGTGCAGCCCGGTTCTTAACAGGCCATAGACCAGCACTGGTCCACAGCCCGTGGGCTGGGGATCCATCTGTGTGTGTCAAGAACCCTTCGAGAATCTCAAAAAAGTTATGGGCCCCTCTCCCCAGAAAAATCACAAAGGTGCACACATAAAATTTTTCATACAATTTCAAGAGATCAGGCTCACACGGCCAAATGTATCCATGACCCCAGGAAAAATAAAACCCAGGTTAAAAACCCCTTCACTTAACATGTGAATATTATGAAACCTCAAAATCTTTCAAGAGAATTCTGCATTTTAAGAGACTATAAACACAAACATATATAAACTCTAGTTGTTAGAATTTACGTCCTCTTCCAGGATTTTTATGCTGTAACTATCATGACAGAAGGGGAAGAACAGGAACTGTTTCTAAGCATGAGTCCTTTATTAAGTTGGGTTTTATAGGCCCTACCCTATATTTAATAATGCTCTGGAAATCTATTAACTATCACAATTCCTGGCAAAACAATACGTACATATACACTCTCAGAAAATTTAACTTTTAATTGCCAAATCCAGTTTTCACCCCAAAGAGCTCTCTGTAGTATTGCACATTACTAAATTCCCTGTTAAAATTCCCTTAATCCCTATCCTCAGCTTCTTCAACCCACACCATTTATCTTTTTACCCATTCGTTTTCAACTTCCCACAAAAGGCTTCTCTTCATCCACTTGACCCTCAGATGGAGAGGCTCCACAAGGTTGCCCTTAGTCTTTTCCTCACTCCTGATAATACATTCTTTTGCAGCTTCTATATGGCATTATGCTAATGAATATAAATCTCTTAATTGAACCCTACTTCCCCTTGAGCTCCAGCCCAAATCTGTCAATAGGTAGCTAATAGATATATCTTGATACCCACAAGTAGAATCATACCCTATTACCATCCTCCTCAAATTCTGTTCTTTCCTATACATTCCCTATCTTCACCAAAGGCATTATCTATTCACCAATTACAATCTTTAACTCCCCCATGCTGAAATCAGGTTGAAACCTCATCAGCTGCATTTTCCACTGCTCCCTAAGTACAGCAAAACCTACTTGCTATTTTTCAAAATATCAACGCCCTTCCTCTAGCCTCTTCTTCTCCATCAGTAAAACTGATATTCACCCTTCAAAGACCCCTACTTCTACATTCCCTAATGGTCTTCCCAAACTTCACTTATTCTTCCTGTACTACCCATCCCGCTTCCCAGAAGAAATTCCTCCCTCCCTCTATAATTCCACGCCACTTTTTATTTTAGTTCTCGACAAGTTGTATTATAGTTAGTTGAGCCCTAATCTTTCTCCCCTACTAGACAGGATTCATGGTTTATATGTTACTCTAGCACCTAGCACACACCTGGAATACAGTATATCTTTAATCAATGTCTGGTTAATGAATGGCAAAACTCCAAGGTGAGGACACCGTTAGGGTTATTTCTCAATGGAGGTTATACCTCAGCCTCTTTTGAACATAAAACAAGAATTAAAGTCCCCTAGTCCCTAGCTCCCCATTTCTAGTTCACTGCTTAGTTTTAAGCAATGTTTCATGAGGACATTTCCTCACTTCCTCTTGTTCTTCGTAGGTTTAGCTGCCAGCTTAACCACATTAGCATTCAGTAGCAGCAATAAAACAGACTCCAAGTTTGAAAAAGCAAAGACTTTACCAACAGTAAAATACAAGTTTTTTTTTTTTTTTAAAGTGTCTTAACATTTATGCACACAAAGCTCATTCTTCATCATTCTGGAAAAGGCTTGGCATAGTTTATCCAACAGGCACCATTTAAGAGTTCTTTTAAAAAAATGTCCACTTAAACTGTCAGCCAAACTTCTCACATTTGTAACCAGAAATCAACATTCATGAATTAATCTAAACTATGCTCATGTACTAAATATAGTATAGTGGATAGTCCAAATCACAAACTGATGACCCATACAAAAGTAGTTCTTTTAGCTTTTTAAAAATACTGTACCTCCAGAATTCCAGTGATCATCCCAAGCTATAAAACTAGATCCTTTTGCGAGTATCATTTACTTCTTCCCCCTATTCTTCCCACAAACTCCTTCCCACCACACACATACACTTCTCTCACTAGACATGGCTTCCTCAAGAAATTATCTGGTGGCCCAAAAACAGTTTGATAAGGCAGGTTATGAGGTCTAGGATTCTGGAGAAGATTCCTTATGCTCGGTTTATCTTTCATCTTCTAAGTGACTGCTGTTGACAAAGCACAGATTTGCCTCAAGGGATCACAAAAGTAGTAGGTATGCTTTAATTGCCCCCTAATTTTTTTTTTTCTTTTGTAAATATACTAGAATATCTCTATAAAGTTGTATTTTTGACATTTCTTCAATTTGTATAAATGTTCACATTTTAGGACACTGTAGGTATACAGACAACATGATGAAAAGAATAAAGTTCTGAAGCTGTGATAACTAAACTGAGTTGAGTGCGGTCAAAAACAAATTAGCCAAATTCTGAACTGCACTTTAGAAAAAAATATATATATGTGTATATATACACACACATATATATATTTCAAGGTATATGTAATCTACTTATTCTCCTTGAGCAATCAAAACTTCATTTTCTAAGTTTTGTCCATATACATCAAAATAACTTCAGACAAAACATTTTTGTTGCTCCAGGATTAAAAGTTTCCAATAGTCCAATGTGGCTGTAATCTTCTGGAAACAGCTGAAATTGATTGGTTTCACCTCCTTTTACTATTTTTCTAGCCTGTTCACCTTAGTAGAATAAAGATGGATAAAATTGGAACTGAAAAACCAAGAAAATGGGTAAGACACCTCCTAGCTAATAAGGAAGAAACCATATGATACATAATGCACAAAAATTAACATGGATCCTGAGTCTCAAAAAACAATGACTGGACTTGGTCTAAATAAAATGTTTCTAAAATAAGCTTAAGTCGATTTCTTTTTCATTGCTGTTTTACAGAGCATTCATGGAAAATTATATTTGGGTAAGCTCAGGCTGAAAACACTAGCTTTAGCTCTCAAGGAAAACATGAAAGAACAGAAAAAATGTCCTTCAGTACAGGACATTTTTCTGAAATTTACAAAACCAAAAATTGGTATTTATTTGTAAGGCTGATTTTTGAAATACCACTCATGTATGTATTAATAAAACATGGCACACAGTCACACACAAACATCTAAATTCAAATATCACATTTCCTGGACTAATAACAGCCCCAGACAGAGCACAAGGAAATGCTTAAGGTTATAGCAGACACTTCTGAGACTCAACAGAGACTCAGAATTCCCCGTTTACCCTCCAATGGCACTGAGTGGATGAACAAGGCTGTGTGGCAGCATGAAGCACTGGGCTTGCCTAAGGATATCTGACAGAAGCTAAACGTATGCAATAATTTCTTGTTCTTCAGGGGACTGGAGGATATGCTTCTAAAGGCTGACAGTTCATAGTCTTTCCAAAAACTAAAAAATCGGCACACCTTTCAAATACTTGTGGGGAAAAAAATTTAATTTCAATAATTACTATTCATTATTATTCTCCAACAAATATTAACTGAACACCTTATTACATGTAAGAGATATTAAAAAATCCCAGCCTCAAGTAGCTTAACATTTCTCTTAAAACAGTCACTCACTTGTGATTATTTCACATAAAATACTTCTTGAAGATAACGCAGGGGTCTGACTGAACCTACAGGTATTTAAATCATGGGAAGTTGGTCTTCAGCTCCCTAGCAAAATTAGAGATGGGTGCATAATTGTGATTTAATAAAACAAAACCCTACAATTTTGGGTTCCACTGGGATGTACGTGAATTGGGAAGGAAACCTAAAATCCCTTCTCCTTTAATCCCTGTGTCTGAACAAGGGCCCTCATTATCTTCTACTTCTACAGTTACTTCCCTAAGTCCAGAAGCTAAATTTCCTTAAACCTGATAAGAAAAGTATTTCCATGAAAACTCCTGGCTTGGGGGTTAAGAAACATTTTTTTCCTAAATGAGAATATGGCCACTGATTACTATGCAAAGTCATTTTCCTTCATACAAGCTGAGTTTGAGATGGGAGTAGGGAAAAGGCAGGCAAGAGAAATCAAAGGACTTCAAATAAGGATGCTGTCAGAAAGAAAAAAAAGTCCTTTGACACAGAAATTCTGCACCCAATTTAAGCTACATATACATTATATGTGATAATTGTACGTTTGCTTTTGTGCTCAATAAAATTACACTTAGATGGCAGACAGAACTAGTCATATTTTCACTACTTTATGGAAGAACACGTCAAGAACTTTCAAACACAATTCTAGGGAGTTAGGTTACTATTGAATAACACACGCACACACACACACAAACCAGAATCTCCGAGGCCCCCCTCCCCTTTTCCTTGAGTGAGGAACAACCCAATAACTTACTGTTCAAGGCCAAAGGAAAAGGAATTTTTTTTAAGGGCTGGACAGACATGAAATAGGGAAAAGATCACTGTGAACGTAAATGATGCCCTGGGACAAAGCTGACAGGTTCACTCACACCACCCTTCACCCTAAGTGTCTCAATACATGTCCTATATACACACTTAAGAAAATGCGCATTTTGCTCTGACAACAGAAAGACGGAGGCACAATTGACATCAGCTCTAAAATAAGCAATTAATATACTCTAACCTAATGACTGAAAAGAAGGGATGGAGACCAGGCAACAGCTCCTCCAACTGGTGGAGCGGATACCAGTGGAAGCCCTAAAAATATTAAGATTTTTAAACTCCGAGTTCTGATGGGCACAGTCAGATACACTATAGAAACTTTGGGACCAGCCACAACGACACAACAGGTGAGAGAGGCAGTGGACATCATTGTACAGTAAAGTGGATAACACGCGGATGCAAATCCTTAATTCTCCGAAAGGCTGGGGTTACGGTATAATACCATGCACAAGGCCATCCAGAGACCCTGTCTTTCCAGTGGCAAAGGTTCCGTTCCTTCCGAGGGTCGCGCCACTCCCCTTCTCCCTCACCCAGGGGACCACCACCCCAGGCACGGGAAGAACCGAGGCCTCTCCACGAGTAGCAACTCAGCCGGAGAAGAAAACACAATGTCGCTCCTTATTTCTGCGTACAAAAGGACTTTGCGCCCTCCTCCTCGAACTGCCGCCGCTGCCGCCGGGGCCGCCTCCTAACTTGCAAGAAGGTGGGCAACGCGCCATATTCCAGCGTCCCCCAGTCTACCTGGGTAACAAGCCCACGCCACTCCGGAGGGAGGGAAGCTTCGGAAGGTCGCCCAAAGAGCCAGCCTTCTCTCCCGCAGGCGACAGCAGCTCCCGCGCCCCGGCCCGGCCCAGCCCGCCGCGCCGCCGGCGGACCAGACCCAGGAAGGACCGAAGGGACGAGCGGGGAGCCGCAGCTCCGGTCCCGCGCAGCCCGCCCACCTCCCGTTCCCGAGCCAGGCGCGCTCTCCCCGGCCTCCCGCTCCCGAGCCCGCGGGATGGCCAGGCCCGGGCCTTGGGTTCCAGGGTGGAGAGGAGGCCGCGGCCCCGAGAGTCTCAAGCGGCAAGGGAGGCCGGAACCCTGGGGCTCTCGGGAGGGCAGTGCCTCCCTTCCCGAGCCCGCCAGGACGCCTGGGGCCTAGTGCGGCCTGCGCATCCTCGGGGTGGCGGTTTGACTGGGCCGGGCCGGGGCCCCCCGCCCGAGGCCGGCCAAATCCGGCGGGGGCCCAGGCCCGGAGCCGGGGGCGGCAGGGTGCCGGCTGCGGGGCGGGCCGGCCGGCCGGCGGGCGGGCGGCGTGTTGCGGCTGCGCCGGGGCTGAAATAGCTGGAGATTGCGCGGTAGGGCACTCACCTCAGAGCGGCTGCGCTACCGTGGGCCTGCGCCGTGGAGACTGCGACCGCGCCGGCTCCTCGCAGCCTCCTGCCACCAGCGGCAATGGCGAGCGCTGCCGCCTCTGCCGCCACCGAGGGGGAGGGGAGGGAGGGGAGGCACGCACGCGACGCACGGGCTCGGCTTCCCCGCCCGGCGGCCGCCATGATGGCGAGGTCTGCGCTCCTTTGGCGGGGCCGGCACAGAGGGTGCCCCGAAGCTGGACCCCTGCCGCCTCCCGCGGCTTTCTCGCTTTCTCATTTCGCTTCAAAGGTTTGGATGGGGCCGAAGCCACGAAAGCAACTGAATGAGTCAAATATGGATGCCCCGGAGGAGTAGCGCAGGCAGCCCAAGATGGTCGCTAATATGGAAAAAGTAACCTTTCTCGATCCCCAGCCCCAAGAATCAGGACCTCTTGAATGTGGGTAGACACGCGGAAAGGGGCTTTCCCGCATTTCCCTCTGCGCTGCCTTGCCAGTCGCCTCCTATCTCTCTGGAATGAACTTTGCTTCCCTTTTAAACCCTGCCCAGGTATTTGAAAGCAAAGTTTTTGTACAAAGCAATATATTAATTTATTCTATCATTCGTTCGGCGAACATTTTAGAGGACACTTTCTGTGCCAGATATTTTTCTGGGAGTGCTGGAGAGGCACCTGTTAGGGAGACGAAGTCCTCACTCTCAAGGAGCTTATACCATAAATGGAGGGAGTCGGAAGCAATAGAGACCCCCAAGCAGGTGGCCCGAGAAGTAGGGAGAGGTGGATAGTAGAAAATTTTAGAGACACTTGGGAAGTAGTTTTTGTTCTTTGTTTTTTTAAAGTATGATCAGGAGACCACCTGAGTCAAAAATACGCAGGCTGATTATTTAAATTCAGGGCCCCGATTAGTGTCTCCAGAATTTTGGCTTCTTAGCCCAGGAACCTTCATAATTAACACCCTGCACCACTCCATCCACCTCATCCATATTCTGGTGATTCTCTCCACAGTTTAAGAACCATTGTGTAGGGAAGTACTAAATATCCAAAAGGATGTCTGGAAACTGGGCAACAAAATCAGGAAACTAATTTTCAATAAAATTCCATTTACTTAAAAATTCAACATCTCCAAAAATGGAATGTCTTTTTATCCAGTGTTTTGTAAGTGTCACCACCCACCACCCAGGTGCTCAAGTCAGAAACCTAGGAATGATCCATTACTCCTTCTCTCCCCCAAGTCCTCATATCCAATTAGATCTTTAAAACTGTCATTCTCTGTCATTTCTTAACTTGGTTCAGGCTACCATCATTTCTCATCAAGATGCAAAAAACTCTTCATAGTCTCCTTGCCACAGGAATTACTTTCTTCAGTTCATTCACCCTGAGCTTGATTGTTTTTTTGTTTAAGTAAATCGTGTCATTTCATTCAGCTTAACAGGCTTAATAAGATCCCATTACTTCTAAGTTAAAGTCTAAAATTCTTGGAGGTGACTTCAGGGCCCTTTGTGACCTCACCCCCTCCTGCCTTCTCTGACCTCATCTGTCACAGACTTCTCCCACTGGCTGTAGCCAAACTGGGAAGCTCTCAGATCCTACAAGACAGGAAGTTCTTCCACCTCACAACTTTTGCAAGGGCTGCTCTCTCTGTACAGAACTTTTTTCTCCTCTGTCTACTCCTATTCACCTGCTTAACCTTTCATCAATAATTTCTACTGCTCCTGAAGTTCTCAATATTAATACCATTTCCTCCAGGAAGCCTCTCTAACCCCTCTCAGAATGAGTGCTTAGGCCCTTCCATCATTACACCCAGTATTTATCACCTATGTTTATTGAGTCTGCACAATGTGTCATGCCCTATTTTAGGTCCTTTACATATTATTTCCTTTCTCATTTAATTATCAAGTGAAGCTCATGAGGTAGGTACTACTATTATTATTATCTCCTTTTAAAGATGGAGAAATGAGGGCTTGTAGAGGTTACTTGCCCAAACCTAGACTATAAGACAAGGAGCCAGGTTTGGAAACCATCAGCCTGAACTCAGAGTTGTGTTCTTAACCATTATCAGGGTTTTTCAGACAGCAGGTCGATACCTACTGATGAAGCACAAAATTAACTTAGTGGATCATGACCAGCATTTCATAAAAGAAATAGAAAGCATTAAAGAATGCTAAATTTTGTAAGGCTTTTATCTTGTGAAACATTAATTTAGATATATAAATGTACATAGGTGTGTGTGTGTGTGTGTGTGTGTGTGTGTACTGTATAATGATATAAAATGCACATCTTATTGGATTACAGTTGCAAAAAGTTTGAAAGTACCACATTACTTTTTCTGCACAGCACCTCTCAGACCATGCATCCTCCACAATCTGGAAGCTGCAGGAGGACAGGGACTTCATCTTATTCATGGCTCTATACAGCACCTCCTGCAGAGCCTGCCTCGTGGTAGACCTTCAATAAACATAGCAGGAAAGACCTCTGTCTTTCCTCCTCAGAAATGCAAATTATTTTCTTTCTGAAAACAAATGATCCTGGGAACTCCAGGTGCTCTCTCCAAAAGGCTCTGCAGTCTGGATAACCTAAGATTCTAGAATCAGTCTCAGGAAAACAGCAGAAAAATCTACCCTAGGAGATCAAAGGATTACATTCTTACAAAATTGCAGTGATCATCTTCAGCACGAGGGAGTCAGAAACTATAGACAGTATTCTATGGGAAGAAAACTGTGAGGGTAGAGGTAGGCAATAATTGAAAGAAGGGATGACTTAAGATAATTTAACCTTGAGGCCCAGAGCAAGGAAAAAAGCCTTGAGAAATGGCTGCGAGCTCAAAACCTTGGGAAATACATGAGATTCCCAACTTGGCTTTGCTTTCAGTAAGCCAATGGTTATTCGACCGATTACCTTTAAAAAGTTACAGTGTGTGCTAAGAAGCAAATGAGTGGTGATACAGACAGTAAATGCTCTAGGTAATCAGAATTAAAGTGTGAGAAATCTCACAGAGCAGTGTACCTTGATTTGGTCTTAAATTGTGGGCAAGATTCTTATGGGCATAGAACAGAAAAGTGAAGACACTTTAATTGGGTGGTGAATTGGGGGAAACTGAGCAACAGGTCAAGGCAGGAGACCCCTGGTGTGTTTAGTAAGTAAAGCAGCACAGAGAGTCAGTTTGAGCAGCCCGCATTCAGGCCAGTCTGGCATCAACTGACAAGAGCTGACTTACAGGGAGGAGACTTTTAGCTGTAGAAGTTATTCGTCTAGTGTTGCCTATGTGCATGGAAGAAATGAAGATGAAGAGATGGACTGAGGCAACTTTTTACAGGGGACTCTTGAAGACTTACTGATAAACTGTGTGGGGTCCCAAGAGCAGCAGCCTCTCCCTGTCTGCTTTGGAATATGCATGGCCCCAGCCCCATATGGATTAACAGGAACCTGGCACTATGTGAACAAGTCAAGGGAGTTTGCCTCTTTGGGAACATCAAGGGCTGGCCCAGGAAGGGTCTGGATTTCCAGAGAGTGCCCCAGTAGCTATACCTTCCATGCTTTCAAAGGCCACAGGCCTCCACGGGGGAGGCATGTCCCATCAAAACACTTCCTACCTGTGAGACCTTGGCAAGTGACTTAACCCTTTAAGCCTGTTTCTTCAGTCATGACATGGAAATTAAAAGAGATAATACTCATGAAGGCCTCAAACAGTGGAAGCACCCAGTAAGTGCTGAATGATATTAGCTTTTTCCAATGACCATTAATCATGTAAATTGCTTGGTCCAAAATACAGGTATGATAGATGGTAGCTGCTCTGATGATGATGAATAATTAATTGTTCCTGAGAACATGTAAATATCCTTACAGATGACCCAAAAAATTTGGGAAGAATATTCAGGGGTTGCCAGGACAAGGGATTTGGGTAGGAAGCAGTGTGTGTTAACAAGGTTGGAAATGTCAAGATGAAATTTTTGATGCTTGAGGGTGATTTGAGGGAAAGGGATGAAAAGACTATTATTACTTTTTAAAATTAGTATTTATTGAGGTAACAACTTTTTAAAACCCATTTTTCTTTAAGCTTAATTCACTTGTCTCATCTATTTATAAATCTTGGGAATGTTAACAGTAATTTTCAAAGAGCCCTCCTTTCCCTGAACTAAAGCTTTGCCGATGATCCCCTGTAATATGTACCTCTTGCTCCAAACTGTTTCCGGAGTGTCTGCCCTACACGTGAGACTGCCAGCTGTGATCAAGAGCTCATGTCATACAGACAACTGCAAGTTTAACAGGTTAAAACCTGACCTTGTTGTCTTCCTTCTAAGATGTTCTTCCTCCTGTTGTCCCTGTCTCACTTAACACTGTGTATTGGTTATGACATTTAGAATCTTTTTTTATATGACTTCCCAGGTCAACACAAATTTATTGAGCACATACTATGTACTAAATGCCTGGGTGCTGGGGATACAGTGGGAAACATGGGTTGTGCCTTACTTCAAAAGAGGCTGATTAATGCTCCTTCATACACTAAACTCCCTTAAATAACTGCTTCTCTTATAACATTGTTAATAAATCTAAACATTTTAAACAGAAATTTATATACATCAACTTTTCAATTCGCCTTTTACTTGAACTAACGAAACCTCTTTATATAAATAATAACAACGAACTTAATGAGTGTTCATTAAAAGGCAGGTACTACTATTGCACGTTCTTTATATGAACTCATTATTTCCACCACAACAACCTCACGAAATAGGTACTGATATTATACTCATTTTACAGGTGAGAAAACTGAGGAACAATAAGTTTAAGTTTTAGTCATCTCTCTGGCAAATAGCTATTAATCTAATAACTTAGAAATCTAATGTATTAAACTTATAGTGAATGTCAGATTCTCATTCAATGCTATTTGCAAATGAGTAAAATTCTAATACAAATCTAAAATCAATTACTCAATTAAATGCTTCACATTGGAATCACAAGGCTAATTTGTCAGATTCTCTAAGAATAAATTATCTGAATCTTACAAACGTCGAAAATACCAAATTACACAGGATGTTACCAAAGTTAACACAAAAATATGAATGCTATGGATTTGATTATTTCATCATCCTCATATTTAATTCTGAACCTTCTTAGTATTCAATGACGTTTACCATCTCAAGCAAATTGAGGCAAGCTGAGACTAGAAGAATGGGGACTCTTGTCTCAGTAGGCTGAGGTTGACTTTTGGCAGGAGAATTTTGGCCAGTGTGTCAGAGATATTCTTCTGTCACTGCTATGAATATGCCAAATCCCTTTTATATGAAGTGTGTCAACAGGGTTTTCCCAGTGGCTACCCTACAGATTAGATTCTCATCATGCCTTACCTGGTTCTTTCTGGACCTGTTGATTAGGTTATGAGGTAACCACCCAGGTTCCTTCCTCTCTTGATTAAATCCAACTGATCTCTTTATTGGGTGACTACATTTGGCAGTCTTTTTCTTTTCTTGCCCTGTCTGCCACAATCCCAAGATCATTCTGATAATACAAAAAAAGACAGACAGACAGACAGACAGAAAGAAAGAAAGAAAAAGAAAGAAAGAAAAAAAAAGGTTGGTCGAACTAGGCTGTCGAGGGTCCTAATGGCCTCATTAGGAATTGATTCTTAACTCAGTAGGCAACAGATAGCTTTTGACAGTTTTGAGTAAAGCACGAACAAGATCAGAATAGAGTAGATTCACCAGGATCCAAATATGACTTGAGCCACTGGTCCCTAGAGGGCACTCAAGGCTTCCCCCTTCTTCACTTTCTTTAGAGTGGAGTCAGGATGGTAAGCAAGAAATTTCACCCACCCTACCTACCCCACCCTCACCCTCACAAAGGAAGAGAAGTTTGCTAAAATTGGAGAATATGGAGTAAGTTACATTTTTTAGAGGTAGAGCCTTTAAAAGGTAAAAGGTTCAGCATGAGTCGGTGCGGGCTCCCTCCCGTCTTTAGCGTATTCTGAGCAGTAACAAGGGCTGCTCTGGCCCTACTCAGATGCACCCCAGCCAGCATCTTCTCTTTTCCTCTCACCTGAGTTTGCCAGACCCTGGGGTTACTGCCCATCTATGAAGATTTGGGACAGCCTCAACCTTGGACAAAGAAGCTGTGGATTTGTCTTTCTCTCCAATTTTTCTGGTAAGAGTAGCTTTTTGTCCCACTAGGGAATAAGATTCTAACACTCATTTGGGCATCAATGAGGGAAAACAGACAGAGACACCAGAGTCCAGCCTATCTTTCCCGACTTCTGCACTGTGGTTTGAGGCCAGAGACCCAGCTAATAATAAAGTTCTCTTTTGCCTGGTTGTATCATTGTTCCCTGTACATATATTTCTCCTAGGGCCCTCATGGGAAGGGGAGATGGCTGACCAAGGCAGGATTCAGGTATTCTCAGATCCCTAACCAAATATCTTCTTAATACCATTCCAATATCAGTCCTGGGAAGATATGCTGAACTCTATAATGGACCAGAATTAGGCTAGAGATGGCTTAAAGGAAATGAAAAGAAAAAGACCAGGAATTAAATAAAGGAAAATTCAACACTGCTTGGTAACTTATGAAATATTTAGGGACTTAGAGGGCAAAGGTCAGAGATAATTCCAAGAACTAAATGATGGAAAGATGGTGATATCATTGATGGTCATCTAAAGGGACAGCCAATTTAGATGGAAAGAAGATATGTTTGGTTTCAGATTGATTGAATGACAGGTGGCAACAGGGAAGCCATGTGTTTTGGGAAGGTTACTTCAAGCACAGTCAGTAGCATGGAATGTAGGCAGGGAAGGCTGAGGGAGGGCAATTAGGCATGCGTGCAAACTGCATGGCATTTGCACGATACTGAGAGTGAATGTCTCCTTAAATTTTCCACCTTAAATGCCTTGCTAAGCTCACTCTACTCTTGACTCTGGCTTATAGTGAGGGTCAGGAAGACTTCATAAAGTTAGTATCTGAGCTGAACCTAGGGCCAGGGGGATTTGGGCTTGGTGGCAAGGTCATATACCTCAAGGCAAAGTATCATCATGGGAAATACTCTTATGAGAACTCACAAGGGCTGCTCTAGGATCATCAGACTCTTGAGTATGACTTAAGTGTACTGAGCACAAAAGAAGAGGGGACAATAAGAGAAAGGAGGGAACAAGGTCAGATTCTGCAGGCCCTAAGAAAATAGTAATGACTGTTAAACTGGGAAATGACATAATCAGAGTGGTACTTAAGATTAATTGAGCATGAGCCAAAGGAGGGTGAAGGAGAGGCTATTGTGTTAATCCAGGCAGAAAGGGGAAAGTCTAAACAATTTGACACTGGGAATGAAGAGACTGTAGGAAAAATAATATATAATTGATATAACTTGGCAGTTGATTGGATGTTTGAGACAAGGGAATAGAGAAATTGGAAATACTTCTAGACTCTATGCAGCTATAACAAAAGATGAAAAAGCAGTTGATGAAATGATATTCAAGCTATAACGTGAAAAACACAGGTAGAACTGTGTATGTGGTATGTTATCATTTGTATTTTTCTTTTAAAAGAGAAAAAATATGTAAACAAATGTATTTGCTTACATATGCAAAATATATGTATATATTCCTAAAGGAATACACACAAAACTTCTGACATTAGTGGCCTGTTGAGAGAGGAAATGGGTGGCTGGGGATGAGTAGTGGGAGAGAGGTTTTTAGCGTTCATCATTGAATCTTTTAGATATTGAATCATTTGGATGTATTACTTAATGAAAACAATTGCTTAAAATTGCTAAACAACCCCAAAGCCCATAGATGATGCTGAAATATGGAGCTGGTGACAATAGTTCCATTAAGAACACAGGAAGAGAAGGTTCATTTGAGAAAAGAATGATGTGTTTCGATTGTGACATGCTGAGACTGAGATGCTGGTTGGACATGCATCCAGTTGAAGATATCCAGCTGGCACTGGAGGAGGGGAGAGCTAACCAACACGAGGCCATGAGAGACCTTTGCCAGAATAGTCTGTGGGATGGTGCAAGCAGAAGCCAGAATTCAAGGGGTAGTAGAATGAAGGGGAAGTGGGAAAATAGAGGGAATTAGAGTAGGCTTTTCCTTTAAGAATGAGGATAAAAAGGAATGATGGAGAGGTTGTGGTCACTAGAGAGAGCTCAGGTTAAGGTAGAATGAGGGAGATTTGAACCTATTTCTAGGCTTCTGGACAGGAGCCAGTAGAAAAGGAGAAGCTGAAGAAGAGGAATTGATGGAGCAAAGGCCCTAAGATGAGAAAGTGCAAGAGTGGGGTGGGGCTGAAAGGAGGTGGGGCACATCTACCTTTAAGAGAAGCTAGAGGGGAAGAGGAAGGATAGATGAGAGTGTGGGTTTGTAGGGAGCACAATGAGGGAGAGAGAATTTGAGTTGGTTGGTCCATTTTCTCTGTGAGGCAGGAGACAAAGTCATCTGTAGTTATCTGTTGAAACGGGGCCCAGAAATGAATAAGGAGCTTGGGAGCAATGGTGAGGGTGTGGAGCAGGCCTTGCTTAGGGAGAAAGCACCAAGTAAAGGTAGACAAAAGGGATGACCCCGCTTTTTCGGTGCCCAAGGTATATCATTCTCTGAGCTTACTCTCAGTGACATGTGACTGTATGAATTAAAAGCCATACTGCTCTGCTTCTGCACAGAGGAAATAGCTGTTATTCTTGTCTCCATTTTGCGATTTGCTGTTGAGCTTCCTCAGTATCCCCAAGAACCATTACTGCAGAGACCATGAAAATGGGTAGGAGAAAATGTAGGGTTTTTAAATTTTTATTTCATTTTTAATTTAGTTTCAAGTATACAGTACCTTGGTAGATATCTATATTGTTCATGAAACGATCCCCCCAATTGCACCCTCCCTCCCCTGACCCTCCACCTAGCCAACATATTAATATGAACTGCATTCCCTATGCTGTGCTTCCCATCCCCGTGACCATCCATCAGCTACTAATTTGTACATCTTTAGCCCTTCATCCCATTCTTCCAACCCCCAAACCCGCCTCCTCTCTGTCACCAAATTGTCCACTATATTTGTGAGTCCGTTTTTGATTAGTTTGTACTTTTTGTTCCTTAGATTCCACATGTAAGTGAAATCATATAGTGTTTATCTTTCTCTGTCTGACTTAAATACCTTCTAGGTCCATCAAAGCAATATCTTTTCCACTCCCTTCCTTTTCATATGTAGGGATCTTGTTTTCTTATCCTTTCAGGCACTCTATCTTTTGGTTGGAGCACTTAATTCTTTTCCATTTAAGGTAATCATTGATAGGAATGTAGTTGTCACCATTCTTTATTCCTGTTTTTAATACATGTTTTTTTCTTCTTAAAGAAGTCCCTCCAACATTTCCTGTAATACTGGTTTGGTGATGATAAATTCCTTTAGCTTATTTTTGTCTGGGAAGCTCTATCTGTTCTTCAACTCTAAATGATAGCTATGCTGGATAAAGTATTCTTGATTGTAGATCCTGGGTCTTCATCCTGTCGAATATTTTTTGCCAAGCCTTTCTGTCCTGCATAGTTTCTTTTGAGAAATCAGCTGCCAGTCTTATGGGTGTTCCCTTATAAGTAACTATCTGTTTTTCTCTTGCTGCTTTTAATATTCTTTCTTTGTATTTAACCTTTGGCATTTTAATTACGATGTGTCTTGGTGTGGGCCTCTTTTGTTCCCTGGTTTTTTGGGTTCTCTAAGCTTCCTGGAGTTGTATGTCCACTTCCTTCACTAGGTTAGGGAAGTTTCCATCATTATTTCTTCAAACAACTGTTCAACATCTTGATTTTCTTCAGTTATGCTTACCAGATGGATATTTGGAGCCTTAATAGTGTGTCCCATATCCTCCTTAAATTTTTTTTATAGTCTTGGCATCTTTTTTCTTGCCATTCTGATTGAGTGTCCTGATTGGCTTTCCTGTCCTCTAGATAGGGCATTTGATCCTCTTCTTTATTCACTTTGTTTATTCCTTTGTTTATTCCATTTAATATACTTCTCATCTCAGATAATGCATCTTCATTTCAGACTGGTTCCCTTTTATAATTTCCATTTCCATTGTTATGTTTTTTTTTATATCTCTTTATTGAAGTTCTCTATACTTCCCAAAAGTTCATTGAGCATCTTTATAACCAGTGTTTTGAACTCTGACAGTCTTACTGGCAGATTATTTGACTCCATTATACCTGGATCTCTGTTCCGTTCTGTCACATGGTTTCTGCTTCTTTGTTTTCCCATTTTGGCTGCCTTTCTGTGTCTGTTCCTATGTACTAAGCAAAGCTACTAAGTCCTCCATCTTATTAGTGCAGATTTGTGAAGTAGGTGTCCAGCGGCACAGCCCTGAGAGGGGTTCAGCTGCAGGTCTAACTTAGCCCAAGCCTTTGCCCCTCTGGGGCCACCTGTTAAGATTCAGCAAGCAATCCACAAATGCTGTGCTCATAGTTGCCTCATAAGGCCACACCGGAAACCGAGGCTGCCTCCAGTGTGAGTCTTAGCAAAGAGTACCGGTGGGGCTGCGAGTTGGGGGAGGGAGGGTTTCAGGGAATCCCCTGGGTGGAGGGACCTCTGTTATCCAGTTTGGTGAGTCACAGCTACTGTGTCCGGCACACTGGTAGTGGGGGAGGGTTCAACAAGGAATAATAGATACCATCAGCACTTCTGTACAGAGCAAGTCTCGCCTCAGGCTTCACTCCAACAATGTCTCCCTGTAAGTCCCTACTGCTCCCTGTGCGCAGCAGAATCAGCACTGGTGCTCAGAGTGAGCAGGTCTGTCACCGCGAAAATCCGCTTGCGGAAGAGCCATCTGCCGCTGCTGCTGCCGCAGCCTCCATCTCACTTAGCCGCTGGGGACCCGGCAGCCCTGCGGCCTCACCCCATCCTACCTTCTGCCATTTCAGGGTGTTTTCTTGGACTTCTCCTTGGTTGTATGGCTTATTCCTCTAGATCCCAGGCGATTTTTTCTTACTGTTTGCTCCTTGTTTCCATTACAGCTTTGATTTGGTCGCCAGAGAAATGAACAGAGCCTCTATCATCTATGCCATTTTTTTTCTCTCTGACCTTTAAAATTTCAACGTTCTCCTGGGACATGCACAAACACTGATATAAAAATAAAAAATAGACCTGAAAACAAACACTATCATCTCACATCTCGAGGTTTTCTTGCCATTTCTCGGCTTCTGGGGTCCCCTGGCATCGTCCCTTCAGCTCCTGCTGCCAGAATTGGTCACAGCTGATTGACACTGCAGCAGAGACACCTGGGTCATTAACCACAGGTGAGCGTAATGCTCCCTGAGGCCAGGAGCTTCCACAGGGTTTGCTTGAAAATGTAGGGTTTTTAAAGTGGAAGAGAGAGAGGCAGAAAACAGAACCAGAATGATAGCCGCTTGAGAAGAACTTGGCCCAAGGCTTCTGGCTTTGAAGATGCAGGAAGGGGGCCACAAGCCAAGGAAAGAAGCTTCTAGGAGCTGAAAAAGACAAGGAAACAGATTCTGTCCTAGAACCTCCAAAAAGGAAGGCATCCTGTCAACACATAGCTCTCACCCCAATGAGATCCACGTCAGACTTCTGATCTACAGAACTACAAGATAATAAATTTGTGTTGATTTAAGTCACTTTATTTCTGGTGATTTGTTATAATAACAATTGAAAACTAATGTAACTTCTAAAAATTTTCAGAAAGAAAAAGCAGATCACACAAAAAGATCAAGGAATTAGAATGACATTGAACTTCTAAGAGAGGCAATGAAAGCTAAAACACAATGAAGGAAAGGCTTGAAATTATAAGGAAAGATGATTTCCAACCTAGATTATATACTCAGCCAAACTATTAATCAGGATGCGGTGGAGGAAAACATTTTCAGTCTGCCAGATATTGAAAACTTCTGTGTCATGCACCCTTTCTTTGTAACCTATTGAAGGCTGTGCTCCATTAAAATGCAACTGAAGAACTAGGGGACCAACACAGGAGAGAGGTGAGAAAAGTCACAGGGTGATGATGAGGGAAAATCATAGGACAATAGAACTAGAGAGTTGCCCAGACTGGAGCAAGTGGACAGAGCTCTAGGGGGCAGATGCTGGAGGTGGGGAATTAAAAGGAACAAATAGAAGCAGAGGAAGCATCCTCTGTGCTTCCCTCGCTCTCATCTGGACTAATAAATAGGAACTTTCAGCCTTCCTAAAGAATATAGAAGAGTAACTTTAGCCCTTTTCTCTGCCCACAAACCTGTTCCCTTCCTCATGCCAGAGGATGAGGTGACAGCTACTGATTGGCAATGATCTATCCCTTTAGAGAGGCTTATCCAACCCTGGTCTCCATGTGGTCAGCTCCAGAGCATGCTCTGCCCTACAGTTCTAAGAATGTGTGGGGAGGAGCCCAGCAGAAAATATATGGCTACAGATCTAAATCCTGTTCTCCAGTCTCCTTGATCTAATAACGTTAACATTTTATCTCTATTTCTGCATGGTTTCTACAGTCAACGGGCACTATAGATTGAATACTTGTGTCTCCCCAAAATTCATATCTTGAAAACTACTCCCCAATGTGATGTTATTAGAAGGTGGGGCCTTTGGGAGGTAATTAGGTCATAAGAATAGTAATAGACAGAGACTCATGGTCATGGACAATAGACTAGTGGTTACCAGAGAGTAGGGGAAAAGGGGAAGGTGGTGGGGGTAGATGGGATAAAAGAGGTCAAATATATGGTGACAGAAAGAAATATAACTATGGGAGGTAAACATACAATGTAAATATATATATATATATATATATATATATATATATATGCCTTATTGTTAAAATGTGCAGCTGACATGATTTCACTTATATGTGGACTCTAAAAAGCAAAATAAATGAACAAACAAAACAACAGACTTTTAGATAAATAAATATGATTGCCAGATGGGAGAGGGATTGGGGTGAGGGGCTAGGTGAAAAGGTGAAAGGATTAAGTAGTACAAATTGCCAGTTATAAAACGGTCATGGGAGTGTGAAATACAGCATAGGGAATATACTCAATAATATTGTAATAACTGTGTATGGTGTCAAATGGGTACTAGGCTTACTGGGGTGATCACTTTATAAGTTATATAAATGTCTAATCACTATGTTGTATATCTGAAACTAACATATGTCAACTGTAATTGAAAAAATTTAATTATAAACAATAAAATAAAAGCAAACAAAAAAATACAGCTGAAAGTTATAGGACTTCGTTAACCAATGTCACCATAAAATAATTAAAAATATGAAATATAACAAAATAAATAAAAATTTAAATTAAGGAATATTAATAGATGGAGCTCTTATGAGTGGGATTAGTGCCCTTTTAAAAGAGACCCAGAGAACTCCCTCACCCCATGTGAGGACACAGAGAAAAGATGGCCTTCTATGAATGAGGAAACGCATCCTCATCAGACACTGAATCTGCTGGCACCTGATCTAGGACTTCCCAGCCTCCAAAAGTGTAAGAAATAAATTTCTGTTGTTTATAAACCACTCAGTCTATAGTATTATTCTATTATAGCATCCCAATCAGACTAATACAGAGGGAAATTCCAAACAGAGCTGATTATCTGATACATTTGTATGAAAAAAATTGAATTGAAAGGCTGCTGGAGGGTGTGCTCCATAGAAAACAAAGCAAATGAAATATTGAGGTAAATATTAACTTTGGGGGAGGGGGACAGAATCATATAAACAATTAAATTAAAGCACAGGAAATCAATAGGCTCAGCATTCATTCACTCTAGATGTTTATAGCCTTCTACGTGCCAGGCTTGTTCCTAGGCCCAGGAGACACAGTGGTAAAGTCCCTTCTCTCCATAAATATATAATCAACATTTAAATCAATAAGTAAATAACATAACACCAAGTGTTGTATGTAATAAGTCTGTGAAGAAAAGTAAACCTAGGAAAATGGATAAGGGGGTATTATTTTCAATAGGATAGTCTTGAAGGACTTCCCGATCGGGGGATATTTGAGCAGATTCACAAATAAAAGAAGGAAGTAGGTCAGGGAGGCATCTATTCTGATAACAGGAAGAGCAAGTGCAAAGGTCCTGGGGTAGGAGTACACTCAGTGTGATTGCCTGTTTGAGGAACCAGGGAGGCCACTGGAGAGGGAAGATGAAGAGAGAAGCAGCAGGTGGAAGAGGGAGCCAGGGGCCAGATCCTACACACCTTTGTAGGATGTGGCAAAGAACTGAATGATTCATAATCATAATAAATTACATACTGAACATTGATTTAACTACAACTTATGATAAGAGGAAGGAGGTTGTACAAAAAATGTCAGACCCTCATCTACCATAACAAAGTCAATAGATAACATCTAAAATTGATAAATCAAGAAATATAAAAATAAGCATACTATTTGGAAATGTGGAGAGAAATACCAGACGAAATAGCTAAAAGAGTTGACAGTGGTTGCTTCCAGAAAGGAGGCTAGCTGTGTGGCAAAGGAGTGGGGAAGGACAACATTGTTTATTGTTATAAGCGGTTTAGTATAATGTACTTTTAATGACTATATGCCATGTTGTTTTAACAAAACCAAAAAACAAAACAGGAAATAAAAGCCACCCAAAAACCAATGAGTGACCTCCCATGTCCTAGTTTCACAGGCAATGACAGGGATGACCTCTTTCTATGAAGCTGAAATCTGGCTCCCTGTAATTGTCACCCACTGGCCTAGTTCAACTGTTTAGAAAGTCCCAGAGAAGGCTGCTCCCTCCTCCTCACGACCATCATCAGGTAGGTGAAGCAGATCTCTCAGGAAACACTCTGAGGCTGCCCAGCTGCTTCGACTCTTCCTCACCCGACAAGGTTTCCACATAGAACCAGCTCAACTCAGAGATAAGCCGGAGCCACAGATGGGGCAGGGCGGGGGCTATGATAAGGGCTGAAACAAGGTTTTGAACTTAAAACCAAACTGACCGAGGCATTCTTACTCAGCCTCACAATGCTGTGAACGAAGCTAGGGAGTGGGAGAAGCTAGGAGAAAAGAGAATTTACTTCCACTGAGTATTCACTATGCTCTAGTTTATGTGCTAGAAGTTTTATAAGTCTTATTTCATTTGATCCTTGAAAACAACCGCGTGTGTTTCATGCCGCTGAACTGTACACTTAAAAATGCTTAAGGTGGTAAATTGTATGTTATGTGTATTTTACCACAATATAAATAAAAACAACCTTGTGTGGAAGGTATTGTTCCCGATTTTCAGAAGGAGAAATAGAGGCTCAAGAAATTAAATACCTTGTTCAAACTACCCGGCTACTAGATGTCTGAGCCAGTGTGAACTCAGGTTTATCTGGCTTCAAAGCCAAAGGCTTTCTGCCCTGGTGAAAGGTCTCAAGTGATAACGTAAATGCTAAATTAAATGGAAGGAATCAGCTTTAGGAAGAGGATACTGTCTTTCTTTAGAGTCTTGCAGCTTTGCTCGCTGCCAGCTTGGCACTCACCCCACGTCCCCCGCCCCTCCACAACAGTGAGTAAAATAAAAGCCTGAGTGAGGCGTATTAATTAACAGTACCCAGTGCTCAGTGGCTCTGGGTGAGGTGGTCCGTCACTCCGTTTCTCACCCATGAAGGCCACATCAGTGAGGGGCTGCCAATGTCTGCAGCAGGTGAATATGCATCTTAGAGATGTCTTAGGTACTCCGTGGGAGGTTCTTTTCCCTTGATTTCCGGTTCTGAATTTGCTGAATTTTCAGATGATGCAAATTTGATTCTTTCCCTGCAGGAGTTGGAGGAAATGACAAGAACTTGACAGAGGACAAAGAGAGCATCAGCATATCATTACATTTCTATTGGGAGGGTGGAGGAGGGGGAGGGAGAGACTAGGAGGACAGATAAAGGTGTGAAGAATAATTACAGTAATAATACCATCAAACACTTTTATAAAGCATGCCATGTGGCAGATACTGTTCTAAGCACTGTATTAATTCATTTAATTCTCATAATCATGCTATGAGGTTATTGTCCATCATTATCAGTTAGTCAAAGAGTACACAGTTTATAAAGCATTGAATTATCCTGTATGCCAATTTCTACCTAAGAAAGTGGGAGAGCATTATATAATAGATAAAAGCTAGAAAACCTAACATCCAATAACAGGGAATATTAAAGCCATGGAGTTTATGCAGACAAAAAGAGAAATAATAATAATAACCAGTATTTATTGAGTCCTTACCATCTCTATGCATGCTTTAATCTTTACAATCCTATAAAGGACATCCTTGTAGGAGCCCATTTTACAGATGTGGAGACTGATGCTCAGAAGCCTTATAAAGTTAGAGTAGATTTGAAACCCAGCACCATCTAATTTCAGGACCCAAGTTCTTACCTACTATGTTACTTGCCTCCAAAGACTGGAAGGTAAAAAGCATTGCACAAAATCGTTGCTCACCAGGATAACAATAGCATAAAACCTGAGGCCGTCAGAAAATGTCACTTGTGACTATAATATGTGAACTTGGTAAGGGAATCATTTGAGTGAAATGAGTGGAAGCTGTTCTCTCTAAATACAGTTGTTAAAGGCAGCCCAGAACAGGGCATCCTTCTCCATGCTTTCACTGGTAACGGTTCTCCCTTCAGCTGTCATTCTGCTCTGTGCCACTTGGAGCATCTAGGCCTTCAGGTCTGCGTTCCAAGGGGAGAGAGGGGACAGAAAGTCATACTTTTCCTTTTCCTGGGTTCCCCTGGGATCTGCAGACCTGCACTAACACACTCCTCACTGAAGTCACACCACCTACTTGGAGCAGAGACTGTGGCTACAGTGCCTTTGCTGCCCACATTTTGGTTGAGTTCCAAGCCTTCTGGGAACCTAGGACGCCATTCACAGGGCTTCCTCTATGTTGTGGTCACCTGCGTCCTTATATGCACTATCAGTGGCTCAAGGTGTCTCAGAGGTAAAACTTGATGCCTTCTTTGACTTCCACAAAATGGACCACTCACCCAGAGCTTCTGTTAGCATAGTTCAATTTTAAGTATGGATTCAGAGGGAGGACTAGAGAGGTTTACACGGAAGCCACACAATGTCATCATCTTTCTTAAAAGTCTTTTTGCCCTTTCTCACCCGTACTGGCATCTTGCCACCACTCTGGCTCTCCTCCATGTCTTTCGCTTGTCCCTTTCACCCTTCTCTCTCCTTGACTAGTCTCTTCCCTGTTCAGGAGCAAAGCCAGTAATTCCTCGCTGTGTTTTGAGCAGAGTGGCTTCCCCTCCTCTCCCTGCCAACTCCATTCCCACAGGTCACACTAAATCCCCATGAAACTCAACAAGATTTTTTCCTCAAAAGAGCCCTCCTTTCCTAAGAGGAATTCTAGCAACAACTGTTCAGAAAAAGATCTTTTAAAAAAACTTTTACATTTGCCATCATGTGAGGTCAACTTACCCAGAAAGCAGACTCTGAGGCAGAAATTCATGTGCAGGGGGTTTACAGGGACATGCTCTTGAGAAGAACCTCTGTAAGGAGTGAGGAAGCAGGGACGGAACAGAGGGAGAAGTTAAGCTTTGATGCAGTTGCAATAAGAGTCTTAGAAAGTTCTAGAACTGGAATGATCCTTTGGAGTTAGGCCATTGAGGCAAAGGGGCCAGGCCTCTGTACTCTCCTCTCTCCACACACACACTGACAGGTCAGCCCCTGGATGCCAGACAGCTCACTTAGCTGAGGAAAAGTCCAGAAAGGGTTTGGAGCTGTGAGCCATCAGCGGCAAACTCCAACAGCTGAGGAAAAAGCATCTCCCTCCTGAAGGTGGGGTTGTGGTCGTTATGACCATGGTAATAATAATTTTCAAAAAGTATGAAACAACTTAAATGCTTGTCTCTTGAGGATTCAATAAATACATAATGGTACATCCGTGCCAAAGGATACTATGCAGTTGTTAAAAACTTGGTTTACTGACAGAGTGGTAGTCAAGACAGGTATGTTCTCAAGTGGAAAAAAGCCAGTTGCATTTTTTCTATATTCACGTTTAATAAACATATATTTAAAATGTCTAGCTCAAACTTTTAATACTGACCATCTCTGGAGAAGGGATTTTACTAAATAATTAACAATAATTATTTTCATTATAATAATCTTGAGAGTAAAATTTTTCTGGAAACAAAAAAGCCCTAGCCAAATGAGACTAGGTAGCAGGTGATCAAATTTAAATTGGAGAAGTGACTTTTCTTGCTGCTGACTTGGATGTCTCTCCCCATCAGTTTTATGTAAGAAATGGCATTTCTTGCCACTTCCTGCCTTAAATTGTACTATAGCCCGTGCAGCTGTTGAGCAGCTGTCACATCCCGTTCCAACACAGAGGTGGCTGCTGTGAGCACCTAAAGAGAAGGCTGTTGGCTCCACGTTCTGTGTGGGAGGAACAGGAAGAGCTGGGGTCGCCCAGATTCCACAAAGCCACGCAACCAATTCCCAGGCTCAGAGTCTCTCATGGAGGGAGTTTCAGGCTGCTCCCTCTTCACCCGTCAGCCTCGTCATGATCATTGTCAAAATAACAATTACCACTTATTGAGAGTTTACCATGTGCCAGGTGATGTACCAAGCACTTTATATTCATTATCTCACAATCTTATGAGACAAGAAACCGAAGTCTTGGCACAACTTTGTGACTATACTAAAAACCACTGAACTGTTCACTTTAAATGGGTGAATTTTATGGTATGTGAATATTATTTCAATAAAGCTGTTTAAAAAGAGAGAGAGAAAACTGAAGTCTGTGCGGGTTAGTTAACGTGCTTAAAATCACTGAGGTATAAAGTGGCGGGATATTGTTAGCAAGAAGGAAGCGGGCAATGGATGTTGAGCAGTGTGTGCAACCCCAGGACCTCCTGACAGTGTGTGGCAGACACCGGGGTGCTCTGTGTCACTGATGACCTCAGTCCATGGGGACAATGAAGGGTCTGGGGTGGGTGATTCCTCTGGGCAGTCACTTTCGTAGTCTTAGCAGTGGAAGGGTACACAGGGATGGTATGAGAAGGAGTGTCAAAAATGAGTGCCATCTGTCACTGGAAGCCCTATGTGAAAAATGCTCGCTCATCGTAGTTGCTGCAAACTGGCTGTACACGATGCCGAGAGGGCTGAGGAGCTACTGGGGTTTGTGCTGCAAGTGTCTAGCCCCCAGCTAAGGTGATGGAGCGTGGGGTATGGAGAGGCAGCTGCTGCTACTGGAGAGGGAGCATCAGGCTGCCTCCCAGATCTCTGCCTGCGCCTAGGCTGGAATCCGCCCTTCTGCAGCCAAGGTGCCCTTCCAGGGCTATCCACGCTGATGTCCGGCCGGGAATCGCTCTAACGACACGTGTGCTCTGCTAACAAGAACTTCACCATTATCTTGAAATAGTTGGTATGAAAAGGTTTGATGAGTTTGGAATCTTTTTGCCTTATCACAAGAAATTTCCTTAAGAGCTGTTAAAGCTCTTTAAAGATAATTTCAACTGCTATAAAAGTCTGAAGGGTGGTAAAAATGCTTTATCTCCTACTTGGGCAAAATTTCTCACTGATGGTGATCACCAAGCATTTTAATAGATCATTATTTAAAAATCTCCATTGGCAATTATTTATCACCATTGTAAGCATATAAAAAAGAATGTTTCAGAGGTCTGTTTGTGCTATATTTGCTCTCCTCAAACTACTACAGACAATTAAAATGAAACATGCAGCTGGGCAGCCACTGGCCTCATGTCACCACTGAGCCCTTGAACTATGCTTGTTCAACTTGAGATGTGCTGCAAGTGAAAATATACACCAGATTTTGAAGAATTAGTAAGAAAACAAGAACATAAAATATCCCATCAATAATTTTTATATTGATGATATGTAGAATCATAATATTGTGGATATATTAAGTTAAATAAACTATTTAAAAAAATTTTTAAAGTTATATTTATGGAAGTAAGCTTATTTCTCATTAAAATTTGAAAATATTTTATTTGAATAATTTCATACAAATTCAGTAGTTACTATGTCCTCCAATTACTTTATATTTTATTCTTATAATTCTTTGATATAAATAAAACACAATTACTTTTCCCAGCGAGCCCCACAGAGCTGTCCCTAAATGCCTTCCAGTTTACTTGAACATCCCATAAAAATATGAACATTTGCTATGAGTGTGATGACATGAAATAGTTTCAAAGAGAGTATTTTTGAGATCTATATGGTTAAAAAGTCATTTTTGAGCATCTTGGAGGTTCGGAAAAGGCGTTTTTTAGCATCTCGCCATGCCGGGAGCCACACTGGATTCTGGGGATACGGAGCTGTACATCTGGCATATTGTTTGTGTGTACAGCAACAATTACTCCAGGGAAAGCTTTGCCATCCCAAGACAACAAAAAAAAAAGAAACATCTGGCGAAAAGCTCGCAGCAAACTGCTTTGTTGGCCGCGGAATTTGTGGGCGTCTCAGTGAGGCTTGGACCAGCCACAGAGCAGTGGGCCAGGAGGCCTCAGTATGAGGAGAGTGACAAGGAGAGGTGGGGCCCTTTGCTTTCCCAAGCTTTGTGTTTAAGTAGAGGCCCTGGCCTGGCTCCTTATTGCATGTTTCCACTATACGAGGCTTTCTCTCTGTCCTCCTGTAAACTCCAGCAGCCCTGGCTCAGCTGCCGAGCATCTGGTGCGGGTTTCCTATAAGCCACATGCCTGAGGCAAGGCATGTCCAGAAGTCAGAGGCCAGGCTACCCGGGTGCTCGTAAACTTGGTTATTTTTTACATGTGTGACTTTGGCAAACCATTTAGACTCATTATGGGCCAGCCTAACGCCAAGGCTGACTTTTCTGTTTCCAGCCTCGGCCCCCTGGGTGGAATACTGCCTTCTCCATAAAACACCTCTGCCATACAGGAAACCACCTGTGTGTCCTCACTCGCATCATTCGAGACACTGGCATTTTCTCCACTCTTCTCTGGTGGAGCCCAGGAGACTGCCCATCTGGAAAACCTTCAGGGAGCTCTGAAGGTGACTGAAGTCAACATTAGAGCCCAGACTATAGGGTCTCTTCCTGGAAATGCAAAGAAGCAGCATGGCATCTGTCAGATGAATACTGCTTTGTCCAATTCTGTGTGGTCCGCACCTGCTCGGTGATGTAACTTTGTCATAACTTTCTCCCTCTTTGCCCCCAAATACCTATGTAATTGTGCCTAAAACAATTGGTATACAAAGTATAGGTGGTGCACATTATCATAAAAACTATGTATATGTGCAGAGGTATGGAGGTATAATACCATAGTTATAAAAAGTAGAGTAGTGAGATGATGAAGGTCATGGATATTAATTACTATTAAGCTGTTTAAATGTAAATAAACATTTAAACTTAAAAAAATCATTTTATAGAAGGGAAAAACCGATAAAGCCTTTTGAAAAATGCTTTAAAAAATTTCAGCCATTTAAATGCCCAATAATAGGGGAATAATTAAGTCACAGTAATAATTAGTTACCACTTACTACATACTTTATTTAGTACCAGGTTCTAGGCTAAGTGTTTTATATGCATTATTTCATTTTAAAAAATGCTGAAAATAATTCAACAGAAGAAGACTCTATTGTCATCATTGTTTTCATTTTATAGATGAGAAAACTAGGTCATAGGGACTTCAAGCCACCCCTCAAAGACCACACAGCTAGTAAGTGGCAGGACTGGGATTTGAATCCAAGACTGTTGGGTCCTACGAACAAGCATCAACCACTAGGACATTAGATGACACACTATCACACAAATGTGGTTAAGTGTTCATAGCCACACATGTTGTTGATGAGGCTATATTGGACAGAACCTTCTAAAAGGAAGGTAGTTAGTTCTGCAGCATATTTCACGATGTTAAGATGTACATATCATTTGTCACACGATGCTCCTTTTAGGTCACTACCCTAGAGAAATGCTCTTAATGTACATCGAGACAGTTGCACAAGTGATTAGAAGCATCCTAAAAATGTCTATTCATGGGGAATGGCCAAATAAATCGTGGTACATCTATAGATGGACGATTTGGCAGCTTTCTTAAAGTGCAGTGGATCCCTATGTACCAATAAAGAAATGTCTCCAGGATACACTGTGACATGAGAAAGCTAGTTGCACGTCCATTTGTTAAAAAGCTGTTTTGTATGAGTATAGAGAAAGATCTGCAAGAATAAAAACTAAACTGTTAAAAGAGGTTTACCTCTGAGATGGGGGGGTGGGGTGGAGGGGAGTGAAGGGAAGTTTTAACCTTTTCCTTTATGTATTTCTGAATTTTTAAAATTCTTCACAGCGGGTATGCATTGCTTTTGTAAAAAAAAAAAAAAGAAAACTAATGTGGAAAAAATTTTAACGTTTGCAACCAATTTTTAATGACATGGGAAAATATTGTAACAAGTAAAAAAATATAGAGCATGAAATTATGTATACAGTATGATCTCAGCTACAGAAAAATGCATTTAAAATTCAGAGAGGAAATATAACAAAATGTTAATAGGGCCTGCCCCTGGGTGGCAGGATTATAGGTAAGGTTTTTTTTTTCTGCTTTTACCTTTCTATACTTTCTAAATGTGCCTTATTATTTTTATAATTAGAAAAAATTAAGCAGGTCTGCCAAAGGTGCATGGCAGGTTGTAAAACTCTAGCAGCCGAGGCCGGCAAAGTGTTGCTACCCACGCTGGGTGGCACTGATGGCCCAAGATGCTTGGCCACCTAAGGAAAATTTCCTAATTGCAATGGGAAGAGGAGAAAGGAGAGGGAGATACCAAAGATGGGGAGAGAGTTCTGGCAAAGAGAGTGAGACTGCCAAAGGGCCAGAATCAGATTGTGATCGTGAGAGCAACAGGCCCCTCAAGGGGAGGTTTCTGACCCTGAGGTCAGGGCTGGGTTCTGCTAGAAACTGGGGAGCCACTGGTGCTAATGGTTTCTGCATTCTGCAGTTGAGTGACTGGGCCCAGAGGGCTGCTCCAGGGCCCGGCAGCACTGCAGGGGGTGGATGGAAGGCAGGCACTGCACTGGCTGTAGGGTCTTGTGTGGTCCCCAGAGACTGGCTGAGATGCTGCCATGACTCGGTGCAGAGGTTGGGGTCGCTGTGGTGGTGGCTGCAGGGAAAGCAACTTTGTCACTTGACCCATATGACCTGATGGATCCAACACTTCTTGAAGTTTTTGAGACTGACAGGGATACTTTGTGGAGCCCAATGGTACCAAGCTCTAGGAGTCTAGAAAAAAACGCATCTCTTCCAACAAGTAGTCATTCTCTTTTCGCTAAAGTGCTCTTAGCGTATGTGCCAATTCTAGTTCTGTTTGTCATACATTTCTTGTTCTTCTCCTACTTGGCTCTGTAAAACAGAAGTACTGCTCCCTGAAAGCTGCATTTCCTAGCATTCTGTGTTGTCTGATTTCTGGCGGGATTTAGCCACTGGGAGACACAGTCGTTGGGAGATTGGAAGACAGGAGGCGGGGAGATATTGAGGTATTCTCCTCCCCTCTGCCTCAGGTGATGTCTCTGGCAGAAAATGGGTTTCCTGCACAGCCTGGTTTCCACTGGATAACCTTGGGTTGCAGTTACCCTACCTCTTCTCTTTGTCCCCTTTAGTGGTGGGGCAGGAATGGCTTCCTGTCACTGCTAATTTTTGGCTTGTTTGGCTTTATATCCCTTGTTTGGCTCCTCAAGTCTTCTGTCACAATGTAGTCAATCCCCTGCATTAAATTCTCTCTACTGAAAGTACTTTAAATGGTTTCTGTTTTCTTGGTTAGCTCTCGAACTAATACCTTCTCAGTCTAGGCTAGTCTCAGAAGGAGAATCCTAAGATGAGAATATTGAAGAAGACTTATGCGCAATTGGCTTCTCTCGCCCTGACTATGTCCCCCAGGAGTGCCCAGTGCTTCTCAGCCTTTAATTTACATACAAATAACCTGGGGATCTTATTAAAATGTAGATTTGAATTTAATAGGTGTCAGGTAAGATCTGAGTATCTGTATTTCTAACAAGCTCCCAAGTGATGCCAGCATTGCTGGTGCAGGCCTGAGTAGCAAGGCACAGAGGCATTGAGAACTATATTAGGGAAGGACACACCAGCATCCTATCAAGCTCAGTTGTCTTCTGCAGCATTGTCACTAAGATGCATAATAACACTTGTGAATCTGTCCCTCTTAGAGACAAATTCCGCGTTTGAGTCTGTAGTTCTGACACATTTATTGAGTGGGGGACAGAAGGTGGAAGCCAGCTACCTGGTGGCAGGTGGACTACATTCATGGAGCTGCAAGCATCTGACTCCTTTATTATGACATCTAGAATTGTCGTGCTTGAGCAATTACTTATTTAAGGAGATTTTAGTTTTCATAAGTTATTTATTTATTTCCTCTGTATTATATAGTTAGAAATATACATACCTTTAAACTTATGTATATAGTTAGGACATTTTACTTCTGAATTTAATTTTCAGAGTAGTAAAGGGGATGCTACAAAATATTTGCTTTACAAAGAGGCCTTGGGGTAGAAGAGGATTGAGAACCGCTGGGTCAGAGGACCCGAAGCTGGATCTAGCAGAGGATGGGTACCACTCGGAAGTCCTGGACCAGAAGTGGAAGAGACACTGATGAGACCCTGGGTCGTTGCCCTTTCCCAGGGGTGTGTGCGTGCGTGTGTGTGCGCGTGTGTGTGCGTGCACGCGCGCACACACACACACACACACACACACACAGCGTCTTGATTTCACAAGGGTTAATGTCCATGTGTCAGTGACAGCTTTTCATTTTTGAAGGGTAAGAATGGGGAGAATTGTTTACACTGCTGCCCAGGAGCCAGAGACGTGGGCTCGGGGTGGGGTGAGGGGCCATCTGTCATTTCTCTCAGCTGCCCAGCCCCTGAACACCCTTTCTCTGCATTGGGAATTCCTCGCCTTATGAGTCTCAGCAGCTGGAAGAGCCTGCCTCCCACCGCAGAAACTGAAAGCGCTCCCCTGCAGCTGGGTGTGAACTCATGTGTTAGGCGCACACAGAGCAGATGCACCCACCCTGGACTTGGAGCGCAGACGTGATTGCTTTTCCCTGAGTGAGGAGGGAAGCCATTCCTGGGGAGGTGATATTTAAGCTAGGCTTTGAAGGGTGAGCAGAATTTTAGCAGGTGATGAGGTTGGAGGAGTGGACAGTAGGCAGATTAGGGGTTTGGTGGGTGGGCGGGCATTCCAAATATGGCAAAGACATAAGTGTGAAGATGCTTTAAACTAGGTAAGTGCCATTCATTTTACTCATGGATGTTGGAGTCAAGGGCCTGAAAAGGGGTCAGAAGACCTAGGTTCAAATATCGCTCCTGCCTTATGAGACCTTGGGCAAGTCCCTGATCCTCTGGGCTCAGTTCCCTTGCCTGAAGACAGAAATAACTACTCCTGATCTGCTGACTCACAGAATTTTTATAGGACCAAGGGAAAACAAATGCAAAAATGCTCTTAAATGGAAAAATCTAAATGTAAATTAACAATTATGAATAATTGGGGGAGGGGGAGAAATAAAATTTTTGAGAGAGCACAAGGCTAAGAGATGCTAGAAGAGAATCAAGAGCCTGAGAAGGAACCGTCTGGTCAAAGACCAACTCCCCTGAAATGTGGGGCCTGGGAGGTCAGATGGGTTTGGAATGGGAGGGCAGGAAGCTGCCAGGAAGCTTTCACACCTGGACAGCAGGCAGGTGTAAAAAGGAGCACAGATATCCAGGCAGAAAAGGGATGCATTTAAAACTGGGATTCCAGAAAGTCTGCAAAAGCACCCCCCCCTTTATATGAAAGGGTCCATTCACCTCTCTGTAATGTTCGCGAGGTCCCTCTCCTCTCCTCTACCCTGGTGCTAGTCGAGGGGCCCATTTCCATTTGGACTCTAGCAATGACACATCCCGTTTCCTCCTGTCTCATCCTGTGCACACGGCTTCCATAGTCTCCATCCCTCCACTGTGAAGATCCTCAAACACACACACACAACCACACTCTTCTTAGAGCTTTGGGAGTGGACCCCGCAGAATAAAGCCTGAGCCTCTCCAAGTCCTCACGCTCAGGCCTGTAGCCTTTTCTTCAGCCTTCTCTTCCATCCAACCTTTCTGTCGCCACTGCTGCCTCTCCTGCTCCAGCCACATTCATCTTTTCACTGATGTCACATGCTCCGTCATTTTGGCCAGTGTTGTCATTGTCCTCTGTCATAATCTTACTTTTACTAACATTCCACACTGTGAATGGTCAGCTAAGAAAAGCAAGACCACAAAATGTCGAAAACTGAGCTAATGATTCAAGTTGCATAAATTAATCGTACAGGGGAGAGGAAGAGAGAGGACAGAGATCTGCTGGTACCCGGGTACCCCTGGGCTGAAAGGCTGCCTGCTCATCCCACAGGGGCCTGGAGAGCTTAAAGATGGTGGGTAATGGAGGAGCAGGGGAACCCCGCTGGGTTCCTGGGCCTTGTCCCCACCTGAATCACACACATCAGGAGGAGATTCAGCTTCACATGAAAGAGTTTTTACACCCTGTGGCTGGGAAAAGTTCTGCAGGCAAATGTGTTTCCCCAGAGCTTTGGTAGATTCAAGTCAGTGCTGATGTGAGAGAAAAAGGAAATAGAAGAAATGAAGTCAAGGTCATGTCCTCAATCTCCCCGAACCCCGACCTGGCCTTTGGGCTTTAGGAGAGAGGGTGGAAGAGGCAGGAACTAGAGAGGAGAAAGGGAGCCCTAATGCAAGAGGAAGGGAGACAGCAGAAGGCTACTCAGGTGACAAGGAGGATGTCTTTCTATAAGGGAGGGGAGGTGTCTAAAGAGAGTACCCACCCTCACCTCTCCTTTTTTTCTCTTTCCTATGTTTTAAAATAAACTCAGGATTTTTTTTAAATTCTGGTATGGAGGCCAACAGTTTAGTAGACAACTGCCATTGATAAAAGTTTGTCACTCACTGTCCCCAAGCAAAGGGGCCACGCCAGGCAGGGCCTCACGGGGAGGCACCAGGACCAATTGGGTGGGAGCAGAAATCATGGCCGGATCCCTGGTTGTGGTTTTCGGGGGAAGGTCAGGCGAGGCAGGGTGGGCAAACTGGGCAGGCTTAGGGTGGGATAGTTTGGGTCATTTCAGTGGGCACTGGCTGTAGGACTGGTCCCTACTTGTCTGGTATCTGGCCCTGGGGTGACTTAGGGTAGGGGGACAGAGTCCCGGACTGTGGCAAGCTGATAAAAGGAGATGAATGGCATGGGGATTGGTCGGTTTGCATACCACAGGGGTGCTCACAAGCAGGCTGTTTCCTATCTCCAGAAATTAGTTAACCATGGGAGCAGTAGTCCCTCCCTGGGCCTGTAAGGCCCCAAGATTTCGAAACATCGCAAAATACAGAAAATAAAAAGCAGAGTGTCAGAATGTGCCAGAGCGATAGCGAGTTGTTGCAGGGTCTATAACCTCTCCATGCACCCCACTCAGTGAGGTGGGACAGGAGAGACAAAATAGTGACCTGAAAGCAGGATGCCCCCAGGTTTGGTCAACAACCATGTTCAGCCATCAGCTTGTGAAAACTTAGGCTGTGACCCTCTCCCCCGGGATGCAGTATGGGGTGGACTAGAGCTTGGACTCTGGCGTTAGACCTGGCTTGAACTTCACCTTGTCAGTTACTGCTGTGTGGCTGTGGGTGACTTACTTCACCTCTCTGAGCCTGAGAGGATTAGTGGGAAAATTAAACAAATTGTTTACAGAAGCTTCTCTACTAAGGCGTCTCGCTCTGTGAGCTGCACAACTCCTGCCTCAGAGACTCGTGCAGGGCAGGCAGGAAAACTCGAATTTCCTGGCTCCACCCAGACCTCCACGTGGCCAATGCTTGGGCGAGACTCAGTAAATTGTAGGGATAGCAAGACCAAGAAAAGAAACGGTCTTAGTGATTTCAGGTAACAGTAGGGAGACTCTGGGACAATACTGAATCACTCCAGGCAGGTGGAAACTAATGTCATTACGTGGGAAGCCTGGCTAGGCTGCGTGGGCCTCCGTCACTTAACGCCTGGAAGTGGGCTACAAGGGCCCAGGACACAAGCACCTGTCTCAGGCTGTGAGAAGCTCTTTCTGGCAACACACGCAGTGGGTGAGCACCCTTCCGCTGTGTCCACAGACCTTCCGTAGGCCCAGTTCCGAAGTTAGAGGTGTTCAGTAAACACAAGACAAAGACACTATTTTCAGCTTTGTTAGGTCCAGGAGGAGAAATAAATTCACATCCTCAGAGAAAAATGTAAATGTCATATCCTTTTCAAGTTCCTAGTAGTGCCTGTACCATCCAAACTGTGGAGGATGGACCATTTACCTATTTACTTATTTAAGAATGAAGACTTTTTAAAGTAAGCTGACTTTTCCTTGTCATCTTTTTATCAATACATTCCATGAAGGCTAAATATCTAATTCATCTCCTCTAATACTCAATCCTTTCCCCTATTTACTCCTAACACAAAAAGATGTCTTTGCATAATTTCTGACAAGAGCAACATTTCACAGAACTGTGTAGTCAACACTCCCTTGTCACCCATCTCCCAGCCAGTGCTGTGACCTGGTGAGCCATGTGAGCCCAGACCTCGGACCCCAGACCTCCCCTGTTTTCTGAAATGCCTGACTCATCCTACCCCGCTTTCTTGAAGACAGTGAAGTTAAACCCTCCCACACTTCTTTAAAAATGTACACTCCAAATTCCAGTTGTCGTAGTAACATCTTCATGCTGCCCTGGTGCCTTCATGTATTTTGGTGCTGATGGACCATCAGTTACCATGAGAACGGGGGTGGTTTTAAACACAGCAAATCTCTATGTCTTGTAGAAAATAAACCCACATCGATAGGGACAGCCTGAGCTGAGCTCAGGGAGTATAAAAATGAAATGTGAAGTCTTTGGCCAGTGGGACCTAGAAACCACTAGAGTTTCACTTTATTTGTTCTCTGAATTTTATTTTGAAAAAAAAGTCTATTTTTTTTTTTTTTAAAGATTCATTTGCTCTCTTGCCACTCTTAAGTGAGTCGATTAGGGATATTTTTGCATTTCATTTTATTTTATTATTTGTTTCAAATGAGCAGATCAGTTTTAAATGCCTTTAGCCTTAAAGACAAATTTGTCGCTCCTGCCGCACAACTGTAATCGTGTTCTGAGCTACGCTGTGCTCTGCTCTCCCGGCCTGACCCGGCGACCCACCAGCGACAGAGCAGTGCCAACTGACCAGGCGTTCCCTGCTCTTTCAGGCCCAAGGTCTCTGCATTTATTCTTTCTTTCAAAACTGAATTTTGAAAAATGTAAGTTCTTTGAGTTCAAGGACATAATGCATGCTTCTTCAGAACTCTCTGCATGGTCCTATTTGTTAATTGATTTGACTTTAAGCTTTCCACTTGGATGTACAGAATTAAGTTGCAGCTGAGAATTTTAAATAGTTAATTTCAGAGGATTTGCATGTGGGAACAAACTTGAAGGTAGGAAGAAACTAATTCCATAGTCTGAATAGCAGGCTGTGTCAATGACACATTCTTTAATTAATCCTATTGACATAACTCACATGTTTTGTGCACTTACCACATGCTAGGCACTAGGCTAAACATGTGACATGTATTATCTCATTTAATCCTAACAAGACACCACACACACACACACACACACACACACACACAGCATGGCCGTACTGCAGCAACAGGCCGCCATTGTCACCTTGGGCTCTCGGAGGTTGACTTCGGCAGTGTGGATGGAGCTCAGCAATCTTACAGAAAAACAGACACCCGCAGACTGCCAAGGGGTTAAAGGCTGAAGGACGTGGGAGGAAAGAGAAGGAACCAAGTGGCACTGGGCAATTCAACTCTCACAGCCAATGGTGGACCCAAGTGCATGGACACTGCTGTTCATAGCTCTCCTGGTGACCTATTTGTGGCAAATATAACTATGCTTAATATAGTGGTGACTGGTGCCCCAGAGCCAGGGACCAGGAGGTCCAAGAAGAGGAAGTTTGAGGGACAGCAGCGGGGACAGCGGCGGGGTCAGTGGCCTGAAGCTCATGAGGTGCTGGACCTCAGTCTGCACGGCCTCCCGGCCCTGCACATGTTCCTTGTGCTGAGGCTGCCATGTGCTAACCCCCTCATTCACAGCTTTTCTGCCTCATTTATCGTTAATGCATTTTATATCCTAGTCCGGGAGAGAAAACACAAGGTTGAAATAACTGGGGAAAGCTGTTTACAGAGTAACAGATCCAAGGTGCAAAACAGTGAGTAGGAATGCAGACGCCAAACCAGGGAAGGCAAGCGAGGCCTGTGGTGAAGTGTTTTGTGTTGGGAGTGGGCGGAGGCAGGCGGAGGGGTAAGGGTAGGTGGTCTGGTGGCACGTGTAGTGTGTGCTGTGGCTCGGAGGCCTGAGGGTGAGTTGAACAGAGGATAGAGAGAGCGCTGTTTTCTCTGCATCTCAAGGAAAAGGTGAGAAATAAGGGTCTGTGCAGAGGAAGGGAGCCGGGTGAGGGAGGAGTACTGGAGGGGGTCCCCATCTTTCTGAGAATGTCCCCTTCCTTCATGTCCCCACTTTTCACTGTCCAACTGGAGAGAGGAAGCCTTGGTGGGGGGAGAGGGTCTGCCCGGCACATGGTGTCATCCCCCTCCCCGCTCTGCCGGAGATCTAGAACAAAGGAAAAAGCCTCAATCGATTGATGGACTGAATTTGTATTTTTTAAACTATGGTAAAATATATATAACACAAAATCTATAACTTTAACCATTTTAATTGTATAATTTAATGGCATTAAGTACATTCATAAGATTATAAATCATCACAATTATCCATTTAGAACTTTTTCACCATCCCAAATAGAATCTCTATGCTCATTAAACAATGACTTCCTATTCCACCCTCCCCTCAGCCCCTGGTAACCACTATTCTACATGCTTCCTCTATGAATTTATCTACTCTTGATAATGTATATAAATGACTCAAACAATATTTGGACTTTTGTGACTGGCTTATTTCACTTAGCATAATGTTTCCAAGGTGCATGCATGCTATAGCACCTGTCAGAATTCCCTTCCTTTTTCAGGCTGAATAATATTCCATTGCATGTAAAGACCACATCTTGTTCATCCATGTTTGCACCTTTTGGCTACTGTGGGTAATGCTGCTGTGTACATTGGTGTATGAGGATCTGGCTCCCTGCTTTCATTTTTTTTGGGTACATACCTAGAAGTGGCATTGCTGGGTCTGATGGTGATTTTACGTTTAACTTTTTGAGGAGCCACCAAACTGTTTTCCACAGTGGCTGTGCTAGGCCTTGAGCTATTTAAATGAAAAATTGATCTAGTCCAAAAGCCTCATGTCAGCTTGGCCTGGAAGGATGTTCTAACATCCAGATTTCAGAAGGCAAGAGCCTCACTGGGCTGTGAAATGTGGGTGCCCCACCTTAGCCACAGGGGCAATGGCAAACTGGTGACATCCAGAAAAGGGTGACCAACAAGGATCAAATCATGTCAAGTAAAAAGTAGTTGGAGGGACTGGGGTGTTTGGCGTACAGAAGAACAGATGTTCCTTCCCACAAAGAACCCCCTTTATCACAAGAAAAACAAAATTTGTAATTACACATGGGGACAGATATTAACTAGATTTCTGTGGGTATCATTTTACAGTGTATACGAATATCGAATCATTATGTTGTACACCTGAAATTAATATATGTCAATTATATCTGAATAATAATAAAAAGAACTGTCTCCAGGGGTGTGAAAGGCTGTCGTGAGGGAGAGTGGACATTCTTTCTGCAGTCATGGAGACAGAAAGTGGAGAGCTTATTGAAATCACCAGGAGACCAACTGTAGCTAAACATGCAGTGCTTGTGGGCCATGGTGAGAAGTTTGATCCTATCCCAAGAGCAACAGGTTGCCATGGGAATGTTTGAGATAGAAGAGCAATGGGATCACATCTGTATTTTTAAAGAGAATGGCTGACACAAGATTTGTGTGTGGTAAGGAATAGCAGGTGAGGAGAAAATCAATCTCAAGTTGGCTCTGAGCCTCAAGACAAAACATGATGCCAATCCCCAACCTGCAAGGCTGCCCAGCCTCCAGGAGCGCCTGGCCCCAGCAGTGACCCTGCTCCAAGCAGGCAGCTTCTCTAAGCTTTCAGGGCAGCTCAGAAATGCACACTGCACCCTCACACCCCAGGGTGGGGGGAGATAAGGAGCATCAGCCACAGCCTGTTGGGTGGGTACAGAGCCAGATTCTGACCACAGGAGGTTTTGTTTTGGCTGTGCACCAGCTGAAGCTCCTTACTCCTCCCCTGTACATTTACTCTCACCTCCTTTTTTATAAAGGAGACCGAGACAAGGAGGACCCCTTGTCTAGCAGATCGTGGTCCCTGTTCCCATTCCATTACCCTCCCTGACGTCTCTGCAGCACGCAGCCACACAGATCCCCCTTTCCTTCCAGGTTTTCTCACCGTCTCCTTCTCCTCCTGCTTCTGCGACAGTTCCTCTTCTTCCCTCTGCCCTAAATGAAAGGAGGTTGTTCCCAAGGTTCCTAATTTGGTGCTCCTTTCTTATCTCTTTACGCTATCCTGACCAGCTCTAGGTTCCAACCAGGAGATTGCGCTGAATACATTGAAACCTACACTCCAGCCAACATCTCTCTTCTGAGCACTGGTCCCAAATTCCCCAGTGCCTGCAGGCTTTCTTCTTGAATTTTCATGGCCACCTCACATCTCCTAGGGAGAAGGTCTGACTCACTTACTTATGTTTTACAGACAGATGACCAACCCTGGTGCAGTCAGCTGAGGGATGGGGAGGGAAGTGGTGCAGGGCATAGCCAAGGTGGGGCGGCATGGGGAGAATCCTGTGGACGCCATGGAAGCAGACCCCCTGTGGACAGGAAGAGAAGTGAAACAGATGTAGAAGCACAGCCAGCGAGAGGAGGAGAGCCAGGAGAGATGGCATCAAAGAGGCCTCGATAGCAGAGAGTATTGAGCAGAAGGGCGTGGGCAAAACAAGGCATTGGCTCAGCAATTACCAAATTCCACCCATTCTAAGGCACTTTTTCCCACATTTGAATATGATGTGTCATGCGACTGATGGCACTGGTGGAAGGTTTCTTTCCCCTCTTTCTTAGTGGTACATATGCACTATTTTTTGCAACATTTGTTTATGCTCTATGATAATATGTATATAAAAATAGATATGCATGTATACATATGCTTATATGTACATGTATATATTAGTATCATATATACATATAATATATAAATGTGTTACATATGGGTATATTTATACACAGAGAATGTGTGCGTGTGCAAATGCAACAAAACGTCAGTTCCTGAATCTGGGTTAACTGTTCTCAACTGGGGGTGATTTCGCCTCTCAGGGGACATTTGGTGATGTGCGGAGGCGTCTTTGATTGTCTTGGTTGAGGGGGAGCTATGAGCATCTGGTAGGTGGAGGTCAGGAAACGATGCTGAATATCCCACAGTGTGCAGAACACGCTCCTACATCAACATATCGTCCAGCCCTTAATGCTGAATGCCAAGGCTAAGAACCCTGGTCTAGGTAAAGGGCCTGGGAGTTCATCGTACTTTCTTTCAACCTCTCTGTAGGCTTGAAATTTTAAATATAAAGTAGGTGTTAAAACAAAAGCGAGAGAGGAAACATGTGACAGGAAGGTGAGGAAGTGCAGAAAAAAATGTGAGTAAATTCTTTCCAGGATCTTGCCCATAAAGGGAGGAATTATACCTAGAGGGAAAGCAAGCAAGCATTCCTGCCAACCACACTACTGACCCCCTCCCCACCGTGAAGAATCATCCTGGTGCCCATGTTTAGTAATTCCTGCCTGTACCACCCCTTGGCACAGCCGACTGGACCAGTGCGAGATCCCGGACCATGACAGCTCATCCACTGGCTGCTCCCACAGAGCTGGGCTATGGCCAGACAAGGTAAGTCCATCAATTCTCTCTCCTGTAAAGACCCAGAGAACATGGCATGTAGGAAACATCGAGACAGACCACAGTGTACAGCTGGAGTCACAGGGATCATGACAAGCTGAAGATGTGGAAAAGAAGAAACGTAGGGTAAGCAGATCTTAGGAGCAGAGAAAAGGTGAGCCCAGAGCGAGGATAAAGCATAAGCAGATGGCAGAAGCGGTGGTCTCACTACAGTGGGCTGCTGCTGAGTTCTCTGGCACCTTCTTGGATCCTGGTCCCAAGGGAACTAGTTGGACCCACGAGGTCCTCATCTCATGCCTCCTTTTAGTTCTTGTTGGTCTGCCATGTGCCCTCCTGCCTTTGCACACGCTCTGCCCCCTGCCTGATTTATTCCTAGTCAATGTCTTCTAAGGGCAGGTTCAGGTTTTGGGGGCCTAATGCTTGGGGGCCCTCTTTAAGAAAAACAAAACAGCAAGAATACAAAATCGCTAGAGATTCGTCAGCTCACGGGGACGTGTCCGGATGCCGGCTCCTCTTCAGGTTTCAACTCCAGCTTCACTTCCTCCCTGACATCTATTTGCCCTCTCCCCTCCCCAACCGGGTCAAGCCCCTCCACATTTAATTCTGTGTTGCCCAAACAGCCACCACTAGCTACATGTGGCTATTTGAATTTAAATGAATTACAACGAAATCAAATAAAATATTCAGTTCTTCAGTCTGCAGTAGCCACATGTGGTTTATCGCTACCATGTTGGGCAGCACAAATATGGGACATTTCTCTCGTTGAAGAAAATTCCGTTGGACAGTGCTGGTGTATGTTGTCATAGCACTAACTAGTGACTATGCACCCCCCACCCCCTCAAGACTGGGGCTCCGTAACAAAACCACACCTCTGTTGGCCCCATTGCCGTCACCCCAGTGCCTGGCACACAACGGGCCCTTGATAACACTTCCATTCGATGAATAAAAGAATGACTGTGCCATATTTGCTGTTCCACACATCTCCTTTTGAATCTGCCCCCAGACTTCAGTGAACCCCACAGAAAGAGCCTCCCTTTTTCCAGGCTGAGGGAAGGAGCTGGCAGAGAGAGCAAGCTTGAAAGTGCAGGAGAAAGACGTGCCCTAGAACAAAAGTATGCACTCTTTCATATATGGGGATATATTCATATTGCCATGTAGGGAAAAGCCCAAGAATACACCAAATATGCCAAAATGTTGGCAGAACTTCTCTCCAGATGGGTTAATTGGAGGGTGATTCTAATTGTCTTCTTTGCGATATGCGTTTTTCCAGAGTGTCCCCATGTACGTTATTAAAGGGATGAGCAACGAAGCGGGCTCTATGCTCTGAAACGGAAGGGAAGGGATTCAGAAGCCCAGCACATGCGGTCCTCCCCGACCCACATGTGAGGGTGGATGGGGCAGAAAGCGGAGGGGACGTGTGGGCCCTGAGAGGCCCCTGTTCCCCTGAGCAGGGAAGAAGAGGGTGGAGGAGGCTGGGTCAGCGGCCGGGACTACAGCCCTGGACCCGCCAGCGCGAGGGGCTGAAACACGTTAGCAAAGGGTGAAACAAAGATTAAAAGGAGAATGGAGAAAAGGCCACTGTCCCGGGGACCAGGAAGTCCCTGGTGACTTGAGAAAAGATTTGGGGTGGTTCAGAGGAAAGATAGGCTTAACTGTGCTTCAGGAAATATGGCAGAAAAGGAAAAAATAAATTAAAAAGGGGAGAGGAATAGAATGGGAGCAGAAACGGGTGGCAGGGTCATGACACAGCTTTTTAAATTCAAGGTCACTTAAGGGGGTTTGAAGGTGGCAGAGGGGTGTAGAGCAAGGATGGAAAGCTTCAACCTCAGGCACAGGGTCCTTTAACAGATGGCCACTGAGTGACTCAAGTTACAGCTGGATGGCACCTGAAGTGGGAGTTCGAATGTAAAGTGACCTGTTCGAAATAGCGAAGATACCGAAGCATTCAGGGATGAAATGACATGTATGTGATTTGCTTTAAAATGCTAAAATAAATAAATAAGTACATAAATAAATAAATAAATAAATAAATAAATAAAGGGGGGATAGATGAATGAATAAGTCTAACGGTGAGCAGGGGTTACAGCTGGGGTTTGTTGCACTCCTTTCTACTCTTGTGTTTGGAAATGTTTAAAATTAGAGTTAATTTTCAAATGTGAAATAAAATTATTCAGCTCCCAGCTCTTAAAGTTCCACTAACTTGTTTCTCTTGCCTTCTTGGCTGTGGTCTCACTTTCCCTGGGGCAGTGACAGCTCTGTGACTATGTGTGTCTGTGTCTGTGTGTGTCTGAGTGTGTGTCTGTGTCCATGTCTGTGTCCGTGTCTGTGAGTGCGTCCATGTCCGTGTCAGTCTGAGTGTGACTATCCGTGTCTGTGTTAGTGTCTGTGTCTGTGTGTCTGTGTCTGAGTGTGTGTGTGTGTGTGTCCATGTCTATGTCTGTGTGTCCATGTGTCTGAGTGTGTGTGCCTGTGTCTGTGTCTGTGTTTGTGTTTGAGTGTGTCCACGTTCATGTCTGTCTGAGTGTGCCTGTGTCCATCTGTTCCATGCCTGTGTGTGTGTCTGTGTCTGTGTGTCTGTGTGTCTGTGTCTGTGCTTGCAGAGTGGGCCCGCATGGTTGAATTCCTTCCTGTAGGTCAAATGTCTTTGCAGTCAGCTCCACAGGGCTGGAGGAATGAAGATACAGGGTCACGGGGTAGTCACTATGATGAAATGTCCCTTGGAGCTTTGTAGCGCTGGGGGAAAGGACAGGGGGAAACCTTCCACAGAGAGGAGGTTAGATTGCTTCAATAAGAAATTGCTTCTGTTTTGAACTTTTCCTGTGTCCTTGCAGAAGAGGGGTGGATCTCTGAATCAAAAACATGTGGGGTGGCAACGCGGACCCTAATAGGGAGATCAGGTAGCCTGCTGAGGGTGAGGTCCAGAGACGGTGGGTAGAAAAGGTGATGTTGGTTGGAACCTGGGTGGAGATGAGGCAGTCCAGACTCTAGCAGCCTCTTCCTTGCAGAAAGGCTGGACACTATGCCTCTTTAAGTTCCCCCTTCGGTGGCAGGTCCCAGTTTTCCCTGCCCCAGGCCTCTGGCTGTAGGTGTTTGACTACGGCTTCATCTATGCTGTGGCACATACTGGCAGTTGGTACCTGCCCTCACCTCCTTTATCTCCCAGTCTTTTGAGGCCTTTACTAGCTGTCATCAGCTTAGATAGAGATACAGTTCATATACCATAAAATCTAGTATAAATTTTAAATCTAGTATACTATAAAATCTAGTATAAATTTAGTATACTAAATTTCATTTAGTATAAATGAAATGACCCTTTTAAAGTACACAATTCAGTGGTTTTAGTATATTCACAAAATTGTACAACCATCACCACTATTTAATTCTAGAACACTTTTATCAGCTCACAAAGGAACCCTACCCCTTAGCAGCTACTGCCTATCGCCCCTCCCCCAACCCCCTGCAACCACTAATTTAGTGTCTCTATGGATTTGCCTATTCAGGACATTTAGTAGAAATGAAATGACATAAGATGTGGCTTTTGTGACTGGCCTCATTCACTTAGCCCAATGTGTACCCTCGGTATATCCTGGGCACACACCCAGGTGTGGAATTGCTGGGTATATGGTAACTTTGCTTATAACATTTTGTGGCATCGCCAAATTTTTCTACAGCAGCTGCACCGTTTTACATTGTCACTGGAACCTATTTTCTCCATATCCTTTCCAAAACTTATTATCTTCTTGATAATATGTCATCAATTTTGCGAGGGGCACTTCCGTTCTAAACATGTCCTCTGTCCACATGCTATTGCCAAGTCTTTCCTCCCCTTCAGTGGACATGTTGCCTATTGCTGTAGTCACTTGTCCTTTCCCTCCTACTTTTTCACTCCACTGGGCCCTGCTTCCATCCTCACAAAAAGCCCTGAAGCCTCACAAGGAGCGCCTTCATGTCAGTCCTTGTCTCCTGCAGACATCACAGAGTCTGTGTGGACTTTTCCATCACGGCTGCCTCATGAGCTCCTGCTGAATCCCCGACTGTGGGAAGAATCAGATCCTTGCCGATTTGGGTTCAGGGGAAATAATAGCAGCCAGGTTCAAGGATTATTTTCTCGTCAGCTGCCCTCCAGATTCCTACTAAGTTCTCTTGGTCCCACCCTCCTCTTAATCACCTTTCTAAGTTGTGTGAGGAATGTGCTTTATCGAAGCTGAAGTAGAAATTTAACTGCCCTGGGTCATGATGGCTTCTTGCACTGGCCTCTTTCCTGAAGCCAGAAATCTGTCTTACCCTCCTAGTGCCTAGTAAAAGCCAGATAAATGTGTTAAAATGAGATAAATTTGTTGACGTTTTAAATGTAGAGTTCCACCAAAAATGTTATTTCTCTAAAAAACTGTAGCTATTTACTTCAAAATTCCCTCCAGGCTTCCAACGAGTACAGTACCAAAAAGACTTTCACCACTCTGCCAAAAAGTGGGCGTAAACGTGGAGACGCAGTGACCCATCCAGTCAGATCAGCACTTCTCTCCCAATGCTCACAATCCTTTCTGCTCATCATTTACCATCTTAAAAGAAGAAAGTATTCCTGCTTCCAGATAACCTTCTTAGCCTATGCATGTCTGTGGACTGGTATGTCCCCTAAAACAGGGGTCCCCAACTCCTTGGCTGAAGACCAGTACCAGTCCGTGGCCTGTTAGGAACCGGGTCACAGAGCAGGAGATGAGCAGCAGGTGAGCAACCCAAGCTTCATCTGTATTTGCAGTTGCTCCCCAGCGCTGGCATCACCGCCTCAGCTCCACCTCAGATCATCAGGCACTAGATTCTCATAGGAGCATCGATCTCTAGTGCCAAAAAGGTTGAGGACCGCTGCCCTAAAAGATGTTATCCATGCTGCAGGTGAGATAGAAAGGAAGCCTTGCAAGGGCCACCTCCCCTGCGTTCCAATAAACATAATGGTTTGGATACAAGCCCCAGAGCCCAAGCGAGGCAGAGGGCATCAGAAGTCCTATGAGTTCAAAGGCTCAGGAAGCTTTTAGCATCTGGTCAGGCAGCAGGAGCTAGAGCAGTGCTGCCCCAAGTGTGCGGTCCAGCGGAGCAGTTTAACTTGGGAGCTTAGTGGAAACACAAATTCTCGAACCTTCTTGCTGGGTGGGGCCCAGCAATGTGCCCTTTGACCAGTCCTCTGGGTGACCATGATGCACACTCAAGTTTGAGAAGGGCTGAACCAGTTACCATGTTCACAGAACTACTAGATCCAGCCCGGCAGTCGCTAGCAGAGCAGGAAGGTGCTCCGCTGCCAGAGCCTGTAGACAGAGAGTGGAAAGGGCCTCCCTCCAGGTTAGGGGGTACTAACCTTTGCCGGAACGAGGGCTCACCCTGAATCTGCACAGATAGCACAGCTACACAAATGTCGTCCCCCAGAAACTCACGTGTGTTATGACCACCTACTTCTCCAGTACAAAGATCTACATGATTTCCTTTCTTGTTTGATACTTATAAAGTCCTGAGGCCTGGGTTGCAGCCTCCCTTAGCCAACTGCGTGAATCTCTGAGACTCTGGCAAGGTAACCTGTGGCACCATTATAAGTAATTCAGATAAACTAGAGCATCCCTGGACAGGTGCCACCTGGGGGAACCAGAGCTGTGAATGGAGACAACAGCAAAGCTGTCACTGTGGGGGAAGTGGTAAAATGCACCAGGAAGACAGAGCAGGAGGCAGGGGTGGGATGCAAGGTGATCCAGAGATGGTGTTTACACTTAAAAATGCCTTTCCTTCCAAGTTTCCTATTTGAAGTTTTTAGGTCTTTTTAGGGGCGAAGGAGAAAGAACTGCAGTTCTGTCTCTTAAACGTCTCTGCCCAAGCGAGGGAGATCCTATAATATCAGCAGATGCCCAAGGAAAATTTCTGGTACCAATTCCATAACTTGGGGTCAGCCAAGTTGAAGAGAAAGCCCGCAGAAGGTGTGGAGAAGATGTAAGTGTGCAGAAAAAGAGTGAGAAGAGTTATGAAAATAGAAAGGAGAGGGATGAGGCTGATTTGCTCCCTTTTCCCTGCACCCCAACCACTGAATGCTGTCTGCTCCTTTGAATCATTTGCATGTCAGCCCTAACAAGGTCACAGCAGTAGTGACAATCTTAGTCTCCACCAGTGTCTGTGGCTAATTAGAATCAGGCAAGAGTCAGACTGCTGAGAAGAAAATTATAGAAACAAAATATTTATTATTTTTTTTCTGTAAAAGACAAGGAAAGGAAACAGTGCCCAAGAGAGGGACATTCATAAGCAAATCCTGTGTTCTTTGCCACATCTTCTTTAAATAACAAACCCCCTTTGGCAAAAGAAAACTCATGTAAGCTAGAATTGCCTTTTGAGAGCAAGGTTTAATGCTAACCCAGGATTATGATAATTTCTTAAAGTCCTATCGATTCCACCACACTATGTAGGAATTACTCACAGCTCTTTTCCCCCCTTAACTTCTGAAAGACCAAAGTGGCTAACCACACCTGGATTGCACTGAGGAAGTAAAATGCATTTTTTTTTATCATCAACTACCACAGAAAAGCTTGCATCTCACGTTGTCTTCAGTAAAGTCCATTTTGCTTGCAATAGTTGTATGATCCTGATTTCTTTAAGTTCCTGTCTCCGTGAGAGAGAGACGCTGGCAAACGCTATCGCTTAAGTCTTGTTTTTCCCTCTCTTTGTCTTCGGAGCACCTGGCCAGCGGAAGCCGCGCATGCGCAGGCAGTCGGCCACATTGTGGGCGATGTAGTAGAGGTTCAGCATCGCAGCGGGGCTGAGAATGTCCACTTCGGGTTTTTTCTGCTTCTTCCCATGAGACAAGTTCCGGCTTTTTCCTCTTTTCCCTTTACCTGGCTTTCAAAGACAAGTATATACATGGGGCAAAAAATTACTTTTTATAGTCTTGACATAATTTTCAACGTACCTATTGAATTTAAGAAAAAAAACTTCCAAAAAGGAAAAGCTTGTAACAACGAAAACTTTTGCATGGAGTGGGAGGAGGAGACACATGCAATCTAATTCAACAAATGTATATTAAGCACCTCCACATTAAAAGAGACCCAGCCTAATACAATGTGTGGACCTTGTTTGCATTCTGATTCAAACAAACAAGCTGCAAAAAGAGTTTTTAGGCAACTGGGGATATTTGATACTATCATGGAATTATTCATTCTATGAGGTCTGATAATGGCACTGGGTCATGAAAAAATGTTTACACATTTCAGAGATGCACACTAAAATCCGTAAGAATGAAATTAAAGAAGGCCTGAGATTTGCTTTAAACTACTGCAGTGCCCCTTCCAAAAACAGACAGACAAAACAAACAGATGAAACAAATGTGGCAAAATCCTAATAATTTCTGCAGGGATATATGGGGATTCATTTAACTATTC
>CM053514.1:60713067-60754311 GCA_028627145.1 Eidolon dupreanum | reverse complement strand
GGTACATGTACCAGTATTGATGTACCAGGTTCTCAGAATCCTTTCTCTAATCCTCCATCAACAAAGCAAACCCAAGTTCCAACTACTTTTAATTTGGTAGTTTTTTTCATGAATCTGTAGGCCCTTGATATGGCAAATTCTGCTCTCTGTTTTGCTCTCTCTTCTGCTGGCTCCTCTCTCAATCCATGGGTGATGTGGCCCACATTCCCTGCATTTCTTTGGGTAATCACGACTCTCAGGTTAACCCCCTATAGGGGTCACTCCCAAATCTCTTCCAGCCCTGCTTTTCCTGAGTTCCAGATACGAGGTCCAGAGTCCTGCTGCAGGTTTTCAAATTCAGCTGTCTCAAAGTAGACCAGTGGTTGGGGGGTGACATGGAGGGTGTGTGTGTGGTGGCAGTGGGGCTGATTGACCTTGCAAAGGGTTAAGAGGAAGATTTGAGAGTGATGGAAATGTTCCGTATCTTGACTGTGGTGGTAGTTACACCAGTGCAGAGCTGCCTACATAATTTGCTTAAATCAGTACAAAATGAAAATAGAGGGAAGTAGGAAAAAATGCCACCAATGATACTAAACTAAAAAACTCCCCTTTCCAGGTATCTTCCCTTCCCATGGGATGCCACCCCACATGGGTGACCTCCAAATCAGTGCAACCTCTGTGATGGGTTGTGGTTGGTACCTGGATCCTGATGGGTGAGATTCTCTGAATGTGCTGGGGTGCCACCATGCTCTGCCCTGAGACCTGGGTGCCACCCTTACCCCAAAGTGAGGGCAGAGGTGGAATGACTGGGAATCAAGGTTAGGGGGCGTGGAGGTGACAGACGAGACTCAGCAGTTCATGCTCCAAGTCTCTCTTCCAACACAATCCGTTGTTCGCTCAGACTTCATTTAAAAAATACAAATTCAAAGGTAAATTAAAAATTTCAAGACTGTGAACTCTAAGCATTAAACCCCAAGCACAGGGCCCTTCTGAAAGTAGCACCCTGTGTGATCACTGGTCACGTGCCCATGAAGCTGGCCCTGCATAGGTGTGTATACATTTAATAAAATTCATTATACACTGCAAATGAGTATAGTTTGTTATACAGAAATTATACCCCAATAAAGTTGATTTTAAAACTTCAGTTTTTTGGAACTTCAACCTCACCATATCTAAAATCAAGCATTTCTCACAGCAGATATGCGTCTTTCATTTTGGATAATGGCATCAACAGTCATCTAGGACCTAACTGGAAACTGGTCATCTTTGATACCTCTTTCTTGGATGTATCCACGGCTTGCTCTCACCCACACCTACTCGAGTTGCCTCCTGACTTTATGGTCTGTGGATGGTGCCACCTGTGCCCAGTCACTTGGGCTCAAACTTTGTTCCTTGTCAAGCCCTATCTCTCTGAGGACTGTCCTTCCTCTCTCAATCTGCCCCCTTCCCCCAGACCACCACCTGTGTCAGGTCTGTACTGGCCCTGCTGTCTCTTAGGCTTCTCTCCACCCTGGTATTTTTTCCTAAAGCATAGATTTAATCATATCTCACCCATTTTTAAAAACTTTTAATGACTATTTCATACAAAGTTAAGAACTCCTTGTATGGTGTTGATGGCCTTTCAAAATCTTGCCTCAATCTACTTTTTTAGCTTTATTTACTCTCACAGGCCCTACATACTTTTTTTTTTTTTTTTTTTTTTTTTTTTGCCGCACTCCTCAGTCTTTGGGATTTGATGCATTCTCATAGCACCCAGCTTTTGCTTTCTATGGTCACCCTTACCTGGAATGCCTTCTCCTTGCCTATCAAAAGCCTATTCAGCCTTCAAGGCCCAGTACAAACTGTACCATCTCCGTGAGCTCAACTAATCACTACCAGCACTTTGTGCCTATTAAAGTCAGCCAAGTCCCCTGGCATAGTTTATACATTTACTTGTCTCCTCTTTTCCATGGTGGGCAACCTCTTTCAGGCTCATATTTGTGTGCTGCAGAAGTAATAATTGACATTAATGGAACAATTTTCATGGTTGAGTGTGAAGTATTATCCCCTTCATTCTGCCAAGCCCAGCAACTTTATTCTCATTGATCTCTGAAACTAAGTTAATGTTACTCCCCACCGCTCCTCCTGTTACATCTCCCCACTTGTTTCTGAGAAGTGCATTATGCTCCTTGCTCACTTAGTCATCTCATACCAAACTGCCTCTCCTGGACTCTCTTGGCTGATCTCAAAGCCCAATCCTCTGCCCTTTGCCATTCTTCCTGTGTCTTCTCACATGATGTCAGTGACTACCTCTCTTGGGATGATACAATCCCTGTCGTGGAAGAATGGCCTCCATCTGAGCTCCAGTCCTCAGACCCCATTATTCCTTGAACCTAGGGCATCTCACCTTCATTTTAACCTCCCCTGTCAGTGGCAAAATTGCCCTCCCAGCATTTGCCATCTCTGACTCATCTCTCTCCAACTTGAATGATGAGTCCATTGCCAAGGCCTCTGCATCCTCTAGAAATTCTCTTATTGATCCCTCCCTTGACATCTGCATTATTTTAGACTAGACTTTTGTCATTTTGAATTGAAAATAATAGTTAACATTGAAGGAGCATGATGTCAGGTGCCTTGCTGAGCGCTTTGCACACATCATGGCATTATTACTTCACTACAGCCAGTATAATAGTTACTGTTAAGTTCTCCAATTTGCACTTGAGGTCAGAGAGAGTGAGTAACTTGCCAAAGTTCCTGAAGGGTCAAAGCCAGTTTTGTCTATTTGTTCAGCCTGTGCTGTTAAACACTAAAATTATTCAGGAAGGTGCCCTGGACTTGAGGCCAGAAGATGTGGGTTCAAGTTTTAACCTCACTATTTAGTAGTTAAGCAATTTTGGGCAATTTCTTTCTTTGGGTTGCTGTGAAAGTGACATAATAGAATGTATGTGAATGTGCTTTGTGAATTCAAAGTGTTGAAAGATATAAAGTTGGGGGGATGGGGAAATGGAATGGAGAGAGGTACAAATTTTCAGTTATGAGATGAATAGGTCTGAGGATCTCACATAAAACATGGTGACTATAGTTGACACTATATTGTATAATTGAAATTTGCTAAGAGTAGAATTTAAATATTCTCACCAAAAAGTAAATAAGTGAGGTGATGGATGTGTTAATTAACTTGATTATGGGAATCCTTTTACAATGTATATGCATGTCAAATCGTCGTGCTGTAAACCTTAAATATATTGTAGTTATATCTGTCAGTTATACCTCAGTAAAGCTGCAAAAGATGTAAAGCACAAGAAAGCATGCTTTGTCAGTAGACTTTAAATGAGATGTAAAATTAATGGTCTAGTGACGATCAGAACAACTTGGCAGCACCATTTTCCACTGACCCAAAGGATCTTCAGACTTTGCACTGGAGAAAGCCTTAGCTTTGACCTTGCAGAGAGATGAGTGAGGAGGGCTGCTGAGGTATATGGCTGAAAAGCAGACTTTGGTATAACACAGAGTGCTGGTTACCGTTAGAATCAAAATATCATTGACAACATATGCATTTTTCTTAAATACTAGTCTACTTAAAAATCACTTAATGTTTAGGACTTAAGATCTGTTTATTCTACAAGAACTGAACAAATCTTCCTGTGTAAACTGGAAGCTGTTAAATTTACATAACTATTCAAACTCACATTTGAATAGCACTAGTTAATTTTATCTGTTTATAAATATACATCCTTATGTCTTCTTTATTAATAGTAACTTTAACTGTGCTGTTCTTTAAAAAAAATATAACATTACCAGAAATTGAAGAATGCATTCTTAGAATATCCAAACTTAGAATATTCTATCACTATTTTTCTTAGAAGCTACATTTTAAAATGTCTATTTCCTCCTTTCTACTCTGGTAGTATCCTCCTCCCTTTTCCCCCTCCTTGCTTACTTTCCTTTTTCTTTTCATCTCATTAAGTTCCACAGTATAGCACTGCATTCACTTCACCCATTATAGCCCTAATATTGACGAAGTTACCAAGCACATAAAATATTCTTTGAAAGTAATTTCCTCTGGTCAGCCGCTACGGTCACAGTAGTGAGGACCTAGGGTACAGTAAGACCAGCTGGGGCAGGCTCAGGAGAGGAAATTCTTAGAGAAGGGGGTCAGCAAACTCTAAATATTTTAGGCTTTGCAGGCCTTATGTCCTCTTTTGCAACTATTCGATTCTGCTGCTGTAGAACGAAAGCATTTATAGACAACGTGTAAATGAATGAGCGTGCTGTGTTCCAATAGAACTATTATAGAAACTCAAATTTGAATTTCATTAAATTTCCATGTGTCATAAAATTTTTTCTTCTATGGGTTCCCTCGCCCCCCAACCATTTAAGAATGCAAAAATCATTCTTAGCTTGTGGGCTGTATGTCAGTGGGCCAGATTTGGCCCAAGGGCTATAGTTTGCCGATCCCTGATCTAGAGAATTAAAATGCTATTTATTATTCTTGCTGGGGGATTCTTTGAAAGAAAGGAGAATGAGGTGAAAAATAATAATAATCGGCAACTGAACACTTGTGTTTAGCAAGTGTTATTCTAAGTATCATATGCACATAGACTCATTTAATCCTTACAATTCTAGAAGGTAGGTATTATTATTCCCATTTAAAGATGGGGAATCTAATGTATAGAGAGATGAAATAACTTGTCACTTATTACATAGCTAATAGAATCAGAGCCTAGATATAACAACTCACCAAGTTGGGTCCAGTACCTCCAATCTGATCCATTAAGCTGTATTGCCTTTCTGGGTAAAATATCTCACATCTTGTGGTGAAGACATATTTTCACAGGCATACACATGGAGGATCTTTGTCATGCCAGCTCCATTAAGCTTTTGAACAAAAAGTTACAGAATGTTCAAAGTAATGTTTCCATTTGGAGGAAAGGGGACAGATGGCACTCTTATTTAGTAAGGAAGTCATCAAAGGTGTTTGAGCAGAGGTGGAATGACTTTTGCACTTTTGCAGTTCCTTAGAAAGACTGGTTATTTTCTTTTCTATAAAATATAAGTACAAATTTTAAATCCTCCCTATTTGAAATTTAAATCTGCCTAATTATAAAGGAACAAACAGCGTGAACACTTCCCCATAGCCCACTCAGGCACAATCTCATTCCATTTATAGGATCTGGGAGTCTGAAAGGCCAGAACTGCTGGCAGGAGAGGATATTTCAGATTGCTCTGTCCTATTGCTCAGGTCTTCTGGCCCAAATATTACTACAAGTTGATTGTATTGAGATACTTAATTCTGTTGTAGACATTTTAGTTGTTACTATAGAAACTATGAAGTAGTGAGATTCTCGTCAGTGAAAATATTAAAGGCTAGATAAGCACCAAGGGGATGCTGTTAGAGGAATTCTTACATTGGATGGAGATCAGTTTAGATGATCTCAGATCCCTTTCAACTCAAGTATATATTTCCATAGAAAAATCTTCTTCCAAATATTGAGATTTAACATTTTAAGGGTAATATTAGAATAGTGAAACATTGAGAAAATACATTCACCTGGAAAAGATGTTTAAAGGTATAAGGTACTCAAGACTTACCTTCTATGAACAAGTCAGACCAGGAATTCTGAAGGAATACCAGAGGCTACTGAAAATTCACTAGTGGAGAAATAAGATAATTCACATGTTTTCTAAAAATCACTAATTAGTACTTAACCATGCCAACATTTCCAAAAGTATTTCCATGTTGTCGCCAGTCCAAACAGAGCTTTGATTTCTCCCTTTGTTCTACCCTATTTTAGAGATTACACATTTCCTTATATTATTAAACTGCCAACTAATTAATAATATCTCAGTGCTGAGTGGTGAGAATATACAGGAAGTGAGTTATTATTTTCACTATGCCTATATTCTTTTTTAGGTTGAGAGAAAATGAGAAAGCAGGAGGCCCAGAAGAAGACAAAGGTTATATTTAATATATAAATAATTAAATCATGCTATAGTCATATATATTCTAAAATTTTTGATGTGTCTCAAGTTGAAAAGCATCATATAAAATATATATTACTATTAAACACATGTAAGATAGTACTAGCTGCTTATAGAACCTACTGAGTGTTTCACAAATGTTTATAGATAAATGCTATGTTTTGTAAAACATTCTTTTATTACAGAGAACATTCTGTTATCACACTAATACAGAAAAGTCTGGTCTGGAATTATAGGTACAGCAGATGTTAATGGACCATGCCCAGTATTTCTGAGATAATGGCGGGACTTCCCTAACCTCTGCAAATCACCCTGAACACACACTTAGCATGTAGCTTCCCAGTGCCAAAAAGAGTGGCAGAGTTCATACTTGACCTAACCTGGATGTTAATTACTTAACTCACCAATTATAGCATGGATAAGATCAAGGTCATGGATTTGATTGTTATATAAACAAGTGTCAGTTGTGTTCCAGAACCACAACTGCATTCTTATTCTCAGCTAGTTTTATTGTAAATATGGGTCATTTCAAGGACTAGAGGAAAGAATTCAAACTCACCACGCTACTTAGGGGAAAAACAGAAACTATCTAAACCCTTGTCTGTAGGATTGTCTTTATAACAGTGATTATTGTTAAGGGAAGACCTGGGAGAACTGTGGATAAGGAAGTTGACCAAGAAAGCCACAACTGACTGTATCAGCATAAAGCACTGAAATGGGTGGTTTCAAATGCTCACTGGAAATCTGTTGAAAATCCAAGAATCTCAGAAAGTCCCACTACCAATCTCAGGAGCTCACTGGGAAGCTGCTGTAACTTACTGTCTCCGGCAATCCAGATTGCTTGCAGGCAGCGTGCTCCTCTGGTCCAGTAGTTGGCTTGTCCATGTTAATGGCTTTAGGCTAGTGGAATATGAGCAATTTGACTCATGCCACATCTAAGCAGGAGATTTAAATGTGCTTGCATGGTATGGTTTGTTCTGCTCTTACCCTTTACTATGAGGATGGTACATCCCAGATAGGGGCTATTCTATCAGCCTAGTGCCAGAATAAGAAGACCTGGGGAACAGAGCCAATCTAGCAAGTCAACCTGAGTTGAGAAGAGCTGCACCTGACGCCCGAAGCCATGAACAAAGTATAAAAGTTTGTCATAAGTTGCTGAGATTTTATAGTTGCTTATATTCGTCTACTCCCAGGGAATACTAATATAAGATTTTAAAATTCATCTTCTTTAACTTTCCTTTTGTATCTAATGTCTTTAAGAGTGTCATGTTGAAAAATTTTAAAGACTGAATTTCTAACTCCAGTTCAATTCTCTTTTTATTAAAGTGCTTCAGTAGATAAACAGTGTTATCAACAATCAACACAAACTTTACTGAAATATTCACAAATAAAAATCTTCTACTGTACTAATCACTCAAATAATGGTCTTCTGTGTAATAACAGTAATCACCATTGGAGGTTGAGTAATCTGAATTTATTCCTAACCATACACATGGGCTCTCAAATTGGAAGATTCAAACTGGTTACCTTAGCATATGGGGCTCGCTGTCAATACCTGAATACTAGTCCCAGCAAGTCAGTGAAAAAATGATGTGAGATGAAACTAATCACTTATCCTTGGTGCCACAGTTTCTCCATCTGCACTGGGAATTAATCTTCCCTTAGAGAAGACTGGTACGAAAGTGTAAAATGTTAAGGCTTAGCATACTTCTATGCCTCAGAAAGCATTCATGTGCATATTTTTAAAAGGGCAACTTATTTGTTCTTGACACAAATTAAATACTATATGGCTTTAAAAGAAATAGATTGATGACTGCTCTTTCCTTGAACATTATCTTTTTACTTAAATCACATTAAATTTATAGAATAGGGTTCAAAGATGATATGCTCAGTAAATTATTTTGATTGCTACAAGGACTACCGTCCTACTTTGGCAAAATTTACAAATTATTTTTAAAAGATTCATCCATTACATACTTAACATTCATCATGACCTTTCCATAAAAACAGAAATCCTGTTACCCTAAAGCACAAAGGGGGGAAATCCAAGCTTTAATTAGAGTTTTGGTATAGCTCCTTTGGACATGGTTTATAACTCAATCATGACTTCCAAATGAGACTGTGGTTGACAAAGGACAGAGTAAATACACCCGTTTTGATTAGACCTCATGGCACAATTAAAGTGGCCTGGGCTATCATGAAAAAGATTCGGTAGTGTCTATGTTAGAGGAAGTGATTTAAAGTTAAAAAAGCTTGAAAACATAGATGACAAATGGGCTAGAAGAGAAATAAAATTATCCTGATTGAATGAGAAACTTTCTAAAAACATTTCTGTTCGGAAGTATGTGATTCTGCTGTAAGAGAAGTTTAAAGAAGTTGGTACACCGACCCTTATATTTTCAAAGAAATGTGCAATACTTTCAGGTACAAACAGTATCGCTAAATCTCCACGCGACACTTTGAAACCACTAGCAGAAAAAAGAAAAATAATTAATCAGCATAGAAGCAGAAAAATGGAAACCTGTAATGCTGTTCAATTAATAATCGAATGAGTACAAATGGACATGCCATTTCAATAAATAAAACTTTCTGTAGTTAACTTAAAAAATGAATTAGATTAAAAAACCCACAATTTTCCACAGTGTACTCAGTCATTTTAAGACTAAGATAGTTTCAGAAATATAGAAATATCCTTAAAGAAGTCCTGTTTCATACTGGTTGTGGTGGAGCACTCTAGGCCCTATACAGAGTACACAAGGAAATAATTTTCGCATTGAACATAGTTTCTTAGGGAATAAAGAAAAAACACTACACAATACACAAAATTCACATGCAGTATTCAGGTAATGGTAAATCATCCTTCACAAAGGAGGTGCAGGTGCTCTAAAATCATCTTAACGCTAATGATTTTAGAAAGAGGTGAGTGTCAAAATTTTAAACTTAAAATACAGACTTAATTTCAAAGTTGGTTTTGCCAAACCTCTGATAAATCCTAGGAATCCAGGGTGAGCAAGAAGAAAATGTTCTCTTTTATGACACATACCTCCCATTACTATGATGAAAGACACAGGCCAAATGCCATAATGAAGTTATTCTCACTCTTGAGGCCAGCAAAGGCCAGGCTGGTTCTAGGTAAGACTAAAAAGTAGGGAGAAGTCCCACAAAAGAGCCTGTCCAGGACTGATCCAGCAGGAGACTTCCAAGGCCACCTGGCATCCAAGAGACCTCAGGGCAAGTTGATCAATTTTTTTGTGACTTGGGGTCACAGCCTTGTACCACCTCGAGGCTCAGCAGGCCCCAGAACACCCTGAACTACACTGATGTCCTTGGACTGGGCCAGCTCTCCCCTGGACAAGCACTTTGAGAGCTGGAAACAAAGGCTGGATGGGCAGGGTAGGCAGAGCACCATTTATTGGAGCCAACCCCCATGGATCAGAGGCTTCGCAGACAAGAGCTTAGTCAGTGATTCTGGAGCAGCTCTTCCCAACAGATGGGCTGTGAAAACACCTCTCTTTCCAGCCAGATCTCATATGAATAGTGGAAATCCTCAGGCAGATCCAACCTCTGCCCCAGCACACTCTGCAAGCAGTTATCCACAGGTGAAAATTCAGAGTCCTGGGGTCTGTCATATCGGCGGCTATTAAAAGCCTCAATGTTGGCCCTTAAAGTGCATTCTTCTGCTTGGAAGTCCCATGGCCTGGCATCTATGTCTGTGATGGGAAGAAGGAAAAAGATGTATACCACTCAGGACACTGCTCCCCTTACCACAGAGCATGGTCTATAGGATACCAACAATAAACTGCTCAGAATTCCTTTTTCTGTAAAGAGCAATGTACGAAGTAAGTAAACAACATGTTACCACTCAGGTTCGAAAGACACACATGCCCACATATTTATGCTTTTGTATCTAGAACGAATCTTTGGAAATGTAGTCTAGAAACCAGTAACAGTGATTATCATTGAGAAGGAAACAGGACCCTGAGGGAGTTGGATTCTTTTACTGTATTTCCTTTTCATTATTTCACTTTCTTACTAGTTATATGTACATTAAGTCCTCAGCATCATTGATTGGTTCTATGACTTTAAGTGAAATGATGTATAATGAAACCATTTTTACCATAGGTTAACTGATATACATGAGAGTTAAGTTTCCAAAGGCATCTCATCAACGTTATAATGGAATGACTGAACGAAATAATGTTATTTGAGGACCTGCTGATTATATTTTCAAAATGTGTCCTTTCCTGAGCTTTTCTCAGGGATGGGAGTGTCCCAACTGGACAGAATCACTAGCTCTCAAAGAATGGGGAGAGGCAGGAAGGGGTACAACAAGGAGAATCAGAATGGACCAATTACTAAAGACTTTCCTGATTCCCTGGGACCTCTCTCAGCACACGATAAATCTGTGTGTCAGCTTATGTTAAGATTACAAGGTGAAGGCTTCCATGGAGGTAAAAACAGAAAACATAATCTGTTTTGTTTCTATTTATCCTACTTAGGCACTTACTTCAGGGCCAGAGATACATATTTCCCAGATCTCTTATGTCCCACACTCAATGGTTTATCTTAAGGAAGTGCAGTTGGGGTTTAGGCTCATGAGAGTAACACAACAGATGGGCAATTTGCAGGATAGAACATCTTCATGTTTTAAAAATCTATAAGAATTTAAATAGTTAATTGTGCTTTATGTCTTATAGTAGAAGTTGCATCCTGGCTTGTTATCTGCCAATCATATGCTTCCCTTAGTTCTCTGCACCCTTTACTAGAGCACCCTCAAATTCAGGCAGGTTACAACCCCCTGCAAAGACAAGTTATTAGTCATCTTACCAAAAACTCTTAAATGCAGTTATGCAAATAATGGTCAAATCCCACTAAAACAAATGTCAATACAATTAAAAAGCTCTCCAAAATAAATTCTTCCAAACTGTGGTCAATCTTAGCATAAGTCTTGGTAAGTCAGCCAGATATTTTAATGTCTCCTGATGTGAGGCAATATGCAGTTCCCTACATTACCTAGAATATACCATAGCTAAAAAGTTTGAATTCATCGAAACTTTAGATCTAACTTACAGTTTATAGGTAATACCAGAGATAGAGTAATAAAGTAAATGACACCACAAATAAGCAAATAGACAAATTCAGAAAGTAGATATTCTGCAAGAAACTTGGTCTAGTTCTTCAATTAGTGTTTTGGGGAGTAATGAGGGGAATGACTGCTAGATTCAGAACTAATAAAAAAATATAACAACCAAATGGAATTTATGGTCCTGGGCTAGATTATGACTTGGAAAAAAATAGCTTTAAAAATGTTTGGGGCGACTGGGGAATTCTGAATACAGACTTGATTATTAGATAAAATAAAAATATATAACAATATGGAAAGGTGAGATAATGTTAACTGAAGAGAGATTATAAAATAGCACGTACAATTTGCTTTCATTTTAATAAAATGTGTGTGTGTGTGTGTGTGTGTGTGTGTGTGTGTGTGTGTGTGTGTAGAAAAAGATCTGGAACAATATACAATAAGTTGTTAACAGTGGCAATCTTTAGGTGGTACAAATATGACAGAAATATGGTTAATACTGTAAAATGTTTGCTTATTTGTATTTTCTAACTGCTTTGTAATAATAAAACGTTATTTTAATTTAAGAAATCTCTCAGGAAACCTCATTTAAAGGAATGTTTTGGAAATGAGGTAATTATCCCTCAATGTACTTGTTTAATAAAATGAATTTTCATGGAAAGGGTATATGCTAGATTGGGATAGTACCTTAGTATGTTATATCAGCACCTGACCTATAATTGCATATTTTCTCATCCAAAATATGTAACAATTCATACCACGAGAGTATAGGTAAATGTTTACTTAGTTTTGTTTAAACCCCAGGTCAAGAGCTCTAAGAACACTCACCATTCCCGTAAGCCCAGTCATCATTCATCCGGTGGCGCACTTTCTGGTAAATGGCTGACATGGTTTTCATGTTGCTTTTCCTCCACTGGCGCCCTAGGTACTTGGTCTGTATTTTAAGCAGCTTCAGGACATAAAGTTGCAGCATGGCCTGCTTGACCTTGAGAGCCCGCTTTAAGATTGGAGCAGATTTAAACACCACCAGCATCTGTCCATTCAAAGAGGGGTGGAGTGAAGAAAGACAGATAAAAATCTAAAGTTCTTTGGCATTTCCAACCCATGGACAAATTAAGCCAAACCTGGCTGGCCTCAGATCACCCTGGGAAACTTTTGAGAATCTACGGTCCAGGCTCTACTTGGATTTAGACTTCAAGAACAAAGAGGAATGACTCCATTTTTATTTCGCAATTAAAAGTCTCTACTAGTCAAAGTGCATGATATATATAATATATATAGTGCAAAAAAATTCTGTCATACATCTTATTTCCACTGTTTGCAGTTTCTTGTGTACTGGAGATAATTCTATATACGTCTTTACTACTTTTATTAATAAAAATGATAGCCAACTCTATATCCTGTCATGTTGTTCCATACCTTGCTTTTTTAAAACAATGTATCTTGAAAATTATTCCATATCAGTATAAAACTGCCTCATTCTTCCCAATGGTTGGATAATATTCTATGATAAGGAGGTACCACAAATTATTTAACCATTTGGTCCCATATTAATGAGCATTTAGGTTGTTTCTAATCTTTTATAATTACAAACAATGCTGCAATGAATACTCTCAGATTTGTGTCATTTGGGATGTGTGACTACAATCCAAGTAACAATGTTATCTTCTCTACCAGAGCTGCCTGGAGGGAGGGTCCATATTCAGCTCCCCAGAAAGAAATGGACTGGGAAATAATTATCTCAAATAAAATAGATGTCCAAAATTAGAAGGGGCTAAATCTTATGTAGCATTCAGTGTCTGTCTATAGAGTTCACAAAGCAGGAGATTCATAAATATTTACCGAAGATGAAAAAAATTCAGTCGAATGGACACCTCTGTGATCTGAAGCCCCACTCACCATGGTTCTGGAATGCTTCCATTTGGTCAGTTTATTAAGCAGCCTCAGAAGGTTGATGCAGGAAAAGAGATTCCTCCAGCAGAACTGGTTGTTGTCTCCAGCTTCCTGTAATAAGACATGACCATCATTATCTCAATTCCTACAAGGCTTTCATTCCCACATAAGTCTGAAAGTCACTATTGGTCCGTTTAGATGAGGCCTTCTGTAGAAATGTTACCTCTTCATCAGCCTGCTCTTCACACACTGAGGCCTTAAAGCATGCAATATCTTTCATTTGAAAATACATAGCTGCCAATCCTGGAAGACTCTACCTAGAGCAAGTACTGACTGGTTAGAAAGATGATATGTGAACATAGGAACTTCATTTAAGCAAGCTTTCTTATACAGCTTCCTAATTTAGGATCAGAAAAAAGATGATAGAATTTTACTCCCAAACACTTTACAACACAAATAGGCTATGTTTGTAACTGCTAGATTGCTCTGGTAGATTTCAAAATATTTTGGATGGATCTGATATTCATTATGGCTGAATTTTTTTTAATTAGCTCCCACCCTCCCTTATCAAATATATTGCAGTAAATTGCTTAATTCTCCAGCACGGAAGGGAAAATGGCAGATGGTTAATTCTAACCAGGTGTTTCTCTTCTTGTATGTTTCTTGATATCTTATGAACACCTAAGCAGAAATAACAGATGGATGTCAGATTAGAAACAAGTATCTACTCATAGAAACATTGTTTGGGGACAAATATAGAGTCCTTATGGATTTGAGGGCCTGTAAATATATAGTGGTGTCAGAAACTATATAAATCAATGAGTATGCATCGTGGCCAAATATCCTGGAAATTCCTCATGTCTACAAAGTTATAGGAGAATGTAGGAGTAGGAGGTGTATGGAAGTCAGCTGCCATCTTAAAAGAGGAGAGGAGGCATCTGAAAAATGCAAAGGAAAGGGCTTGCAGAAATGACTGACTCAGCCAGTTAAAGTCCATTCCTGACTGCCCTTTCTCCCCCTCCAGGACTCTTCAGCTAATATGTTTTCCCATAGCCACCTCCCCCACCTCAAGGACTCTCCAGCTCATATCTGTTGATTCATGACTTGCCCACCAACTAATGTTCTTCCTTATCTCTGCAGCTGTGTAAGAATAACAAAACTGTATAAAACTGTCTGTTATGTTACAATCAGTGCTCAGCCTTTGGACAGGAATCCGCTGAGCCAGTGCCGGCATCAATAAGTGCTGCTTCCTGCTTATATCCTCGGCGTCCCGTCTCTCTGTTAGAGAATCCTATAACGCCAAGGTTGCGGGTTCTACAAAACAAATGGCCTGTAAATAGATAAGACCAGTGGCCTGGAAATTCCTCCCCCTTTGTAGTCCCCAAACTGAAGTTCCTCCTCTCCATCCTGAGTCATGAGGTACACGTGAAATCTCAGACAAAAGAATCACGTGCCCCTTGCATGGACACTGCAAGGATATATAAGCTGCAAGAAATCTAACCTAGGAGAGCTCGTGCTTTGGTGCTGTTAAGCCCCATGCTCTCTGCCGGCAATAAATTCTCCTTCCTCTAACAAAGTTGTCTGAGTGTCCAATTTTCTTCATTGGGTGTTGCTTCCTGTAACAGTCTGATGAATGGAAAATTACCCCCTCCTCTTCCAAATTAATTTGTAGCAAGCAAAAGAGGCATACATATAATTTGGATTTAACATCCAAGATTTTTAGAGTATTAGGCTTGCCTAAGATATAAATGAGACTACGAGTCAAAAAGTTTCAGGAGGATTTGGGGGAAAAATGGTGTAGATGAAAGAGGCTCTGTTCATCCCACTGGTGACAAGAGTGGGGTTGTGACAAGAAGGAGCAGCAGGGAGAAGTCACCTGGGATCTAGATGAACAAGCCATACAACTAGGAAGAAATACAGGAAGTCACCTTGCAGCGGTGGAGGGTGGGACCAGGCAAGGACCAGGGGCTGCCCGGTCTCCAGCGACTGAGTGGGACTGAGGCTACAGCAGCGGCAGATGCCTTTTAAAGGGGCCATGTCCATGATTGGATTTTTGCAGTAACAGACCTGCTCACTCTGAGCATCAGTATGGATTTGGCTGTGTGCAGTGGGCACCAGGGCACAGGAAGACATTGTCAGAGTAAGGGCCAAGGCAAGATCTGCTCTGTATAGAAGTGCCAGCAGTATACGTTGTTCCCTGTTGAGCCCTCCCCCATACCAGTGCACCAGACACAGCGCCGCTATAGCCGTGATGTCATCAGACTGGATGACAGAGGTAGCTCTGCCCAGATGACTTCCTGAAACCCCAACTCCCCCAACTTGCGGCCCCACCCAAGCCACATCCAGGTGTGTCCTCAGCAAGTCACGTGCTCCTTGCTGAGCAGCGCCTCACACTGGAGGCAGCTGGCCTCAGTTTCTGGTGTGGCCTCTTGAGGCAACAATAAGCACAGCATCTGTGGATTGCTTGCTGAATCTTAACAGGCAGCCCCGGAAGGGCAGAGGCTTGGGCTAAGTTTGGCCTGCAGCTGAACCCCTCAGGATTGTGCCACTAGACACCTACTTCACAAATCCACACTAATAAGACCGGGAGACTTAGGGGCTTTGCTTAGTACATAGAAACCGACATGGAAAGGCAGTCAAAATGGGAAGACAAAGAAGCAGAAACCATATAACAGAACAGAACAGAGATCCAGATATAATGGAGTCAAGTAATCTAACAGATGCAGAGTCCAAAACACCGGTTATAAAGATGCTCAATGAACTCTTGGGAAGTGTAGATAAATTCAGTGAGAGCTTCAACAAAGAGATAAAAAACATAAAAATGGAAATGGAAATTATAAAAAGGAACCAGTCTGAAATGAAGAACACATTATGTGAGATGAAAAGTATATTAAATAGAATAAACAAAGGAATAAACAAAGTGAATAAAGAAAAGGATCAAATGCCCTATCTAGAGGATGGGAAAACCAAGGACACACAATCCGAACAGCAAGAGATAAGATGCCAAGACTATACAAATAATTTAAGGAGAATATGGGACACTATTAAAGGTCCAAATATCCATCTGATCGGCATAACAGAAAGAAATCAAGACGTTAAACAGCAGTTTGAAGAAATAAAGATGGAAAACTTCCCTAACCTGGTGAAGGAAATGGACATACAACCCCAGGAAGCTCAGAGAATTCCCCAAATCAGGGATCCAAAGAGGCCCACACCAAGACACATCATAATTAAAATGCCAAAGTTTAAATACAAAGAAAGAATATTAAGAGCAGCAAGAGAAAAACTGATAGCTACTTATAAGGGAACACCCATAAGACTGGCAGCTGATTTCTCAAAAGAAATCATGCAGGACAGAAGGGCTTGGCACAAAATATTTGATACTTTTATCCAGTCTACGGCCATGCCACCCTAAACAAACTTGATCCTATCTGATCTTGGAAGCTAAGCAGGGTTGGGCCTGGTTAGTACTTGGATGGGAGACCACCTAGGAAGACCAGGTGCTGTAGGCATAAAAAATAAAAAATAAAGGATTGTAAACTGACAAGGTCCTTGCAATCTGTGAGGTCAACCAAGAGTTGCCTCGCCAAAAAAAAAAAAAAAAAAAAAGATACTTTATCCAGCAAAGCTATTATTTAGAGTTGAAGGACAGATAAAGAGCTTCCCAGACAAAAATAAGCTAAAGGAATTTATCACCACCAAGCCAGTATTACAGGAAATGTTGGAGAGACTCCTTTAAGAAGAAAAAATACAAAAGACTTACTTCAGATTACAAGACACACACAGACTAAAAGGAAGGAGATGGAAAAAGATATTGCTTTGATGGACCTAGAGGTATTTAAGTCAGACAGAGAAATATAAACACTATATGATTTCACTTATATGTGGAATCTAAGGAACAAAAAGAACAAACTAATCAAAAACAGACGCATAAATATAGTGGACAATTTGGTGACGGACAGAAGGGAGGGAGGTTTGGGGAGCTAGGAGAATGGGATGAAGGGTTACAAGTACAAATTAGAAGCTGATGGACAGTCACGGGGATGGGGAGCACGGCAGAGGGAATGCAGTTAGCATTAATACATTGGCTAGGTGGAGGGTCAGGGGAGGAAGGGTGCAATTGGGGGGATCGTTTTATGAACTATATGGATGTCTAACCAATGCACTGTATCCTTGAAATTAATTAAAATAAATACATTTTTAAAAGTTTCAGGAAAACTTTTTAGAACTATTTAGAAAAAATGTTCTCCTTCTTGTACTAAATGTTCAATATTGTGTTTAGAACTAGTCCCAGGAGAATCATCTATTTCCAAGGAAAATCTCTGTAAGTGGTCCCACTCTAGTGTATCAGCTAGTTTGGCTTGCCCCAAACTGATCAGGTTCTATAGCTGTTGTATCTTGCGTGGCTAACAGAGGAGACAGATTTTAAATGTTAATTTTTTTTAAAGAAGCGGGAGAAACAAAAAACATGGGAGAAGTAATTGTATTTGAACTGTATCCTAATTTCTAATATGGTGGCAGCATTAAAAGCCTTGCATTCCTTAACACCCAAAGAATAATATGGGAGTAGAGGTATGGCCTTATAGAGGAAGCATTGGAGTAGGTACTATGACATCTGGATTATGGTTTTGCTCTGACTATATGATCTTGGGCAAGTCATTTCCCTGTCTCCTACAAGAAATTGAGCTAGATAATCTTCTAGATCCTTTTAGCTCTGACTATTCAACAACTATGTGATTTACTTCAACTTTTTCCAGTTGGTTTAAAAGTTAAGGTTTGAGTGAAAGTAAATTGTGGCTGCTTTTTCTTCAGAGCTCAGTCTCAAAAGTTTCAGGAACCAGAAAAGACGTCCTAGTTCCCTCCTGAAAATAGTGTCACGTGCCCAGGGCCTTGCTCTCTTTTCTTTCTGATGCTTCCCTGACATCTATAACTAGCCCTACTTCTTACATCATCAAATCCTGCCTGGAGTGAGCACTGAAAGTACATATGCTGGTCAGTGGCTCTCAGGATAGCTGAGTCCAGGTTCATCTCCTTTGCTTGCAGCAGCGGACTGTACACGAAGCCCTGCTCAAGCTTTCTGCCTTGCCCAACCCAACAGATAATCATTTTCCCAGCAGGCCTTCAGCTCTTGCCATTTCAGATTTGCCAGACTTGAGGGGTTTTGTTGTTGATTATGTTCATTTAAGGCAGGTCACCTTCTCTCTCTTTTAGGACTCAGCATATTAGGTAAGATGTAAACTTCTGTGGGGAGATACATTTTGTGAACAGATTCAATCTGATTAGAATCTGAGCACTAGAAGCAGTTCTAGTCCAATTTTGTCATCCACAGAAGCAAAGCCTGAGGCCCAGAGAAGGGGGAAGGGCTTGCCCAGGGTCATGTAAGTGCTCTGCTCTCGACCCCTCTATGTTGTCTTGAAAAGCTGCCGTGGGCTTGCTAAAAGGTATTTACTTAACCTATTTACCAGAAATAGTCTTCTCTAAGACACTTCTGGGGATTACCTCGCATCAGTCATAACCTGGTTTTTCAGTTGCAATTTACTTGGTAATGGTGAAGGTGACATTTGGAGATCCAGAAATTATAAACCTTCCTACATTAAGTGGGTGGGGAAACTGCTTAGTACATGGGTAATGATGGCCTATAATAGAGCTAAACATTTGGACAAAATGGGAAGACTTTAGAAATTAATGTGCTATTAACTTTGCTTTTATAAGTGAGGCTGACTGAAAAAAAAGTGCAGCTGGAGTTCAAAATGAAGTTGAATTCAGTTCAAATTCAGAAAACTGGGAAAATGCAAATCAAGACAACCTCAGCCAAGTAATTCTACTTCTAGGAATCTATCTTATAGAAATAATTAGAGATAAGTTAAAAGATTTATGTGCAAGTATGTTCGTTTGGAGTTATTCAGAGAAAATGGAAATAAATGCCTAACAATAGCAGAAAGCAATCATTTAAAAAAATAAATAGTAGAATATTAGATGTAGCTATTATACTATGTGAATTAAAACACATAAAGCCCTTATTTTCTAAAATAATATGTATATGTCTATCTATTAGTAAATATTACACATATAGAAATTACAGCAAAATATTAACAGTGGTTATATGTAGGTATAATTAGGATATTTTAATTTCTTCCTCATATTTTTCTGTTTTTTCTCCAATTTCCTGCAATAGTATATATCAACTTTATAATCAGAAAAACTTTAAATGTCATTTATAGAAAATTCTATACACTTAAAAAGCCAGTACATTTTCTGTTTACAATTAAATCTCTGAGCCTGAAAAAGAGGTAAATATTAAACAGTAGTCTTTTCTGAGTACAGATGCCGAGTTTAGATAAATAAACCATCATATTGAGGACATATGTGGAGAGAACTTGCTAGTAACTTAAGCTGATGATAGCACTCAGGAAAGTACTTATAAGTTCAAGCAAAAAAGAAAGCAAAACCAACTGTGGTTAGCAAACGAAACCACCAGGTGCCACTGTTGCTTCACAGAAAGGAGAGGAATACCTAGCATGAATTTGTTTTTTATTTAGATACAAGCTTTCACCCACTCTTGCATAATAATAAAGTCTTCTCAGAGGCATAACAATTATTTCAATAATTTTATGTTCATATCCCAAAAGGTCAATTGGAAGAGATACAAAAGTACCATTCCCATCAATTCCTAAATATGGGATTAAGAGAACACTGGATCAAGAAATAGATTCATGTCATAAAAGTCGACTATGTTTTGAAATACCCTACAAATAGTAGAATTTTACCTGTGTACCACTGTTTCTGTGAGAAAGCGCATTCTTCGTTCCAACTCTGAATGGCAGGGATGCAGGTCTCCACCCTGGTTCTGCTACTTTCAACTCTAAGGTTTTGGCAGTTATTTAACTTCTCTATCCATAAAACAGAAATGCCAACCTCATGCAGTTGTTTTAAAGATTGAATAACATCATGTATATAAACAGGGTCAGACAACTTATTACCCCTCTCTGCAGGGGTAAGAAGCTCCCAGCTTCCCTGGCTACTGAGACCACATCTAAATAAGACAGAGAATCTCTGCCCTGGTGCCAAAAAGGGTGCTAGACCTGGTGTCTCAGGACATGGGTTTTCCTCTAATTCAGTCTGTCATCTATGAAGAGTGGACCATGGCAAGTTCCTTTATCCAATGGGCCTTCAGGTTTCTCATCTTTGAAATAGGGGTTTGAGACAAATGGTTCTTAGTTCCCCTCCAGCCAAGAATCCTATGGTTTTATAAAAGCTGTACTACAGAAGGTATCATTCTATTTTTGAATAATATACTTTTCTGATGCAACATTCTGCAGATATTAATGTTGGGGGACAGAGGGTTGTGTCATGGCACATATGGGTGTCATCGCTGATCATTCAGCATTTATTAAGTTCCTGCCATGTACCAAACATGGTCTAGACTCTGGTGATATGAAAATGAAGATATTATCTCTTCCTTCAAGGAGTTTTCAGTCAAATAGAGCAACAGATACAGATTACAATGCAACGGAGTGAGGGTATGGACCGAGGTGTAGAGTTATGGCAACACATGATGAGGTAGACACTTGATGTTTCAGTATGCTGTTGATCAGTCAACTTCATGGAATTCAGAAGAACTCTGAGGGACTTTTCTGATTTGCCAAGAGCTGTTTCCAGGATGAGGAATTTTCTGGGTCATCCTTCTGTGGCTATATTGACTTTTGCCTCAGAGAAACCTAGATAAGGTTTTTCACTGACCCTTTTCTCTTCTCTACAAAATACTATGCGCGGCTTTTCCAGATTGTTCTCAACTGGGTCAGCAGCTCGAAACCCCTACTGCCTCTGTGCTCTTGCCAATATTGATCTGAGCCTCCCAAACCAGGCTATTATGGGGCTGGAGAAGAAATGAAAGAGCAAATGTCAGCCTCTGCCACCTGGCAATTTCAAAGGCTACCAAATCCCCATCTGCTTACCAGACTCTCCGTAGTAAGTTCTGGCAAATCCTGAATAGTACAGCAAGGGTAATCCAGGACCGAGATGCTGCAAGATGCAGAGATAAGAACAGGCTTAAGGTAAATGGCAATGGCAGGAAACAGCTGTATCTAAAAGGGCAGGAGTTATTTCTCTCCAGCAGGCCCCATTTACTTCCCAAATTGCTTAGTGACCTCAGCTGAAGCTGAGGGTTCTGGTGCCAGGCAACTCCAGCTCCGGTCTCCTCTCCTCACAGTCATGAGAGGAACCAAGAGTTCTTTCAGGCTGGCTCACCATCTGGCAGATGCAAAAGAGAATGTCTGGATAGCCATTTTTCTCCTCCCTTCTTTAAAAGAATACGTAAACTTGTGTGCCTTTGGGTTTCTGTATTTAAGTGTATGCTGTGTGTGTGTGAATATAATTGTGGTCCCAGAGATGTTGCCCAAACTTATTCTACTTGTAGATGTGAAGATGAAACGAAAACCTCTCCTGTGTCTCTTACCAGATGTTCTGAAAGCCAAGAGCTCTGGGGAATGATCACAGAAGCCACTCCTTAAAGCAGCTTGAGACAGAGGCAGCTTCCTGCAGCAGGGCCAATATAGTAGCTCAAGAATGGTAATAGCATCTGTCCCCAAAAATGACAGTGGGGGACTGCGAGGGAGTTGAAGGCTCTGCGATGAGCCCAGGGAGGCAGGGGAAATAAGGTACCATGTGATGACAGAAACATAGCCACTCGAAATGACAGTTCTCTTTCTTTCCCCATCTCCCTTCTTCATTGGTACAATGCAGAATTGAGACTTGCTACTCTCTAATGCTTCTTCTGGTTCCAACATTCCATGAGGTTTTAAACACCAGTCTTTCTGAACTAGTGGAGTCAGAAATAAAAGATGTTGGTAAAGCAGGGGCTATAAGAGTATGGGGTTCCCTGAACCTGTCTGCATTTCAAGAGTCAAAATGTCTATCCAAGCAAAAGGCAATAATTTGACTAGAAGTGTTTTACCTTTGTCCAAGAAACCCACAAAGAGAACCTAGGGAACAAGAGGAGGAGAGGAGAGGGCAGTGGATTTACCTGCAATGTTACTCTCCCAGGGTTGCCAGTTCTGCTACGCCATTAGGATAAACATTCTTGGCTGGCTTATCCACTTACCTACCCATCTCCCACTGACGAAGCCCCATGGCAAAGTAGGTGCTGGTGACCAGGAAATGGGGGCAGGAAATCAAAGATGGATTTGTTCCAATCTCAGTGAACTGAATTCTAGCCTCAGGGGGCGTAAAATAAAGTTATAAGCTTCTAGACTATCTAGATTGTAAGAACCATGAGGAAACTGAGCCATAATGAGCTGTGGGCACCCTCAAGTTCTCAGGGATCAGGCACCGGAAAAGTCTATAGGCAGTGCCCAGGAGAACCATCTTACTCAGGCCAACCTTGGCAAATGGTGTACGCTGGCACCATCACTCTTCCAATTCCAAATCAAATGCGATGGACACCTACTGGATTGTTTGACCCTCTCCTTCCAGGCTCAGCAGTGCATGGGTGGGGCATTTAGTTCCTGAACCCCATTCCCCCAGCCACAGTTGATTGATCCAGGGGTAGACTTCTAACCCTGGGAATGTGAAACAAGGACTGAGAACAAGTTCAGTCTCTGAAGTGGCATTGGGTGGGACATGTTTAGTTCATGTGGGAATATTTCACCAAGTGGCCTGGGAAGCAGACAACACTATTTGTCAGTGAGAAAGGAAACCGGAGTGGAGGTACAGAGACTTGGTGTCCGTAGACAGAAGTGGAGGGCCTCCTGGTCTCCCTACACTATAGACTGACCCTGAGGACCAGAGCTATATTCCTGTCCTAGGTTCCACGAGATGATATGCCTCCAATCTCCTTATAACAAGTTCCCCATTCTGCGTGAGCCAGGTCTAGCTGGTTTCAGTTACTTATAACTTAGAGGGCCGACTGACACACATGGGTGCCTTCATAAGGCTGTGGCCCTTACCCAGCCCAACTCACACTTTCATTTTCCCTGGTGACCCAACTAGTATGTCTCAGTGCCATTTTTAATGAGGCCAGTACACTCGTCTCTCTGTAGTAAGGGGGAAAAAAAACATTCTTCATTGCTTCCTCCAAAAGGGAAAAGTATTTAAAGCACTCTCATATAAGTTTATCTTAACTAATGCATTTAAAGCTCTATGTTATAGTAAGAGGAGGCATTATTCTTATTTTCAAGATGAAAATACTGTGGCTCAGAGAAACAAAGTTTCTTATTTGAGATTACATAGCTAGCAAATGGCAGATCCAGGTCAGGAATCCAGGTCTCATGATTTCAGTTTCTGTGTGTGTGTGTGTGTGTGTGTGTGTGTGTGTGTGTCTGTGTAACTACATATCAGTAAGCTTCTCTCCACGGTGGAATTTCAGGTAGCACTGACAGAATGATGAGGCAACATCTCCTAGCCCCTCTCAAGTCACTCCAAGTATTAGATCAGTCTTCTTATTCTACTTCAGAAACTTTGCCTTTCTTAAAGCACTTCTGGTACACTCTACTGATAAACATGCTTCTAGTTCTCATGGAAGTAGCAAACTAAGGAACAAGAGTCTACTCTGTAACACCTCCCCCGCCACACACACAAGTCCCCATTTCTCTGGAGGAGAGGAAAGCAATTTGTATTCACAGAAATTGTGATGAGAAAGCAATTTGTGTTTTGATCCTGCCTTTGCTACTTAAGGGGTCTTGCTAGCATGTTAACCTTGAGCAAGTGAATTAATACCTCTGAGTTTCTAATTAGTAAGATGAAAAATAAAACTTGTGGTAATACCTCTTAGAGCACTGCTGAGGATATTAAACAATGGATGTGAAAATACTGTAATTTTTAAAACTACAAATTGATCTATCTAAGTAAGGGTCTATTATTTACTTTCAGTTACAAATCCTGTATAACACTTTATAGTTGACAAAGTAGTATAACTGATCCAACATATGATTTATACTAAGATCAGTGCTGGCCTGACGAGCAGGCTGCTTCACAAGAAACATCTTTAGGACCCTCTGCCACAGAGCTGAGATTACATTGTGGTAGTTTCATTACTTTGAGTCATGATATTTTTTGGCTTTCAAAACTTTTAAAATGCAAATATCTTTGTGAAGAGGCCAAACCATATGCCCCATCAGCTAACACTTCAAGGAAATTAAATTTAACAGCGACAGCTTTAAGATAGAAGGAATAAAGGAACCAGGAGAACTGAAAGGCTCAGAGACAATGTAATTTCCTCAACCATCCCAAATTAGCCCTTTGGAATAAACATGTCCAGAGCCATACCTGTTTTTAGCAGTGATGTAGGACAAGATATTTTGATTGAAGAACTTCAGGATCAACGGAATGCAGTTGGCAAATACCAAATGTTGTGATACATATTCAAACTGAATTAAAAGATCGAAGAGGAGGAAAGGGCTGCTTATTTGGGGGAGAATAGAAAGTATGTACGAAATAAAGAGGCAAATATAAATCTAATATCTACTCCTAAGAGTATCCACTGTCCACTTGTGTTATCAGTCTTCCTGTGTGGGAAATGGAGAGAATTATCTTCAGCCAGCCCATCCTATGTTGTGGGGGACGATCTGCAGTGTATGTATGTTGCAAACTGCTGACCAAAAGCACAAAACATAAACAAGCCGTAAAGAAAGTCCCACTCTAGATAAATAGAAAGAATTGCTGTGAGATTTGCTCCTAAGCTCAACAGGAAAGGAAGGCTCCTCAGTTTGCTGCCTTCCGTACCAAACCTCTGGCTCACAGTGTTTCTACTGTGATTGATGCAGCAAGGACAGGTACAACTTACTCCTGGCAACTGCTGGCATCACTCAGGATGGAGACGATGCACAGTAACCAAATGAACCACTGGAATGTGGGCTCCATTGCAGGTCTGTATGGTTCATTGTATTATCCTCTGTACTTAGAATATCAGTATTTTAATGAATGAATTGACAAGAGCCCTTGGGTCACCAGATACTGCACTTAGAATAAGTCCAGGATCTCTTTTATGAGCTAAACACAGGAGCTCAATTTTGCTCTCTTGAATCTGGATGGGGTTTGTGTTCAGGAAGACCTAGTGGAGGCAGTGTCACGGAGTTGTGTCACCTGGATTTTGCCCATGATATGCTGAGGAGCATCAGACACAGTTTGTCTCTAGATCCAGAACCTAGACTGCTGGGACAATGCAGAAACTGGGTTGAAAAAGCAGAAAATTGTGGCGTTTTAAATCCCCTACCTCTTCCTGATTACCAAGAAGTACCCATGGCAGCAAGCTAAGCTGCCCTCTGCCCTCTGCTCCTGGATGTGTGGTTATAGGTAGGGTGTTAGCTTGTGCTGCCCCTTTTTTTCTTCCGCTCAAATACTTTCTTCCTGGCAGCTAACACAGGGTATTTTCCAAAGCCCGAGATGGAGGAGCCAATATATACCCACTGCTAAGCGATAGAAAACTTTTTTCAGTTTGAGATGTGTCTGTAGCCTTGTCAGGATTCGCTGACACTGACACACTGGCAAGGCCCATCAAGCCACCCATCTGTCTGTCTGTTGAGCCACATACTGCCCACCAGGAGAAGCAGACAGAAACACACATCCACCGTTCTCTGTTCTTTCTACTAGGAACACTTATCTCCCACCCACCCCAACTCCTCTCAGCCCTGCTGCTGCTCAGCAAACATTGGCAGAAGTGTGAACACCCAGGACACCCTAATACACCCAAAGATGTCTTTGGATGTATTAGAGTGGAGAAATACCCTGGTCGTATAGTCAGTGGACACAGACCCTGCAGGGGCCTCCCTGTACTCTGAGGACCTTCTCTTCCACCAGCAAGCTTTGTTCTGACTTCTTAGGAGGAAAATAGAGCACAGACTCTACAGGAATGAGAAGTCTCCTCTCTTTCCCACAGTCTTGCCACAGAGACCATCCATTCACTGCCCCCATCTTCCTCTATACCTTGGCCATCCCACAGGACCAAGTCTAAGCTCCTTAGCATGGCAAACAATGCCTTCATGGGGGAGCAGGTTAACCTTTCTTAGCTTTGGTTTCCTCATCTATAAAACAGGGATAAAAATAAGACCTTCCTCATAGAGTTGAGAGAAATGAGATCCCACACAAGCTTAACAGAGTGTCAGGCACATTATAGATGTTCAACAACTATGTGCTATCATATGCATTATGATCTGTCCTCTGTTGTCCCTCTAGGCTCATGTATTGCCAGGCCTCCCCATCTTCCCCAATACCAGGCAACATTTAATCAGTTTCCTAAGGTACTTAGCTCTCTCTCTTCTGGACTTTCACAAATTAGCTTTTCTGCTTGAAATGCTTGCTATCTTCTTTCCCTGACAACTCCCATATTGCAGCTAATATCTCTTTGTTTAGGACTCAGGTTAGAAGTCACCTTTCCTCCACTTCAGGTTGGATTAGGTATTTCCACAGCAGCCAATGTATACCTGTATCACAGTACTTATCACTCTGTAATTGACTATTTATGTATCTGTATCCTTCGCAAGCCCTTAAGGGCCAGAACTGTGTTTTATTCAGAATTATATCTCAAATGTTAGAAAAGAGCATCCCAAATCAAAAACTATGCTCAATATACCTGCCTCTCCCCACATTACCCCGTCTTTTTTTGTAAAATGCTGGAATCCTGTCTTCTATTGCTTCAAAGCTGGCTGGGCATATTCCTAAGAAGCTAGAGATTCCTACCCATGACCGTCACATAATGTTCAAAGGACAAAGACATCTGCACCTTCTAGGACAGTTCCCCACATCCCACTCCACTCCCTTAACCCAAGCTTGTGCAGGCATTTGGATTCCCCGAGTGAGACAAAGGAATGGCAGAAAGATGCTCAGCTGCACAACAAGGGCCCTGCATCCCTTCTCTGGGAGACAGGGCCTGGAGAGCACCTGAGACCTATGGCGCAGCACTCCTAGCTGCTCACCTGGTAGATGTGGTTCAGTTTGAAGTGTTTGAGGAGCAGCAGGAGCAGGGCAGAGATACTTTTTACAATGATCTCCTTGTGCCTGTTCACATCGATGCCCAGCTTCATGCTCTGGAGAACAGTGACGCTATAATGGGGACAGGGGGAGTCAGTGCAGAGGGCAGCTGGAGAGAGGTCTGTGTAGACCTAGGTATTTGGTACAGATATAATATACACAAGAGAGCCAGAACTTGGGAAACCTGAACTTCTGTGCTAGGGAAACCCCCAGAGTTCCCACTTATGAGCCTGTCTGGAGAAAAGCTCCTGTAGTCTTTTTGTTTCTCTCTCTCCTTCGGCAAGCTCAGAACTTGATAATGTCCACCCACATGCCCGTGCAACGAGTCACTGGCACTGAAGTTACCCTCCAGACCCTCAATGCTGAGCTGAAAAGAGCACAGCAGAGAGCAAGGCAGTGGAAAAGGGCTACTAGGGGGTGGGAAGATCTTTTTTGAGACAATCTCTATAAGTGTTAACAAGGTGGGGCGGGGACCAGAGAGACCCCGCAGAAGAGATGGCTAGTATTCAGCAGCTGCCCCAGCTGAAGCACTCACGGCATCTCCTCAGGCAGGACATCTGCCAGGATATTGATAGAGTCTGTCTTAGCCTTGGAGGTGGGGGCTGCAGCCAGCAGAATCTTAAGCAGAGCAATCTGGAAAGTAGAAAATGAGGAAATTCATTCCTGCTCATCCCATTCAACAAGACTATTCGTGGACACCTCAACAGTCCCGTGAGAGGTGTTTTAAAGCCTTCCTTTAAGTTCTTCCCTCAATGACCGGATCTCCCCAGCCTCCAGAAGTGCAAACAGGCACCCAGTCCTGAGCGGCCTGCTTGTGCGGCTAAGGAGCCCGAGGGGAGTCTATGGGCTGCTCGGCTTCAAGACTGTTCTTTCCAAAGAGGAAAAGGAGAAGCAGAGTGAGAGAGGCAATGCCTGGAAGCAAAGTGGGAGGGACAGGCAAGACCTTGCTTCGCCTGCTTTTTTCCTTCCTCTAACCCTGACCATCAGCATCCTCACCATTCTCAGATTGAAACTCTCTAGGACATGACAGACTACAGCAGACCTCAGAGAGACTAGGGCCCCCAGTGCATTCTGCGCAGACCCCATCTGGATCTCCAACTCTCCTGAAGGACTTGGGAGAAACAACAAGTCCTCTTTCCTCTCGCAGGAGCCCCGAGGCAAGCTCAGAATTCCGTTAGAGAACGCCTTGCTGGAGGAGCAAAGATTCAGGAAACAAGCTCAAATGATGGACAGCTCAGCTTGAAATGGCTCTCAGCCATCTGTCCCTCGCAGCACAGAAGGGCAGCTTGGGGCCTGCTGTCTCCTTACCATGTACTGCGGGAGGCTATACAGCATGCCCTGGTAGAGGATTTCACACGGCGTCTCTGGTACCACCTCTTCCCCCTGTGGCAAGAAACACACAGTTTGCCCAGGACATTTTCCAGTTGACCAAAGGGTACATTTTCTTGGTTGTGAAAGGTGGCAACTAAAGAACACTGAGCTGGGAGTCAGATCTAGGTTCCTGTCCTAGCTGTGTTAATGACTCATTGTACGACCTTGGGCAAGTTACTTCCCTCTCTGCATCCTAGTTTCCTCTTTTATAGAATCAGCAGGCTGGTCTGGAGGACTTCTGAGGGCTCTTTCAGCCCTAACAATCTATAATTCTGGTTGTCACATTATCTGGAGTCAATCCAGAATTATTCTTTCCATGTCACTTGCTGGATCAGGAGTCAGAACTCCCACCTAGGAGATGCTTCAGCCCACTTTTGCTGGACACATGTGGGCTTAACTCAGGCTGCAGGTATGCCCGGGACACTGGAACAGACATCCCACACAGAGGCACTGCCCATGGTGTCCATCTGAGAGCTCTGGAATGCTCTGAAGCCAGAAAGGAGAAGTAGGTGACTCGATAGAGAGGGTTAATATGGGAGCTGGGTAGCCTATGGCTTGGAGAGGCAGGAAGGTGTATTAACTGGGAAGCTTTGAGGTGCAAACTATTTTCTTTACTTCTCTATCGGCCCCTTTATCCTTTCTGACAAGCCCTTCATGTGCAACTCTTTGTCCTTTTGATGACCCCCTCTTCTAAGCCTTTTATCAGAGTAGGAAGACTGGGAACCTCCGGTGCTCAAGAGGCAACTCAGGCCACTGTCATCTTTGGCCAGTGCAGCTGTTCCTCACCCAAGGTCCCTCTGTTACAGGGCACAGGTCACTGCCAAGAGACTTTGAGTCAGGGAGAAGTAAGCAGGCCCCTTCTATCCCACACAACTCAGCTGCTGCTTAAATAAGCACAGGTCTTAAATACACATTCAATAAAGTCTGGCAATCCTACTTGCTTGCCCTCCTGCTCTCCACAAGGCTTATTTCATACCTTCTCCCCTCTCCTCACATCAATCGCCTCTCCCCACAGCCTCTTAACAGTTGCTAACCCTGCTTCATACTTTATGGAGAAAACAGAAACAATCAGAAACAAACAGAAACAATCCTCTTCTCAATGCCAAACCTGCTAGAACAGTCTCCACCTTCCTTCCTGACATAAATGATGAACCACCTATCAAAGGCCAACCCTCCACTTGTGTTCAGGATCTCACATCCTACTGCTCTGTCAAATGCAATAGTTTTAAAATTATACCCTCTCTCCTGGACCGTCTCTTTTAGGACACAAACATACTCTGTATCTCCTTGCTATAAAACATTTTCTCTTGACCCCATATGCTCCTTCAGCTACCCTCCCATTTTTATTCTCTTCACAACAAAACTTCTGTTTTGTCTAGTTGACTGTCTACTTCCTTTCTTTACATTCCTTTTCAACACACCAAGTAGGCTTCTAGCCCTACCACTTCACATGAGGTTGTTCTTTTCAAGATCACCAGTTTTCTTCATGTTGCCGAATCCAATGGGCACCTTGTCCTTATGCCCCACTTACAGCAGCATTAGACACAGCTGATCACTCCCTTCTTCTTGAAAGTCTTTCTTTTCTTAGCTTTCAGAGTATCATAATATCCTGGATTCCTCCCACCTCCTGGAGTCATTTTCTTACTCTTCTTTGCTGGCTCCTTTCTAGACTCATTCCACCCTCAATGCATTGGTGTGCCCCAGGGCTTTGTCATGGGTTCCACCCTCTATTCTATCTCTACTCCCTCCCTGGGTTATCTCAGGCAAGTTCTATGGCTTTTAACACTGTCCATAAGTCAACAGCTCCCAAATTAATTTCTCTAGGCCAGTACTCTTTCTAAAACTCTAGACCCATATATCTAACGGCTTGGCTGCTCTGCATGGGTGTCTGACGGATATTTAAAACTTAGTACAACCGAAATAGAACTCTTGATAAAAAAGAACACCCATCTTGGCAAATGGTACTTATTCTTGATTCCTCTTTTTGCCTATCACATACAATTGAACTGCAACTCTTGTCAGCTGTACCTCCAAAATACAACCCAAATTCATCCATTTTCCTAGGTCCACAGTTACTATCCCAGTCCAGGTCACCATCATCTCTCACCTTGACAATTTTAAGAGCTTCCTAACTGATCTCCCTGCTTCCACTCTTTTCTGGTCCAGTCTTTACACAGCAGTCAATGGTTTTTAAAAAGATAAATCAGATCATGTCACTGTCTTGTTTAAAATCTCCAAAGGCTTTCCTTTGTACTGTGAATCAACTTCAAGCTCCCTATTTTTGTTTACAGCTCCTGCATGAATTCAGCCCAGACCTCTTCTCCGACTTCATCTCCTATAAGCCCACCCCTCGACTCTGTGCTCCAGTGGGCCATGCCACATGAACAGCCTTCATTCACTACCTCTAACACTCTGAGCTTGCTCTCATTTTGATTAGGCTGTACTCTCTGCTTGGAATGCTCTTTCCTGTTGTTCCTATGGCCGCTCCTTGTACTTCATATTTTGGCTTAACTGTCAACTTCTCAGAGGTCTACCTACCCTGACTAATCAATCTAAAGCAGTCTACTACACGTCTTTATCATGTCATTCCATTTAAATTTTCTTTATTATTAATCTCCCACTCTGATAGTCTTTTTGTTTCCTTATTTGTTTATCTTTTCTCTCCAACTTTAATATACCATGAAAGTAGGGAACTTGTCTTGCCTGACACACAGTAAGGGACTGTACACATGCTCTGCAGACAGATTTCCTCCTGCCCTCTTCCTGTGGAGGATTCCCTTGACTCACCAAAGACATGGGACACTTCTCCAGCTCCTCTTCATTCTTGATTTGAACATCGGCGATGGAGATGTACTTGTGCTGCGGAAGATAAGACATCAACAAGGGTCTGAGGGCCTCAATCTCATGTGTACCAGCCTCTTGCTTGACTTCCTCAATGACAATGAACTCTTTGAAGGCAGGAGTCTTATTCAGCTTTGCATCATCAACTCTGAGCAAAGTGCTTCATATACAGTGTTTCTGTTTAATCCCACATTTCCAATTTGCTGAAGAGTCGCAAATACCTAAGCATTTACCCTCAACCAAAGGGCAAGGGGAAGCCAAGAACAGGTCATTGCCCCTGGACCACTGCCCTGAGGCTGCATGGACATGTGTGTATGGAGTGATGAAGATGGGGTAGGAAAGGATTCAAGGTCTGTGCAGAGATGACTAGGCTTAGTCTTTGTGCTCAAACATACATAAGATGTAGAGCAGCCTGCTATTCAATCCTGGGCCTTTCGAAGTTAGTGGTCCTATAGGGAGAAAGAAATGAGAGGTAAGGAAGTGAGGAGTGGGAACAGAGAGAGGAGGGTGGGAGGAGGGAAAAGGAATGGGAGGAAGAAAGGAGAACTTTTTCATCTGTATGAATGCAGGAAATGGGTTAAGTAAAAAGAGAACAGATTTTTGCCTCTTTGGCCCAAATGTCTTTGGGGAAATGTAGAACAATGTGTCTGGTCAGAGAACCCCACACAGTACTGAGATGCTGGTGATCCAACTTACCTTGATAGCTCCCTATCCCTGAAGAGCCCACCCTGCTCACCTGCTTTAGGGTTTTCACACTTTCGTGGATGGGCCTGGGTAATCCAACCAAGGTATCTGTGTCCCTGTGAAATGCAAGACACATCAGATCATAAGCTTTGAAAGTGTAGAGAACTACCGATACCCGCTGAAGTCACATGGACCATGCCACCTTCAGCATCTAGTATCCCGGATCTTTCTTTGCAAGTTTCCAGATCTCTCATCATTGCTAGCAGGACACACAAATTATGGTACACAGAAGTGTTCCTGAAAATTAGGATTTTTATATTGTCTTTTGGGGACTCATTTTGTCTGGGAATAGTAGGTTCCTACTTAAAAGAGCATGTAGCCCAATGATACTTTTGACAGTGGAACACCAGTAACAATGCTTTCTCAGATTTTGTAGAGGCCAGTGGGAAAGATTCATGAAGGTGGGGAGATGGGGGAAGACTGGGTCTGTTCTGACCATATCTCTTCTTCAGAGAATTCTGACCCATTAGAGTAGGAAGGGTCCCTAGGGACCATGCGATCCAACACTCCTATGAGGAAACTGAAGCCCAAGAGGGAAATGACTTATTGCTTAGGGTGCTGCACTGGCTAAAAGCAAAAAAGTTCTTCTAGGAAACTGGAAGGAAAAAATTTCATGGAAAGAGCCCAAAGTAGTCACTGGGAGTTGATCATGGCCTGGTGGCTCTAGGTTGCATCGTGACTACTGGGAAAAATCTCTCATTCCAAGCCACCCACTCCTCTGGTCCCTTAAGAACCATTCTGTAGCCATTCTGACCATCTAGTCACTTACTGCCCCAGAGTGAATCCGATGAACTTGTTCCTGCTTAGCTCCAAAAAGTGCTCAATGTCCTTCTGTCTGAGAGGATGGTGGAGACGAACCCGAGAGGAAGGAAGAAAAGCAAACCTTGAGAGAGAGAACCTTTGGGCTCCTACCCCTCCAACTGGAACACTGGAGCAGTGGGGGAAGAGAGCAGCTAATGGAGGGAACTTCAAACCTAGAGTCCTGACTCCCGGCCTAGCTCTTTGAGCCTTGAATACATAGACCACTCCACCCTGGGTCTTTAGTGACTAAAACCACAAAGCTCGGGGTCCTTGGTTCTATCAAACCTACCTCACCTTTGGTGCCCAGGGAAGACCCTTGGGAAAAGCCACTCGCTCAGCAGAGAGGGGTGCCTGCGAGGGTGGAGGTGGCACCAGAGGGTCCTGCTCCAGCAAGTCTAACTCTCCATCCAAGGTTCGTTCTCCATCACCAGCAGACTCCTCTTCCTCCTCTGTGGTTGGTTCCTCAGTCTTAAAGAGATCTCTTTCATTGTAGATGTCCAGGCTGTCCTGCTTAGTCAGGAGTTGCTGGAGGGGTGGGGAGGGGGAGAAAGGTATGAAAAGACTGCACCCTGGGCATCCTTGTCTGAGGCCATCCTCTTCCCATGGGCTGCTGGACTTCACGGAACATGGAGTAAGAACCCAGCTCTTGGGAGAATATCCTCATCTCTCCTCAACTCTACTGTCCCCACCAGGCCCAATCCCAGGACAAGCAGCTCTTGAAGAACTATGCCAATGGCCAGGGAACAGAGCATAGATAATCCCAAAGTCATAGTTACTTAGCTTTCAGAATGCACTGATGCCTTTTTTTTTGCCAGCATTTTTCTTCCTAATTATGCTCCACTTAGGTGAACATTCAATTAGTTTGCCTTTGTGAGCATACACCAGCTGGCTGACTGAGGAAGAGGAAGACAGAAGCTTTCTGCTAGGCAGAGGGAAGTGAGTTTGGAATTTTAAATCTTGTCACAGAAAGAAAAAGATTGGACAGAAATAGGCCAAAAAGTTAACAGTCACTGCCTCTGGTTGTTAAGATTGTGGGTGATTTTTTTTTCTCCCTCCGCATTTTATATTTGTTCCAAATTTTCTACAATGAGTAAGCATTACTTTATAAAACAAAAAATAAAGGTTAAAAAAATCACACTGCAGATAATGTAGACTAGATAACTGAACTGGCCCTGACACCAGTAGCTGAACTCAGGTAGATGAGGTGAGTGAATTCATGGTAGCATGGTCAGGTCCCAGGACAACTTATCATTCTGACCTTTCCAGAGATGCAGACTCTACCTAGAACCCTAACCTGTCATCTCCCAAATGTAAATCTCTGGTTCCAGGGCCAGACAAGAGCATGTTTGACTCAGAGTAAACCTTCTTGCTACTGAGAAAATGGAAAAGCGTCTCATCCAAGGCACATGGATTTTCTGAGAGCCCTGTTCACGTGCCCTGCATTCCAATCCCCAGGATTATGCCCTAACATAACTCTTATTCAGGATAGTAAGGAACTCTAGGTGCTAAGGTCCAGGCCAATGACTCTGTAGCAAGACAGGGATCTATAATGTGATACCACAGTGTTACATCGTGACAGCCCATGAGTCTGTCAGGGCTAGAGGATAGAGGCCAAAGTATTGACAGTAAGGTTTCAGGTTGGTCACAGGGCCAACCAGAAGCAGGATTAGCTGGGTCATTTTTGCCCTTTCCTACCATATCCTGAGTAGCTTAGAATCATGAATTTTGGCCAGACAGTGCCACAACACCACTGTGTGCTTTAGACCATACCCTTCGAGAACCACGGCGGCCTCGCAATTTGGAGGGTGGTGGTGCCAACTGAGATTCTCCCAGGTCGAGAGTGTAAGAGGGCGGGGAAGCGGCGCGCATGCTCTTCACCACCTGGATGCTGTCTTCAGCCAGTGGAGGCAGGCCCAGTTCTGCCCGCTTCTGCACTTTGAGAGCCTGCAGATGCTCAAAGCCACCGAGGGTAAACTAAGGGGTAAACAGGACAGGGGCAGAGATGACAGAGGAAGGGAGAGAAGTCAGAGAGAGCAGGGAAGCATGAATGGAGAGAAACAGTCACAACCTCCAGGCCCCCTCAGACTCCCTCCTTAATTAGGAAGTAATAAAACAAGAAGGGGCAAACGTGGTTACTATGCTAGTCTGAGGAGCTCCGGGGTCAGGATAAAGCATTATTTTATGACCCAGGGTTGGAAATATCACCAGAAATTAGGAAAAGGACTCGTAGGGGCCACCATTGAAAAAACAGGAAAATGTATCTCCCTCTTTAAGGACCACATCCAGACGCTGCAGTCAAGAGGCAGTGTCCCTTGAGGCCTATGCTGGAGGGTATGTTGTTCAGCCAGACCTGTGGGGTGGGAGCCACAGATGAAGGATCAGGCTGAATAATAAAGACTTCATTTTTTGAAAGCAAATCCTCATCTCCAACTCATAGAGTAGGATCTCTTGTCAGTCCAACAGAAACAGATTACCTGCTCTGACACAGAATATCTGATTTCTCTAGGATAGCCTTGTTGTCCCTCTATTGGCTAAGAGCTGCCCTATTCTTCTGCCTAACTCCTGCCTCCTGGAACTGGACTAGAAGAAACTGAGGTGACAGAGAGCACTGCTGATAAGATGAGAGTGGGGAAAATGAGCCACTCACCATGACCACCTTCCATAGCAAAAGCAGAACCTTCTTTATGGGGAAGTGGGGAGCCAAGCCACTGCAGAACTTGGTAACCATGGAGAAAAGCAGAAGGGCAAAAGGCTCCTCATTATGCATGGAGAAGCCTGAGGGATGTGGAGAGAGGCAAGTTAGAAGTGAGGATGAGGTAATTGAAACCCTGCCCCTGTAACCCTGACACACTGAGGAAGGCACTCATCATCCCTGAAGGATATGAGTACTTGGTCCTGAGAAGGAGGCTTAGAGAGCGAAGCCCATCAAGGGCAGGAAGGGAGGCTATGGAGGTAAAATGGCTTATCTCTGAGAGCCCGGGGTGAATGCTGAACTAGAAGTAACAGTAATAAAGATATTGCTTTTTGGCTGAAGAATCCAATGCATTTCATGGATCATAACTCACTTTCCTACATCAATGAAAAATATATTTTTAAAATACCCATAGGCTTTCATATCTTATTCCTGTCTGATGACAATACTAACTTACATTTGAACAGAGTTCAGTTTTCAAGGTGATTCGACTCATTTTTTCACGTGTGATTTGTGATGGAGTGGGAGAGGGGTGCCTATCCCCATCTAAAACCTAGGAAACTAAGGCATAGAGAAGACATTTGATGGGTCCTAGCTCACAGACATAGGGGCAATCAAGCCAGGCTCTCGTGCCTGCCATGCAATATCTCTGCCCTAAAAGGAAGGATGTTAATTCTAAAGAAAAGAAAAAAGAAAGGCTGTCTGTCCCTCTTAGAAGCTATTCCCCTCCACCATTAAGACGCCTTCCCCACCATTCCTCAAGTGCCACTTCTTACTCAGTTCAGTGCGGAAGGTCTCCCGGGCTGTCCTCCACCCGCAGGAGTCTGTCTCTCGCTCCAGGCGGATATTTTCCACCATTAGGTACATGACACTCAGCAGCACCCTGAGGTTATAGAAGGGTCACAAGAGGTACTCAAGGCAGCTCCCAGCCTACAGTCAGATACCTCAGGGATGGTCTCTGTGGGGCCCAACCCGGCGGAATTAGCAACTTCTAGTGGCCTGGGTACGTCTGGGATTTGGGCAAAGGGTAACCCAGTGCTAACCATTCCCTGTTCCAAACCACGGCCAGCCCCACTCACCGGAGCTCTGTGCTATCAGCAATGGAGATGGCTGGTTTCCGGAGAGCACTGCTACAGGCCTGGCTGTTGCTGCCAGAGGAAGGAGGGAGAGAACGAGAACCTATAAGGCCTCTTTATTCTGTGTTCCCACTGATCACACGCACACAGACATGAGTACCTGCCATTCCCTGGCTGTGTAGCTATAAAGAAATTGGCCTAAGGTATAGGAGCCCACGGAATTCCTCTGCCACCTCAGTAAGCCCTTATCTGTGATGAAGATGGGCAAGGGCAGGTCTATGATATTCAATCCTCTTGTAATCCCCACTGTGCCTAGTACTGTGCTGGACACAACATAGATGTAAGCAACACTTGATGAGACAAAACTAGGAGTCACTACAGAGGTAGCAGCAAATCAGGCCAACTCTAGAGCTGTAACCCATGAGGGAAAGAATTGGGCACAACTACAGGAATTGGTCCTGTGCCTCTTGGGTCAAGTTCTCAGCTAAAACAGTTTTCTTCATGGATTCCAGAGTTAGGCTGAGCTGAGAAAGTATTTGGATAAAAAGGCAACCCACCCAAGATATGCCCCTGAAGCCCAAGATTGAAGCCATAAGTGGGGCAGAGCAGCTGATGAGGCCAGACTCAGGGAAGAGGACAGAGTATCAGAGAGCATGGATGAATGTAGGGGAACTCTCAGTGAGCTTTGGACTGACGTGTGAATAGACCCAGCTCCCCAAGGAGGTCTCTATAGTAAGGGAACCAGCATAGGACATGAGGCACCCTTCCAGGAAGGGGGGATGTCTAGGCCAACCCTCCCCTAAGGCTTCTCACTCGATTTCCATGTGTAGTAGCTCCAGGAAGGCTGAGAAGGTCCCCATCTGATAGAGCAGGAAGCAGTTGTACCTGGACCAGTGTAGCACATCAACCTCTGAATCACATTCCCCAAAAGTGCCTAAAGGACAAGACAGTGCCATAGGGGTTGAGGGAGAGGGGACATTCCAGTTCTTTCCACCCTTCTCTGTGATCTCATGACTCTCTTCCAACTCCCTGCCCAACAATTAGGTTGACAAAGGTAAGGCAAGGCCACCCAGAACTTCCCAGAATGAGGCTGGGGAGAGGAGAGGCAGACTCCAGGGTTAGGTCCAATGTGCTCATCAATGGCCTGTCTTACTTGAGTTCCCTGAGAAGCAGATCCAGAGATGAGAATTCAAGTGCAAATAGTTTATTTGGGAGTTGATTCCAGGAACCATCAGTAGAGAAGTGGGGAAGTTAAATAAGGAAGAGAAGGCAGTCAAGAGCTCAACCCCAGGTTGGGGATAGCTCTGGGAAACAGCATAAAGCACAACTCAGAACCATCCTAGCCAAGAGGGGTGAGGTAGTTGTGCTATTCATCCACTAACTCCTGTCAATCATTGATGAGTGTTGCTGGACTAGGGGAGCATGTTAATTCCCTGACACTCCTGGATGCCCTGTATGGGCTACAGAGAAAGCCTTTAGGCAAAATGATGAAAGTACTAGAAGCTGGAAGTTGGCCATAGCACCAGACCCGAGAGATGTGGCTGGGCACTGCCCTGCTTGCTTTAGTCTTCATTCGCCCACTGTCTGCTTTTTCCTCTCCATTTATGATTGTTACACTTTTTAGCTCCCAACTAGTTGGTTCTGTCAACAATCCTATTTATGATCTCAGGGCTTATTTTCACTACTCCAGCTCATTTTTCTCTCCAACATTTGGGTAATAGGTTTCCTCTCATTGGGTTCTGGGCATCCCCAAATTACTCACAGCATTCACTCCTGCTACTATGTTGGCTTGAACCTTCCAACAAGAAATAATGCAGAGGACCCATGTGGGCACCTGTGGTATGCCCTTCCCTCCCCTCACTGTTGGGGCCAGGATACGGCTGATGACAGAAGCCTCCCTGCTCAGCTGGTGGTACAATGTCAGCACTGGCCACACTGACACTCTTGCTAGTCTCCAAATATGATTACAACCCACGTTAAGGACAAAAGAACTCATCCTGGCATGCCTGGTAAGATAAAGGTCGATTCCAAAGGATCCAGAACAGTACCCACCACCATCTTCTCTTCTTCATAAGAACCAGGTTATTCCTAGCACAGATCCAGATAAGATCTGTCCTAGAAAGGCAGGGACCTTGCTTTCCCAGCATGACGTGCCTCGTCCTAATCCTTACAACATCATTTCTCTCCCTAGTCTCCACACCTTTCAAGTTGGCAAAGGAGGTCACTCACCTTGGGCCAGGTAGAGAACAGCTCGGGCCACCTTCAGTCGCTGGTCCCTACTGACCACTTCCAGCCGGTCCAGGAGTCCCATCACATAGGCTTTTTGGGCATCTTCTTCCAACTCCAGCCACTCTTTGCCCTGCACTGGGGTCAGAAGGCCATACAGATGCAGTGTCAGCTGCTGCCTCCCCTTCCTGGAAAAGCTCCTGATAGTATAGCTACCTCTGATCTCAGCCCTCTACAAATCCTTGTCTTCAAAAGCTTTCCTTATTTAGCTGAGAAAAAAATAAGGGATGGGAAAAGTAAAGGACCCAAAATGTCCTGGCCTGAACCCACTCTGCAGCCTCATCTTCCTCCACATCCCCTCCATCCTCTACACATACTGTCCTATCTCTCTGCCTTTCTTCAGGAAGTTCTGTCTTCCTACATATGCAATTCCTATTCATCATTACAGATCAAATACAAAATTGCCTCTTTCCCACTAATGCTTCAGCTAGAAGCTCTGTCCCTCAAGATACTTTTTACTTCTCCTATGACATTTACCATTTTTTCCTTGGCTTTTGCTGGTTTTGTGACATACACATCTCCCCTTTGCTACTGCACTATAATCTCGTTGAAGATATGGCAAATTCACCTTCACCCCTGCCTCCTGCATCTCTGGAAAAAAACAACTACTCACCACACGTGTGTTGCATTGAAAATGGAACTGCTACTGACCAAGTAAGGAAACAGAGGTCTGAGAGGATCACAGTGTGGGCACATGAAATTATTATTACATGTAATTAAGAGTAAGACAGAGCTGGAGGCAGGGGTTGAACATTAAGGTCAAGAAGCAGACTGGGCACAGGGTTCTATCAGGCACCAGGGCACCAGCCCAGTTCCACGTCCCCAGGTCTCTACCCTTAGGTTTCTCTTGCTTCCACTCCATGGTCTCTTCACTTGAGATATAGGAAACTCTGTGTCCCATATGCAAGAAGGGATAGAAAAGTTATGTGGTTATGGAGAGGATAAAGAAGCATCATATTTTGTTTTAGGCTTTTTCTAGATCAGGCTGGGAAATCATTGAGGGAAAAAGCAGGTCTCTATGAGTAAGGATCTGGGATCACCTTGAGTCTTGAAATCTTCTTCAAAGCACCTCCTGTTAGTGGTGAATTCCAGGTTTTCAGTGTAGCTATACAATTCTGTGGCATGGAAAGATAGAACAGAGTCACAAACATTCATCAGACCCTTATGGGAGGGGTCTGGAGTAGAGAGGGTGGCATGAAACAGCTAAAGCTTCAACACATTCCTGTGTCCAATTCAATCCAGAGCCAGCTTCCTCCCTTTTGGAGCAGTTAAAAATAGCCACTTGTGTCCCTGGGTGATTAAACCATCAAACCTGTCCTCCTCCTGCCAGCTGGCTGCTATGGCAGAGAAGGCAGGCTTCCACGTTTGGTGAGGGCCAGCAGGAGGGTTGGAGCAGAGAGGGCTTAATGTCATCACTCCTGTTTCTTAGGGCTGCAATCCCTTCCGTTTGTCAACCCAGACTGGGACTACCCCGTCTCTAGGGAAGAGGAGGGCAACACGACTCCTGAAAGTTGGAGGCAAGATCCTTGTGCTATTTAAGAAGCCAGAGTGAAGGCTGGAGAATATGTGTTAGATGGTTCTCTGTGGTAGGAGCCAGTTCATTCCCGCCCTGCTGAGTTTCCTCGAAGGGTATAGAAATTTAAGTTCCTGCCCATAGCTACCTGGGCAGAGGCAGCATCAAACCATGTAGAAGGAGCTATGGGTGCCCAAGGGCTGCCTGTGCCCAGGAAAATCTAACTTTGCTGACAGTAGTTTCTCAATACAAAATGCAGAGAGCTTATGAGAAATAAAAATGCCCTTTCTCTCTCTCTTTCTCTCTCTCTCTCTCTCTCTCTCTCTCTCTTACACACACACACACACACACACACACACACACACACACACACACACACCACACTCCAGAATATTACACTGTACCCTCATCTTACAGAGGATGAGGAACTGCAGTAGAGAAATCAATAGGTGATAAAACAGATTTCCCCAAAACTCTGTTCCTTGCTGGAAATTTAACTAGATCACAAATAATTCACAAAGCAAGAGAAATTTACTTATGTTCTCATTAGTTGTCTAATGGTTGAGAAACACCCTGTCTAGGAGCCAGAGCTTTTGATTTCTGAGTGCCAGAATCCTCTGGCGACTAGAAGCAAATCTCATCTCTGACTCTTTAATTCTTCAGTCATTGGTGGGTAGTGTGGATATATATTTTTGAAGAGTAGAGCACAAACCCAGTCAGAAAAGGGAGTAAGACTCTGAGGTATTGAACTTTGTTTTTGTTTATTTTATTTTTAAATTTTAGATCATGAACTTTCATCTACAGATATATATATATATATATATATATATATATATATATATATATATATATATATATAATACATATACCTGTGTATCTTCTACCCAGATTAAAAAAATTTTAACCCTTGTCATATTTGTTTGATATCTAAAGTTCCCTCTTCCTCTCCAGTCTAACCTATCCCCTCTCTAGAGGTAACCACTATAATGAAATTGGTGTGTATGTTTCATCTGCCTATTTTTATTCTTTTACTACATATGTA